>CAJNDT010001813.1:375831-508331 GCA_905221615.1 Symbiodinium sp. CCMP2592 | reverse complement strand
ACAAGCATCTTTGCCCCCTTTGGGGTTGTGGGATTGAACCTTCGTTAGGGTGTAGAGAAGCGGGCCTGGAAGTCCGAAGCCTGTGTTGCGAAGCTTGGCACGTGGTATCTGCTTTCGAGCTCTGCGAGCTGCTTGGAGTTTTATTTGCCTTTCAGGCAGCCATCAAAGTGGTCTTCAAGAGGGTCTATGGCATAGTGTTCAGGCGGTTGCATCTGCATTTCTTTTCTAAATTCCGGACGGCTTTGGTGCGCTTTAGGATTGTCATGTTCGTGCTTGGATGTTCTACAAGGATCGAATAATTCATTCGGTCTGAGAGAAAAATCGACTGGAATAGGAGGTTCCTCGAGTTTTGCAGTGGTTTTGCTCTCGCTGATGGTTTGCCAGAAATCTGATGCAGTAACATCAGTCCGATCCTAAACCAACAGCCCGAATCTCAGAAGTAGTCCATGCTGAGAGTCCAAGAGAGTATACAGATCCAGGAACCCGACGCTTCTTTACGGCTACGGCGGCTTCGAGATTTCCTTAACGCCAGCCTACTCGGGCGCACGAGGTCAGGGTGGGGTGGTGGTCATTCTTGCGATGATGAATCTTGGGCGTCGACCCCTGACAAATTTGACAGGGTCCAACAGCAGCTTCCCGATCTTGCAGCCTTATATAGGTAAGAACGTCTCAACATCTTACAGGTTGGGGCTTGGTATCAAAAGGAGCAAAGAGGTGTTGACCTTTTCAATGGTCTTGTGCTCTCCAAGTTCATCTTTTTGAAGGCTGGCGAAGAGTTCATCGAAGTAGTGTACAGTGGGCAATGCGGCTAGAGCTTTGGTTCTGAAAATTCACTTGCTGCCGTAGATCAGGCCTTTCGAGGGTAACTGCTGGACACTCGTCACTTTGCAGTTCACGAGCTTCAGAGGCTTTTTGGAGCGTCGTATGTACTGCGGCAAATCAGTCTAAAGCGCTTTGGGCAGCAAGGCTTTCCGCTCAATGCACCTACAGCCTGCACTCTGAAATCAGAAACGTAGCCGGGCAAACAGGCATCGCTTGGCTAGAGCACGGCGGTGTTGCCTGGCAGGTTCAGTTTGGCTGTGGGGGCTGTTCCAGGTGGCGATGCTTACTTAGGAAACACCATCCCTTCCGTCGCAAGATCTTTGCTTCGCGTGCCTGCCTGAGCGTAGTAGCTGTACGAGCACCCAAGCTGAAACCCTAAGGCTATGGTCGGAAACGGTGGGAAGGAGTCCTCGACTCCAAGCAAAGCTTAAAGCCCAAGCAATAAACCCATGGCCATCCTACTGGGGCTTTCTAAATGCGAGGCCCTGCAATCGGAGTGCCCAACATTTGCTTTGTTTTGAGTTGTGTTTCAGGGTCTAGGGTCGCGCGGTTATCTCATGTGCGTAGTTTGAGACATAGGCTAGGCCCCCAACCCCAACTGACTTCGCAAAAACTCGCCTGGCATCTTCGATTTTTTTCACCGAAGTCCGTTAGCCCTGAGACCCTCAAACGCTAAAGCCCGTAACCTTAGAGCCCCAAAGCCCGAAACAACGGAAGTCCGAACCCTGAACCTACCTTACAAAGGAGACCTTATTATTACTTGTAAGAATCCCGATGAACCCAGTCAAAATTCTTATGACGACTCGTAACCTTAGGTCTGGATTGATGCGAACATTCGCGGCGGCGGTGAGTACGGACCGAGGTCGACACTGTTAGCGTAGGGTTTGGCACTATTGCTTGGCATTCACAGACATTTTAGGGCTTGGGGAAAAAAGGGTTTAGGGCAGGTATTTAGGGGTCCAGTCTTTATGGCTTGTGTTTTTAAGGGCTTGGGTCTTGGGGGCTGTCTTAGCAAGCTCTTTGTCAGGCTTTGGATTGTTCAGCCTCTGAAGCCCCGAAATCTTATGACCTTAGCAGCCTACATCAGCTATGTTTCTGTGACTGTATGTTTCTGTCACTGGTCAGAACGTCGAAGAGGGGTTTCTCCAAACTTGGTTCAGATTCAGTATGTGGAGGCCGCAGACAGCCAGAAACCTATGCAGGGCGGGTTTGCGTAGGGCGTTGCAGGGCAGGAAGCATGGAGGCTGGTTGGTGTTCTTTGGCCCTGAACCCTTATCCCTAAACCTAAACCTTAAACGCATCCGTCAGAGAGCAACGATACTGAAGTTCCGAAGACGGCCCCTGATCCGGTTGCGGTGATCTGCAGTTTTGCAGAGAGACCTTCATCTTGTGAGGCTGAGCTCAACTGAGAGCGAGCGATTGCATTCTGGAGTCAGGTGGCACCAATCCGCCAAGAAGGCGAATCGTAACAAGGCCTACGAAGACTTCGAGGCGTCGGTGAGGGTGCCCTGGGCTTTGCCAGCATCCTATGATACTGTACAAGCTTTAGATCTGAATAAGAGACTAAGAGACCCTTGTAAGACGAATGCTGAACCAGTTTTGTTATCATTCCGAGATGTAGGGCTGCCTTCACAAAAACTTAAAACGGTGAGCTCATGTACTGGCACGGGCGTTGCCCAGATGTGTGGCAAGAACAATGTGCAAGATGCAACAGAGAAGAGTGGGCTTAAGGCTTAAGCGAATGACATTCAGGTTTTCTTCTGCCCCAGGCTCGGTATCCTGCCATGCCACGCCCATCAAACAACATACAAAGAAGGATCTCACACTTCAGCTTTTCTGAAGTCCCTGGGCCTTCTTGACCTTGTGCTCCCTAGTTCGGTACCCAGGATTCCCCTCCGGTTACGGGGGTTTAAGGGCTTGTGGAATCATGGGATTCTTTGGCGGGGCAAACGCTCAGCTTCTTAGCATGTGGATCTCTTTGTCACCACCCTTCTGGTTGCAAAGCCTACTTGCGAGCATTTGCGAGCGCGACATTGACGGGCTTCTCCGAATCGTAAACCCAAGCCCAAAACCTGCCTGTCCGGAATTAATCATGAGACCAAAAGGAACACTAGAAAAAACGCCGCCCCCCCCTATTTGCCCGCACCCATTTGCAAGCTTGTTTCTTGCTAGCAATTTCCCCCATTGCTGCTGATTCGATGCATATGTACGCATGTGTATGTATATATATATAGATATATATAGATATATATAGATATATGTATGTATGTATGTATATATATATATATATATATATATATATATTTGTGTGTAGATGGGTGTATATAAACATATATATATATATATACACAGATTTCTTATGCATGTGTATATATATATATACATGTATATATACATACATGTGTGTGTGCGTGTGTATTTATGTACGTATGCATGTGTATTTATATATATATATATATATGCGTGTGTACCTATGCACATATGTGTGTATATTTTTATAGATATTCACGAAGGGAACCGACGTGACACAATGAATGCCAGCAAAACAAGCACAGCAAAGCCCGTTTTACTTGAACCAAAGTGAATCGCACGAGTCAACTCTGATGGTCCTGATACGACATGTACAAGTCATGTACAAGGGTGCAAATAGCATGTGTACCAACAACTTACATATATATATACACACACATATACATAGATACATATATACACACACACACATACATATATATATATATATATTATGTGTTTATTTTATATATAATACATATACGTGTATATATAAATATATAGTCGTGTGTGTGGCGCGTGTGTAAGCTCTGTACGTACATAAACACATGTATATACATATTATATATATATATATATACATGTATACTTATGTATGTATGTATGTATGTATAGGGCATACCCCTGCCCTTGAACAACATCGTGTTGCAGACAGTGTAGGTCGTGGGCAAATAGGGGGTAGACCAGCGGCGGCTTTTGGCAGCAAAGCCAGGCCGTTGCAGAAGACCTGCTCCGGCGCGGTGTGACGACCCGGGCACTTTTGGGCATCCAAGGTGGCGGCCATGCTCTTCCTAGGGTTTAGGGTTTAGGGGTTTAGGGTTTGACATGGGGCGGACCCGGTAGAGGCGCTGCAGACCGGATGCAAAAGGGTTTGACATGTCAGAGTCAGTTCCGGAACCTTATGCAAATCAGTCGAAGGCCAGGAATGCATGGTTCAGTCTGCTCTTTTTGGTTGTTGGGTGGCCACAAAGTCTTGCCACCGAAGTGGGTCAGGAACCCAGAGAGCCCAATACCCCTTAATTAAGGAGTATACCTTTAAGGGGGTTCATACTTTGATTTAAGCATATTTAAGCTATATTCCCTAACTGGGGTATTGGGCTCTCTGGGAATCATGCGCTGATCCTAAACCTTGCACCCTAAAGCGGCCATAGCAATGCGACAGGGAAAAAAGCAGCCGCTATGCTCCCTGGCAGGCGGCTCCAATGGCGGGCTGCTCATGGGAAATATGCTCACCCGGGAAAAGAGGGCGCCCCGGTCTGGCCATTAGATTTGCTTTGCAAGTAATATAGGGGCCTAACTAGTTGCCAGCAGCATTTTGGGGGGCTCCTTTGTTATAATTGTAGAATAATGGCCCCCAAAACCCTAATTCTAATTATTAAGGCCCCTATATTAGGCAGACCTCTGTCTCGTTTAAATGTGCTGGCAGCATTGCCTCCTCACGTTGTTCAGCATGCTCTATCTTGGCAGTTCTTCTTGCAGCAATGTGCTGATGTGCCGTAATTCTGAATCCACAGGCTTTTACTTGCAAGTAGTGGTAAAGCAGACTATACGTGGCAGTTCACGATCACAAGATCTTGCAATGCAGGTCTGGACTGGAAGAGTTGGAACCCAGTCCCCCTGTATTGTTTGGCTTTGCTGCAGGTATTGCGGCACTGTGTTAAGAGCCAGGCGGAAGTGATAGAATATTAGAAGCATCGCATGCTGCACCCATGCTGGGCTATTCGGTTCGTCCGGGTTTGTACTATTGTGCAGGCAGTCTACAGCACACGGGACTTGCCAGTGTTGGAGCATGCATTCCGCCCTACCCACGAGCTGATGCAAGTGCTGTTTTAATACCAGCTCGCAC
The DNA here is from genome assembly GCA_905221615.1 of Symbiodinium sp. CCMP2592. NCBI lineage: Eukaryota > Dinophyceae > Suessiales > Symbiodiniaceae > Symbiodinium > Symbiodinium sp. CCMP2592. Next base: position 503,374 of record CAJNDT010001813.1, on the reverse strand, counting down.
ACCGCTGGCCGGGTGTGGGGCACGTTGCGGGGGGTTTTGGAGTGTCTGGAATCATACACCCTCGCTGCGTGCGAGGATAATTCATGCGTCCGCGTCTGTTTGGACCGGACGGCTTAATAGATCCAGGCACCCCACCCAGGGTCCCTTGAGGCCAACGTGCTAGCACGGTGGCATATGACAGTGGGGCGAGGGGCTGATGCGCCCACTGGGGGACTCTTACAGCACATGTCGGGTTCGGGGCGTGCCCTCGCCGTTCTTCTGTGCTGACCCGCACCGTTTGCAGGGGAGGCCCATCAGCAGTGCGCAAGCAGGGGAGAGACCTAAAGACAGAGAGAGATAGGATTTTTCAGGGTCCTACAATAGGATCCAAGCAGGATACATGGTTAGGTCATTGGGACCCATACTTCCCGAGCTCGCAATCCGTTTGCACGGTTTTGCATCCTCTATCCGGAGCTCCTTTCCCAAAGCTCCAGAAGGGCTGTCTTAGGGTTTAGGGTTCCCCCATAAACTCCAGAACCGAAATCATAAGCAGTTCACGAGGGCTGTCTTAGGGTTTAGGGTTCCCCCATAAACTCCAGAACCAAAATCATAAGCAGTTCACGAAATGGCCTCGCATAGTATGCGTCATGTATACCTACATCAGTCTCAAATAGACGCCAAGCCATCCGCAGTCGCCAGAGGTTTTGAAATCCTGCGATTTCCGGGTCCTGCATCCAGGGTCCTTTCTGCGTTATAGGGAATACATGTCACGTGATGAAGGGATGTTGACGTTCTTTGGCGCTCGAAGCTTCCTCCATTTCTGCTTGTCCCATCTGCCCAGAGAGCTTGCAACACCGTCCGGACGAACTTCTTCAGCTTACAGGTGTTCCCTAATTGAGGGCTGTTCACGGACTTCGACTAAAGAGTGCCACGACCATCGTTTCTGCGGAAGGACGGTTCTCGACGTCGAAGTGTAGGGTCCAGAGCATAGGGTGCAAACCGTCAAACCTTTGTGAGGAATATTGGCCGATGTCCGGTAATTCTGGATTGGCTCGAGGCTCTCGGCACGCGCGCGGGAGAAGCTAAGCATGGACAATAAAATGATTGAGGTGTCGGTACCGCCGAGGTAAGTTTTGTCCTCAATTGCGCCTGCTTTCGCAGCAAGTTGCCGAGGGTCAAGCGTGAGCTTGTCGCTTAAGTTTCTGAAATTCGCAAGGTCATCAGAGGCAAAGCCAAAAACAACCTGCAGCATGAATATTGTCTGGAGAGGAGCTGCAGAGACAAGATCGAGTGTGTACACGTATTCGGGGAATACAAGAAAACCGGACCAACTCTGACAACCCTAAACCCTCAACTTTTGTTGTCTCATCAGACCTCGAACCACATATGCCTCGCCCTGTCCGAGAGAGCCGAACCCTAAGTTTGACATTTCCAGGAGCTCTTTGGCGCGATCGTGTGCCAGGTGCCGTTGCTTGACATGCAGACTCCCGGCTTGGACTTCTGGGAATGTGCATAGCCTCCACTGGATGGGTCAGATAGATAGTTAAGTGGCTAGGTAGATGCTTGTTTTGAAACTTAGACCTAGGTAGATCGAAAATTCAGAAAATTCTACGTATGAACCAGCTTTACACGTGCCGTATAGCCTCGAGCGAGTTTTCATAAATAAACGCCGGGCAACCTTCTCACGTCGCAGTCGTGTCCTTGCCGTGCCGTGCGTTTCAGTGTAGATTTCTGCTAGGATTAAACATAACGGTTTCTTGCTGGTTAGCTGCTTTCAACCCACAGCTGCATGCTCCTAGCTTCCTACGCCTTCTTGAACCCCAAACCCCGGGCGCCCCAAGCCCAGGAGATATAGCCAGCTTCTAGCTGGAGCTAGTTGGATGGGAGAATACGGCTACTTGGAGACATAGAGCAGGAATGAACTGGTCTCCCTGTGACTTCTCCATTTGCTTTGCATGGAAGGCCCCGAGGTACTGCAGCTATTCGCTTTTGGGGTTGCGTCTAAGTGTCGCGTCGTGTTGGGAGGTGCTGACGATAAGCCTGAGCGCGCAACCATGTTTTTCATAAGCCTCCAGATTGAAGCCGCTCTTTGCATATTTGCGCTTACAGGCCTCTGTTAGCTTGGCATGATGTTTCGCAGAAGTGATTCCGCTACCCTAAACCCAACCCTGAAGCCTCATGGGCTCGCGAGGTGACCCTACAACCAGCGACTGGGAGGAATTCCTGAAGCAGTACTCACCATATCACAACCTGTCTGATGACAAGACCTACCCACCGGCGCTCTTCGTCACATCCACGAAGGACACAGCAGCTTGCATCCCCTACGTCTCCTTGGAAACCTGATTCAGCAAGCCGAAGTGATTAAGGTGGTCTCCATGCTGCTAAGATGCAGTGGACTCCTTTGAAAAGACTTTCTCACGAGCCTTTGGCCGAGGATCTTCATGACCGAGCCAATGGACCCTACAGCCTTTTTCGGGAAGCCCCTCAAAACCGTAAGCCTGCCGAAATGAAAACATGAAGCCCCGTCTAACTTAAGTCAGGTATGCTGCTTCTTTAAATGGTATTGGTTGGGTACGGCCCCCACTCAGTAATAGTTGAATAATACTCATAATATAGATATAGTAGGACCTTAAAAATAGCCCTACTATAGACTCTTACTGTATGGGGGGCCGTACCTAAGGTGTTGGGCTCTCTGGGTAACCTGAAGGATGACAGGGTTCACCCCGGCCACGCTCGGAAGATGGTGGCAAAGCTCTTGGGTCATCCCACGGCCAAGGAGAGCCTAAAGTGTGGATTTAGGGTTCAGGGGTGTAGGATTTAGTTTAGGGTTTGGGGATTTAGGGCTGGCATGGGCTGGCACACTCCAAGCCCATGCTGAAAGAGTAGTAAAGTAGTAGTAGTAGTAGTAGTAGTAGTAGTAGTAGTAGTAGTAGTAGTAGTAGTAGTAGTAGTAGTAGTAGTAGTAGTAGTAGTAGCAGTAGCAGTAGCAGTAGTAGTAGTAGTAGTTGTAGTTGTTGTTGTAGTAGTTGTAGTAGTTAATAGTAATGCATTGGGTTTAGTTGTATAGGATTTAGAATAGGTCGGGCTTATGGACAACAAGGCCTGCTGCAGAAAAATGGGTTTAGGGACTTAGTGCGTGGGGGGATAGTCGACAGTGGCCGGCAGCCGGCATTCGTCAAGCCTGTGCGCAGAAGGGTAGGGAGGTGGGTCAGACAAATGAGGAAGGAATCATGACGGCTTTGTGACGGAGGGTTGGTTTTGATTGGCTGAGACACAGCTTTAGGCATCTAGGTTGCGAGTTCAGGCTTTCAGGACTCACGATTCGCGGCCGTTTGACCCAAGGGCTGAGGGTGCGAATTTTCAGGTCGGTTCACGATTTGTAGTCCAAGGGCGCAACGTAAGCACCAGCCAACATGATCCCCAGCAGTTGAAGCTGGCTTGTGGCTTTTGCAATCGTTAGGGCTTTCGGGCCAGAAGCTGTTGGGGTAGCAGGCATGCTGAGAGGGTATATTTACTCGTATGGTACAACAGAACTGCCCAAATCCACAGGCGTCTCCATTTTGCCCAGAGCTGTTGCTTGCATCCTCAACACATTCATCACGATGTTCAAGTTTTACCAGAGACTTCCCAAAGAGGACCAGACATTCTACTACGAAAACATCGAGGGTGGGCACGGCGGCGCTGCTGACAATAAGCAACGGGCCTTCATGCAGGTGGCACAGCCGCTGTTCTGCAGGAGTGTCTCTCAATTCCAGGTTCAAGCTGTCAGCATAAATGGTGAAACCTTGATCCTTGTGCCAGATCCCTACTTCGCTTGACGTACAGTGTTTGATCCGCCAGTAATATCCCGGCCCCGACGTTACCAAAGAAAATCGTTGCAATCTACTTGGTCTGACGGCCTTCACAAAGCGAATCTGGGGCAGATTGTTTTCTGCGGATCGGTGAGATCTTATCACTGAGTGTCTCGTCAAAAATGAGTGGGTGACCGACGTTTTTGTGGCATAGCTGAAAAAGGCAATGAACATTGTGCTAAAACCCAGGAATCCCAGCAAAATGAGCATTATGTCTAAAACGCTGTGCTGGGAACGGCGCAAAATCCTTATAACCGGTCGATCGATTTAGGGAACATGGTGCTGGCACTGCAATAAGAACCACTTTTGGGAGCACTGCATTGCAGGAACTTGGAGCGTTGAAAGAGCTCCACACACATCTGAAATCAAAGAGGGTAGAACCTTTCTGAAACCAAAGAGCTGGGGACGGCCGACAGGTACGGAGCCCCCATAGCATGCCTGGTTGGTCTGTTCCAGTGCGTTGAGAAGACACGTCAAACAGACAGACTCAGAGAAGCTGCCAAAGGTTCTCGAACCTGCACATGAGAACGCGCAGACAAGGGTTCGATCACGACTAGAGCTGCAGGTCTTTGGACCTGCCTGCAAAAGGTAGTCGCATGATGTCGAGAGTAAGCACTGCTCCCCTCCGCAAGCTTCAGCAAGCTGCAATGATGCAGAGTTCTAAAAACTTCTAAAAATGTGTAAGTCAGTTCTGACGGTGTGTTGCAGGAAACTTAGGGTCGGGCATATATGGACTTTTGAAGGTCTGCAGCAGCAAGCATAGGATCGGGACTTGGGGGCAAGCTGCAGAAGCCTCAAAGATGTAGAGTTTCACAGGATGTGGAATCACATATGTAAAAAAAAATATATATATATATACACACATATACCTGTATGTAGATATGCATGTATATGCATATAAGGATGTGGAGCTCACAAGGTGTGTTGCAAGAATCTTGACAACAGCCCCCCCCACCACCCCAGAAAGTGCTACAGTAGAAGACGCACAGGACGCGCACCCGGCGTCCTCACCGACAACAACCTAAATCCCTCTTCTAGTTATTCGCCTACTTGAAACCAGGTTGTTCAGATGTGCAGCTCTTGATAGCGAACGCTGGACCCAAATCCTTACCCACACCCCAACGGTTCAAGGGTGTAGGTTTTAGGAAACCTACTTGTGCTACGCCAGTTAAGCTTTCGGCGAGGGTATTTGCTTTGCATGGCACGTCTGCCTGGCTCGTAATGTCTGAGGTATGCATTTCTATGGAAAACCTTGTCACCTGGGAGACAGCCGGAGACGATACCGTGAGTCAAGCTCCGGACCTTGACCTGTAAACTCCGACGGCACCAGTAGCTGCTTCAATCGCAGACCGCCCCGAAATCCCCGAAAGGCACAAGCAAGAAACCGATGTCTCAGGCCCAGAGCCCTTGAAGCAAAAAGAGGTGAAAGTCAAGTTCCTCAAGTTCTTGAGTTCCTCTACTGGTTGGAACTTTGTTAGCTGCATTGAGTCCGAGCCGTGCGTCTTTCAGTGCCGTCGGAAGTCTCGGACACCTCGTGGTGAGATCTACTGCTTGCAAAGCACGCAATGCACGCGAGCTAGAAACTTGGGCATCCAGCTGGATTGCGTATGGGATTGGCATCACGGATTTGTACCGGCAGAAGGCTTCCTCATCGCAAGTGTCGCTGGGTGAGTCACGCCGTTCAACTCGTGCTCCGACCCAGAGACCTGTGCCTGCCTAGGCTTGCGATCTTAGCAGAAACCCAAGGCTCTACCGCAAAGTCGGGGAACATGACATGAGAATTTAGAATATTGCTTCCTGGTGATGATAGAGGAAGCTCTCAATATTATATAATCTATTTTATAATTATGAGAGTTATTTCTCCAATATTTGGTTCTGAAAATTGGGGCAGACGTTAGATATGTCAAAGAAAAGTCGGTATTACGGATAGGAATAACATCTAGTCGACGGGACAAGATAGGTCCTGCCTGATATGATTTCCGAGATACGAGATTTTCTAAGTGGAGCGCATGCCCTTGAATCACATATCTAAATTTATGTGATGTCTTTATATGAATAAATGATTGATAAGTCAAATATCTTTATATTCTTTTCGATATATTTTTACTAATGAATAATTTTCTATTATAAATACGATTTATAAAATTCATACTTAATACTTATTCTTAATAGTATGATTACCAAATTGAAAAAATATGTATGTATATATCTATTCATATATCGATTTTATGAGGATTACTCTCTATTAGAATGTTGTGGTGTTGCTTGCGTTTGTCTCTCTGCGCTCTAATTTGGTCTTTGGTTTGTTAATAGAAGTCTCTTAGATGGTTACCTCGCGTGACTTGAAAATGAAAATTTAGTATTGTGAGCGTTTCTCTTCCGATAATAAAATCGCGGAGATTCAAATAATTTTAGGAAATCGGTGGTGGTAAGTTATAATATTTAATTTCTATTTCTTTTGGGATGATATTCTTATGGAGATAGATTCTTTAGATTTGATATAGATAAGAAAGACTCTTTGTACGATGCGTAATAATTTAATGGTCATTCTTGATGGATTCTTATTCGGTTCGTTTCTGGATTCCTGAACCTTTCGGGTTCGGTTCGTATCTAGATTAATGGTTGGCTCGTATTTGGATTCGTGATCATTTCGTTTCTCAAAGATTTGATTTCATATCGGAATCGTATGGGGAATATCTATAGAAGAATCGTAGCTATTATCTTAGAGATAAATAAATATAAATATATATATATATCTTCGCCTTAAATGAATTTTATTATTTAAACTTGATATATTTTAATTGATGAACGATCCGAGATGAATATTATATATTGAGAAATTATATTCTTATAAAAATACAAAAAAATATAGATATAAAGATTTGATAAAAATGATATCTTTCATTATTTCATTATTTTATATTTACTTTATGCATATAAATTTCATATTTTATTTAATGGTCACCTCATTATTCGTTATTTTATCGACCATATATATATATAGTAGAAATATTAAGAATCTGAGATTCATAGAAAAAAAATTCATAGATGCTATTCCTATGAATTACCATCAAAGTCTCGTTTTACAAGAACTAACGAAAAATTTTATGAAAATTCCAGAGAATTTCAAAGATATAGATTACAGACCACGCATATAAACGTAATAATAAAAATTGGCGATTTCATTTTATTAGAAATATATATATATATATCATATATATCTATCAATTTTAAATTATATATTGAAAATGAATGAATATATAAGAAGAATAAATCTTCATTTTCATATATTATTTGATAGATCTATATTATTTCGATTAAAATTATCAGAATTTATCAAAATTTTCAAATACCTATTCCCTCATCTAAAATTGAGTAATATTTCGAATCAATTATCAATCCATAATATAAGATTAGAAAGAGTGATCTAGAATCTAAAAGAATATATATATATATATATAAATAAATATATATATATACCCTAAACCCTAAGGCATATATATATATTGTTATATATTTATTTCTATAATCTATCAAATTTATAAATGGGGCGGCGGTCGGTACGACCTAAACGAGTGCCTCCGACCCGCGTCCCAGTCTGGTTCCAGACCTTCCTGAACCTGGTCGCAAATCTGTAGTTGCTTCAAATTACCAAGCAATTTCCAACACAGATATATGAAAGTACATTTGATTGAATGATATGAGAAACAAACCGTAGCATGGTTCGGCTTAAATCATATAACATAACAATGGGTGAGGGTCTCTCAATCCTATAACTTATACGGTCAAGCGCTGACTTCTCACGTCATGCGACCCGCGAGGCAATCGTTTATTCGTGGTTTTGAAGTGTTTTCCCTAAACCCTAAACCCTAAACCCTAAACCCTAGGGCAGCAACACAAATGTTTGCAACCAGCTATGCTTGTTGCTTGGAGGCATCCGTATGGAATACCCAATCTTCAGCTCGCGTGCATGCTGGTTGCACTCAGTGACTGGAAATATCAGACGATGCAACTCCATGCACATGGCGTCAGGCGTACCTTTTCTTTTTACGCGCTTTGTGTTCGCAACTTGGCAAGTCGCAAATATAGCAGTGATGTCCAAGCGGCTGGCGAGCAGTGCGGATCGTACAAGGATGACAAGAAACACTCAAGATGAAGCCCTTAACGTAGAGACGCGTGAACTTCGAAGACAAGAGTATGAACATGGATGGTTCCGGGTAATTGGTGGATAGTCTTGCGGCTGAGCAGATTCGATCCATCCAAGACACTTTACCGTTTGGGGTCCTGTACGAAATCAAGTTTTTCAGTCCTAGGCCTCAGGTTTGGATGGCTTGTGAATCCTGTGTCTCATGTGGGTTTAACACATCCGTCCTAAACCGGAAACCAGAGATCACATGGCTTGTGATAAGCCTCCAGCCGCTGGGGCTCACGGAGAGTGCACCGAATTTTTTAATACAAAGAGTTTTTAGCTGAAGTGAAGCTGTAAACGAGTTTAGGCTCTAGGGTTTCGGCAGGTGTATCTCTGGTGCAGGTGGACCTACATTGCTCGAGTTCCTGTCGTTCTTGGTTTCCAGTGTCCGGCTTTGGTGAGCTAACTTGCGCTAGTTTAATGAGGGTGCTAGGCTGTAGGATTCCTGAGGTCCCTTCACTGTTTCCTTTGGTAAATGCATCTTCGCCGATGGTCGCTTCAACGCTTCTATGATGGCTTCCGTCATAAGCTCGCTGTCAGCTTGTCTGCAAGCTGCCAACACGTTCTGACAGATAAACGTTGCAATCCCAACCGCACAGATGCGAAAGCAGCTTCGCGTGCGTGTCCGGAACCGGTGTGAAGCGACGAAGCCAAAGCCCTCAAATCGGACAGGCCAAATCCCAAAAACACACATCCTAGACCACACAAATGCTTCGCAAAACTCAACACAAAACTTACGATCCATGTGGTACGCTCAGGTGCCAGAATTTTGGCAGGCCCTACTACCGCGAAAAACAATACCACAGGTCGTGGCTGCCGTGGCTCTTATGTTCAACGCGCTGAATGCCTGAATCTTAGGTTTGAAATGGTATGCAAGGCTGGGTTGTAGTTTTGGGGCTCTGCAAAGTATTTATGAATAGGTACCTCTGTCGGAACCATAAGGGAAATTGAAAAGTTTTTCAAATTGCCACCTAGAAGGCCATTCTATAGCCTGCAGGCTTTAGAGTTTGGGGTTTTGGGAACCCCTAAATCTGGCTGTCTGGCGCTTAGTAGGGAACGGGGGAATGGATCCCCATTGTAGTCCCCATATTCCCCCATTCCCTACTAAGCACTACACACGTTCCAGAACAATAGTCGGTTGGCTTAGTGTCTCTTTTCTCAGCCTTGTAACCACAATTTCGATGGTACCTTGACCGCCCGAAACACCCTGTACGTCTACAAAAACTGTCCGTAGCCAGCGTATACCCTGCCACAAAGCCTAAAACCCTAAACCCTAAATCGATTGAATTTTGTTTGGCCTCGGACACCTCGAAACCCCCTGGACAACCGGAAGGGGTTTAGGGTTTAGGCTTTAGGGCTTAAGGTTGGTTTAGAACTCCCAAAATACCAATCAGTCACCAAGGAAAGAACTTCAACATTTACTGACGAAGCTTCCGAAACCAGAACGCCTTCAACTACCAAGCCCTGACCTAGATCCCGTAAACGAAAATCGAAACACCAAGAGCAATAACCCCTGAACTCATAAAGCGCTGTATGTAACCCTAAACCGCTTGCTACCTGTACATTTGCCGGTTGAGATGCCGCCCAAATTGGACCTTCTGAGACATGACTCTGCAAAAGTCGGCATACCTTGGAGTTTCGGGTTTGGGTTTCGGGTTTAGCTTCGGGTTCGGTTGCCGATTTACCGTTTGGGTATTGGCAGGCTGGGGTGTTGAGCATATGCGGGAGGCAAGATTCAGTGCGATCTGATTGTTGATTCGCATAACCGTGTCGTTTTGAGAGAAAGTTGGATTGTGCGCTCTGCTTTTCTGAGTTGCATAACCGTGCCGTTTTGCGAGACAGAGTTGCTGTGGACAGCAACTGCAAGAAACATAAGTTCTTTCTAGAAGATGAGGACATGCAATACTACCCTCTGTTTATAACCTTGTGAGTGTTGTCAGTACCACATGTCGTCTCGCTCTTGCTCACAAGCAATACTACTCACTACTTACTATATGTGTTTTTGTAAGTCATCATGTCCCAGTGCCCTGGTACCTGTTGGTGTGTGCGCGCCGTATACTAGGCATGGCGACATGACATGCATCGTTGCAAAGCTTGCACATGTGGTCATACGATAGTTCGTCTTGTTGTAGTCTCACACACACAGTTGAACATGCTACAGCCCATATCCGAGAGTGTGCAAGCTGATCTGCATCTGCCACTGCCCAGCATTGCAAATGCTCATACGAAGTCTGCGCATGCTGCTGTCATCTGCTCCCTGTTCTGTCACCGTACATATGTATATAAACAAACAACAAATAATGTATCTATATCTATATATGTATCTCTACATATATATATATATATATACCTCTATACAGCCAATAGCCTCAATCCTGAAGAGTGATGCATATGGAATCCCAGCACTATCCGGCCTTAATACGGTTTCCAACTTTATGGGGTTTACTGTATATGTACATATATGTATATATTTATGCATAAATGTGCGTATACATGTAACGAACACTTATGCTTAGTTGTTCATACACGGACTTACATACACGCAGATAGACAACAGTTCGTTTTTGTATAAAGTAACATTTATGCCTGCCAAGATAGTGCAACGTGATTAAAAATAGAAATTCCTATACACACGCAATTGTGCACCGGTACAGCCTTATATGCATGAAGGCTTCTCTACACAAGGCTAACATCCTCGCACAAGAAAGCTTGTGTGGTTGTGCACCTGTGGTTGTGCACCTTTCACGCATGTGTCATCATGCATTACGTGACTGTGTGCCCCTAGACGGCTAGCTTGGTTTTCGCGTAGAATCTTTACAACTGTGATGGGGTCTCTGATGCATGTGGGCGTTTCTGAAATTTCGGGGTACCTTATTTTGGGGTCCTTATAATAAGGATGCTACTATTTAGGGTACTATATATATATATATATATATATATATGTGTATATATATATATATATATTGGTGCCCTAGTTTCGGAAACTCCCATGGACATTTTGAAGGTTCCTCTGGGGTGAGCTCTGGTGAGAAGCTTAGAGCTTCGGAGTTTCGGGCCCAGGATACGCAGAAGCAATTTAAAATAAAAAATGCACATGTATACATATATATATATATATATATATATATATACACATATATATATACACATATATATATATATATATGTACACATACAAACACGTATGTAAGTGTGTACGTGTATCATATGTGCATAGATATGCGCATAATTTGAGAAGGACCGCCTCTGGAACCTGAAACCAGATCCTAAACTTTAAAGACTCATGAAGACTCAAAGACGCGCTTCGCTGAGCAGCTGGCGAGATCGACCCTTTGCCACTAGGATCGAAGATGTCCCATGCATCCTCTGCTCTTGGGGTTTAGGGTTCGGTTTAGAGTTTAGGGTTTTGGGGTTTAGGGTTTAGGGCTGGGGCTTAGGGTGAGGTTTTGGCATTTCTGGGGCATCGCTATGGATTTTGGGTTTCAGAACTTCTATGGTTTTCTGTTCAAGAAGCTTTTGCTTAGATCATAGGTCCAGGCTTTCTGTGCTTCCCTGCTCGAGGACAATGCTTAGCTTAGATCTTGCGGTTTGGGGCTGAGGATTTGCCTACCCCCTGTGTAGCAGGCCATGTGCTATGATTCACAGGGAATTCCTGACCACGGTTTGGGCTGCAGGCTTTAGGATTAGGATGCCTGCACCTAGGAATGCTGCCGAAGCTATGTCGGGTTTTGTTGCTTGGTTTTCATGTTTCTCGGCGTGGTCATGGTCGGTCGTAAACCTAAAGCCGTACAACACTCCCGCCAAAAGCCTACGCTGTCTACGCCCGAACCTCAGAAATCGTCGGCATGTGAGCCCGAAATCTGAAATACCCCTAAACACGAAACCCAAGCCCCAGGACCGTCCAAAGACGGCGGCGCAGTGTTGAGGGCTTTGAAGACAGAGCTCGTAAAGTTCGGGTTAAGGCGTTGGGCTTTTGGGTTTGGGGGGGCTAATCAGTGTTTGGGGTATTTGGGTTTAGGAATGCTATCGGAGGCTCCATGGGTATGGAGGAAAGCCCCAATTCTGCCACTTGTTGTTTCGATCTTCGTCCGCAGAGTATCATTGGCTCGTCTATGCCAGCTTTCAGAGAAGTAACGCACGGGAAAGGGCCCAGGCTCCAGCAGCTCCAGCCTGCAGGAGCGGTCCCTGCCACTGGCGCTGAAGAGCACAGGTGCAAGGTTCGCTTCGCGCTTCGAAGTAATCAGTAAGGCCTATACCGAAACATAGGACTAAGAACTTGTTTGGTGCGCCAGCTGAAGGAGTGACATGGCCCATTCCCAGCGGTGGATGTGTGCAGTTCATGCCTTGTTACAGAACATTCTGCCTGTCCGAGTATTGGACTTCATCACCATCTGCGCGAAGAGCCAATACATCTGTACAAACGGCGCAGCCGTGTCTGTCAAAGGTCGTTGCCGGTCAGCATGAACTTGTTGTTCATGGTTTAGTGAAGGGTACTCTTTTTCATGTTGACAAATATTGACCCTTCTTAAGCTTACTTTCCTGCGCATATGCTGCACCGAACCTCTTTGCATAATCATTCGCTGCCAGATGCTACAACAAGTTCCAGCACACGAAGACATGCTGCTCATTGAGTCAAGACTGTGACAGCATACCCCTAAATCCCACATGCAGCATGCGGACAGGAGCCAGATTGATAGATGAAGTGGCACAAGTGACCAGGATCGTAGGGCGGTGGTAGCAGCAGGAATAAGACCAGGAGGACGAGGAGGAGGACGAGGAGGAGGAGGAGTAGTAGTAGTTGTAGTCGCAGCAGCAACAGCAGGAGTAGTACGTAGTAGTAGTAGTAGTAGTAGTAGTAGTAGTAGTAGTAGTAGTAGTAGTAGTAGTAGTAGTAGTAGTAGTAGTAGTAGTAAGTAGTAGTAAGTAGTAGTAGTAAGTAGTAGTAGTAGTAGTAGTAGTAGTAGTAGTAGTAGTAGTAGTAGTAGTAGTAGTAGTAGTAGTAGTAGTAGTAGTAGTAGTAGTAGTAGTAGTAGTAGTAGTAGTAGTAGTAGTAGTAGTAGTAGTAGTAGTAGTAGTAGTAGTAGTAGTAGTAGTAGCAGTACGAGTAGTAGTAGTCGTCGTAGTAGTAGTAGTAGTAGAAGTAGTAGTCGTAGTAGTAGTAGTAGTAGCAGTAGTAGTAGTAGTAGTAGTAGTAGTAGTAGTAGTAGTATTAGTAGTAGTAGTAGTAGTAGTAGTCGTCGTGGTGGTGGCAGTAGTAGTAGTCGTAGTAGTAGCAGTAGTAGCAGTAGCAGTAAGAGTAGGAGTGGGAGAAGCGAGTAGGAGAGGAGTAGGAGGAGTAGGAGGGGTAGGAGGGGTGGAAGGAGTAGGAGGAGTAGGTGGAGTAGGAGGAGTAGGAGAAGTAGCAGGAGTAGCAGTAGCAGTAGCAGTAGCAGTAGCAGTAAGTAGTAGTAAGTAGTAGTAAGTAGTAGCAAGTAGTAGTAAGTAGTAGTAAGTCGTAGTAAGTAGTAGTAAGTAGTAGTAAGTAGTAGTAAGTAGTAGTAAGTAGTAGTAAGTAGTAGTAAGTAGTAGTAAGTAGTAGTAAGTAGTAGTAAGAAGTAGTAGTAAGTAGTAGTAAGTAGTAGTAGTACTAGTAGTAGTAGTAGTAGTAGTAGTAGTAGTAGCAGTAGTAGTAGTAGTAGTAGTAGCAGCAGTAGTAGTAGTAGAAGTAGTAGTAGTAGTGGTAGTAGTGGTCGCAGTAGTGGCAGCAGCAGCAGCAGCAGCAGTAGTCACGAACATACTAACCAGAACGACGACTAATGGCAGTCGTAACCGTAAGGTCCAGTGTCATACCAACACTGGCTGCGGTAACTCCTGCGACTTAAGGATATTTTCGCTAGACTGGCACCGACATGGAAAACCCACAAGACCTTGCACACATCGGTCGTCTGCCATGTCACGAATCTTTGACTGCGCTCTGGCGACGATTCGACGACAAAACAGCAGTCATGGTGTAACAAAGCTTGGCCATAGTTTTATCCTAAGGAGATGATTAACTCAGGGCTCACATCGTCTAAATTGGCCCGGTCCGTGTAGAAGCAACAAGACTTCAATCAGCATAGAGGCCTTCCAAACAAGACAAGGCTACCAAAAAAACGTCTCAACCAGATCCAGCCCGGCATCTGTACTGCCGAGCCCCAATCGTTGCCCGCAGCACCCTTTTGCTGCATCGAGGGCGGAGATCGTTTTAGTGTTCTTTCCTTTCACACTCTATGTAGAAGTGCGCACACCCAAACACGAACGCACACCAACATATATATATATATATATATATGTATAGATAGATAGATATAGATATAGATATAGATATAGATATAGATATAGATATAGATCTAGATATAGATACATATATATGTAGTACGTAGCTGCATATGTATGTGTGCTTGTGTATGGGTATAGATGGTGACCATATATACATACATATGGTCCTATCAACACATGCAGAGCTTCGAAAGAGACACCGCAAACCGTAATCCTGGATCCGTAAAAGGTCATACATGGGTAGTTCTCTAGATTAGGTTCCCTTTTTAGGCCCCCTTTTGTGGTGGTGTGCGTACTATATCGGGGACCCCTCAAGCTCTTTCTGGAGTTTTAGGCCCTACTTGGAGGGAGGTTCTAAGAGCTCCTTTAAGGGTCCCATTAGAGGGATCTATAGGGATTCTATAAGGGTATAGGGTTTAGGGTCTACTTGGAGGTTCATAGGTAGTTATAAGCGGGGTTATAAGTAGGATAACTATAGTTATAACCCATATTAGGGGGACTTATAACTCCACTTACACCCACCCATGAACCTCCAAGTATACAACACGAGAGGCTAGGCTGTCGGCTTCTTGTTTTAGGGTTTCCGGGTGGTTTTTTATCAGGGCTTAACCTGGATCCCCAACCCCCTATACAAACAAGACCCTAAACCCCTAAACCCCTCAACCCTAAACTCCTAAATCCTCGACCCTAAATCACTCCTGAACCCCTAAACCCCTAAACCTTACTAAACCCCTAAACCCCTCAACCCTGAGCCCATGAACCCTATGCCCTGAACTAGCCCCAAAAAGGAACTACAATGGAGACTACAGGTAGGGTCTAAAGGATGGGATTTCAAGGTCAAAGCTTCCGGATTCAGGGAAACCGAAGACTCTTCAGAGAACAGCGATGCGCGAAGTGGGACTTCCAGAAAGCGTGACCAGCTACCAGGATCCGTCACTTGAATGCACCTCATTTTAATAAACAGCCCCAAGTCTGTGCTTAAGAACCGCAAACCCCAGGGCAATGGGACCAAGGGAAGATGCTGAGCTGTACCTTTTCAGCGAAAGAATGGGATCGGCCCAAGTGTCACGAGCTTCTGATGCTTTAGGGTTTAGGGCTTTAGGGATTTTAGGGTTTAGGGCTTTAGGGATTTTAGGGTTTAGAGTTTATGCATGCATCCATTGCGGACTGTCCCGAAGCAACCACTTGAGGAGGGTTTTTTAGTTTAGGGGTTAAGGAGTTAGGGGTTTAAGGGTTTAGGGCTTAAACTCTAGGATAATACTTCCTTTGCGTGCTCATTAAAGCAGGCTTGAGTGTTGTAGTGCTTCAAGGGCTTTGGGTTCAGGCCTCTTTTATAAAGTTGACTGTGCCCTATCTCTTAGAAGCTGCCCCCACCCTGTAATAGTGACTATAAGGACTATATTAGGGCCTTATTATATTCCTATTATACCACTATTGCAGGGTGGGGGCCCCTTCTAACCTATCTCCCTTGACTCCGCGGCGTTGGCAATTCAAGGTTTAGGCTTCAGGGTTTAGGGAAACAGCCCAAGAGCACTTCTGCGGAAGCATCCGGACGTTGGTCTTGGGCCACACCACTCCTGAAGAACACCATTGGTGTCCGCCATTAAAGGAACGGAGGAAGAGAAGCCAAGGCCTGTACCTGACTCTTCCTGATACTCGGTGGTTTTGTCTGCAAGGGGTCCGGGTGACCCCATTCCCAAATCCTACACCCCATAAGTCCAAGATCAATAGACCCTAAATCCAAAATCCTATAATCCCTGACCCTATCTATCCTGTAATCCCTGACCCTATCTATGTGAAGGAAACATCCATACATTGGCCGCCCGTATGCGCCCCCCAAAAAACGAAGTCCAAGCTCCAAAACCCTCAAACCGAAGCTCTCCAGGACTTGGCAGTTTCCGAAACTTAGGGGTACCTTAGGGTTTCCTTTAAAGGCTATAAGGCTACTATAAGTTTCTATAAAGGGTTTGGGGTTTAGAATCTGGGGGTTTCACAAAATTAGGGGTACCTCTTTGTTGGGGTCCTTGCTATAAGGATCCTACTATTTAGGGTATGATATTAGGGTCCCCTATTTTCGGAATTTTACTGAAAGCGCAGGCAGAGACTGGCTAGGCTTTGCAGTTGAAGGGTTTCCCAGAACTAGAAAGTAGATCCCCTCCGTTTTGGGGGCCCTATACTACTCAGGGTACTTCAAAGGAACCCCCATGAAGGGATCTACTTTTTGGATCCTCCCGGGGGTCTGGGTTTTGGTTTAGGGGAAAACGCGAATGTGGAAACGCAAACCAAGGGCGGGTACTGCATGCCGTAGTTTGGCCGAGAGCAACGCCTGCCAGTCCACCTTACGTTTGAGTATCACAGTATCCCTTTCGTAAGGGTGCCTGAACCCTAAACCCTAAACCGCGCCGTGCTGTTTTGTGCATCTAAAACTGGAGGGACCCTACTTTAAAGAACGGAATACCAAGCTGATGCGGCAATCTTTAGAGCCCCCTCCCCAAACCTCACACCCGGATCTGCACAGCATGCACATGTACTTGGGTTTAGGGTTTTTATGGCTTAACTATAGATCAACAACCCCCTCTTTGAATGGCGTATATGACAACGACAAATGACGAAGGACCCTAAACCCCCAAACCCAACTACCTCATGACCCCACTTGACAAAACCATCAAAGAGCCTGAACACGAACACCCCAAACCCTGAAATCAAAACTCACAACAACGCAGTCATCAATTGAATCATTCTTGGGGTTAGGGACCCCTCATCTCCCTCTGCTCGCACCACCGGCAAGGCTGGAGACAGCCCTGCTTGCAAAAGTATGAACGACAGTCGCAGGCGTTAAATAAACTACCAGGTTTAGGGCTTAGAGTTTAGGACAAACTTTACTGGGATGCCCAGTAACCTAGGAATAAAAAGGGCTCCCTTTTTGGTATTGGGTAACCCTATATCGAACCTAGGACTACAAAAAGGGAATAAGGGTACTACTGGGCATCCTAGTTTAGGTCCTGCGACGCTATGGATCGTAAGGTTTGGAGTTCAGGATGCAGCACTCAGGATGCAGCACATTGGCCTAAGGATCTAAGCTGTAGAACGTTGCATGTAGAGTTTCCGGTTCAAGGTGCAGGAGTGGGTTCTAGGATTGAAGGTTTGAGTCTAAACACCCAAGATCTCAGGATGAGTGATCATAATATGGGGGCCTTAATAACTAGATTCGGGTTTTGGGGCTCATTATACCGCAATCATGAGAAGGAACCGGAAAAGGGTCTTAATCTTTGGGTTCTCAGGTTCGAGGTCGGTGTGAGAAGCGCCCAGGCGACCGTCGTGAAACGCCGCATGGTCTCAGCTCATTGCGGGGTCGCCGTCTGTGCGGACCATGCCGAAGCAGCATGCTCCATCGCCGACCCGTCGCCCAACACCACAGGTAAATGTAAAAGCTCGTCAGTACCGGACATCATCCGGATCGAGCGTTTCGAAGTCAGTGTAACAAATGCTGTGCATGACGAGCACCAAGTCATGCTTCAAATTACAGCAGATATCTTTACATCACTGCAGCGTTCGAAAATCTCTGTCTCAAGCTGCCTGGCAGCTGTTGGGACAGATTACCCCTAACTGCGGGCTTCGTCTGGACATGCATGGCTGGATCTTAAGTGTTACTAAACCCCTAAGCCTTTAAAACCCGTAGATGTCGATGCAGCCCGTGCTAAGTCGGCAAAAAGGGGCTTAAGGTCTACAGGTTCAGGGTTCGGGAGCTGTGTGGTTCGGGTCGGAGCCTGATGACCAAGACATCCTCCATGAACGAAGTGGCCTGGTTCAGGGTTCAGGGTTTAGGGGCCTGGATTTCGTCAACAACAGTCACCACGCCCGATACAGGATTTTTAGACGTGCCAACATGCACCTTTCTGTTGGATGCAAACAGAACTGAAGCGTGTTGCATGTGGAAGTAGCTCCCAGCCCAAACCCCTACTATAGGGGCCTAAAAAACCAATGCAATCTTTAGGGTGTCCTCATGATTTGTGATTATAGTATAGTATTCCCCACAACCCTATTCTAAGTATTTCAAGGCCCCTGTATTAAACTCCAACCCTGGGATGGAAACCAGGCTCGAGTCAGGAATAAGGCCTTTCCTTGCAACTACGCCGTTCAACTCAATTCGCAGGTTCTTGGGTGCATGGCGTGGGGTTGGCTTAAAGTTCCCTAAACCCTAAACCCTAAACCCTAAACCGAGGCTTAAAGGTTTCGCAGCTCTAAGCCCTGAGCCCCGAAGCCTCAGCTATGTAGCTCCATGGCTGGAGTACATCTACAGGATTCCCGAACATCCTAATCTGATCCCCTAGTTGCTGAGCTCATAAGCCCCCCAAAAGTGTACACTTGTCAGTTTTATGGTGGGTAATATTACACCAAAAAGTGTACAGTGTATCCACTCAGCTGCTGAGATTCGGAACAGAGTTTCGTAGACATTTGTTATAGCAGGGGCTTTGCGGGAAGAGCCTAGGGGGTTGAAATTCAAAGATCCGACCTGATCGGGTGTAGGAGCTTCGGAGTTGTGGTGGCGGTGCCCCCGCCAAGTCGGGCCAGAACTAGTAGTAGTAGTAGTAGTAGTAGTAATTAGTAGTAGTAGTAGTAGTAGTAGTAGTAGTAGTAGTAGTAGTAGTAGTAGTAGTAGTAGTAGTAGTAGTAGTAATTCAAACAGGGTTTGGGGCTATACTATACAGTGGACCCCAGAAAGTTGGAACATGGATTTAGGATGCCTAGTGCTAGGATTCCCCATACTTTACCTTAAGGGCATGAGGATAAGGGCTTCTACGACAAACTCAACAAGGAACCACAGGAAAAATATTGGCAATCATTCCGGCCTCCATAGTAAAAAAACAGATTCTGTGGCGAGGGTGAATCTCCCGACTCTGTGTTGCGTTGGACTACGTGCCTTAATGGTTACAATAGGGTTCCCTTTAAAGGGACCCTTAAAGGGGTCTATAAGGAGCGCAGAAACCAGAAACCCAACCCTAAAAAACCCAAGGCCCACAGAGACTTCGAGATCCAGGGGCTTCCGAGCTGCCTCGGCTTTTTGCCACATGAAAGAGGGCCCTAAACCCCTAAACCCTAAACCTCTAAATGCTAAACCCCTAAACCCTAAACCTAAACCCCCAAATCCTAAAACCCTTAATCCTAGGCCTTCAGTCCGACTGAGGCATAAGGATGTGTAGGTCTCTGTCTCTCTGTCCATCCATCCATCTCAGGGCTCATCAGACCGCGAAATCAAACAGAGGGGCCTTAATCATTAGAGTAGGGTCTTTTGGTTTTGGTAAAATACATTCTAATGATATAGGCACTGTAGGGGCGTAGTAGAAAGATTTATTCAAAACATGTTCAGACTGCTATATTAAACGCACACCCGGGCCCGAAGCCAGCAGCATTGAAAAAACACGACGCGGCGACCCTCGCTGCAGCTCAACCCTGCCCGCACCCGCCGGCTGCCATAACAGCTGAAGCTGCTCTAAGGTTCAGCCACTGAGCGAACATGAACAAATAAATGCATATGCATACTCTTTTTAAAGTTATATATATCTCTCTCTCTATATATATAAAACATATATACATATGTTTTGACCTTTTAGTTATCTATCTATATATCTATAAACTTACATATGTATATATCTATACATACATATATCTATGAGAATTTTCTGTACCTGCATATTTAGATACCTGTATATCTATATAACCATATAAACTTCTGGATACCTAGCGATCTCTATGTTCACATATATGTATGTATTTATGTATGTATGTATGTATGTATGTATATGTGTATGTGTGTGTATATGTATATGTATATGTATATGTATATGTATATGTATATGTATATGTATATGTATATGTATATGTATATGACCATCTATATCTATGCATAAACAGATATGCAGGTATATACATATAATATATATATATATATATATATATATATATATATGTATATATATATATGTATGTGTGTGTATATAGACTCAAAGACTTATAGTCTTCTAGCATCGTTCTTACCACCGACGGCGTCCGTTCTTAGTGGTGTTCCCGAGAAACCCTAATCCTCTCGTGATACTGCAAGCAAGCCGGCGCATCAGTGATGGGTTCCAGGGTCAAGGCAGTTGCGTGGAAGCTACGTGTAGGTAGTGTAGATGCACTCCCAAGGCATCTACGCCATCCTCCATACTTCAAACTCTCTGGGGACCCACGCCCAATTCCTGAGAATACGGTTGCTGCTTGGGGTTCCTGGCACAGGCTCGACTTCTTGCTACAGCCCCAAACCATACGCATAAAGGGTCGCAGGCTGCTTTGCTCGGATCAACTTCGGTTGATACTTAAAAGTTGAAAGCTATCGAAAACAAAACCGAGGGTTTGTGGTCTGGTCGAACTTGCTTAGATCAAACCGTCAACCCGCAAACCGTCAACACAGACACGGTACATTGACCAACATTTTATGTATAGGGTTTAGGGTTTAGGGTTATTGACCAACATTTTATGTATTAGATGGTGCACGGCCCCTTCTGGTTGCTGGGCTTAACTGTTTAACTGGTTGATTCGCGCACGAGCAGCAACACATAACCTTTAACCCTGCTCAATCGCTGGGCAAACCCTTCAACCCACCGATCCACAGCAGCCTTATAGAACCAGGACGACTGTCACTGCTTGCCGCCACACCCTGCAAGTCCCCGCGGTCCGTCCTCAACCCTGAGCCTAAATCCTGGCACCTCATCCAAACGAACCCTAAGCCCGATTTGCTTAACTCGAAGCCTTTCCACATCCCCTGGGCTTGAGTGGGTGTCCGTGATGGTACTGTAGAAACTCACACTTAAACAAAGAGAGTATGGTTGGCAGGATGGACCCTACGTTTTCAGGGATGTCGTCTGGCGGGTTTGATAGTCTGTTTCTAAACAGGGACCCCCAGTAACGAATACTATTCTTAACTATCCAGACCCCTAAACTATAGCACAAAGCCCTTGAAACTCCGAAGAGGGTTTGAGGTGTAATATGTTGGACTAAATGTTATAGGGACCATAAAGGAATGCTGTTATGAATTGTTCGGGCTTCGATACTTTAAATCCTAAGACAGCTGGCTTTCAAGCCTGTGCTCGAGGGGCTTGAGGTCGGGGTAGTAGTAGTAGAGGTTCAAGGTTTGGGGTTTAAAGTTTTCGGGTTCATAATGGTCACTACAAGGGTTACAATAAGGGTACTATAGGGTTTGGGGTTTCGAGTTTGGGGTTTCTGGAGTTTATGGAGAAGGATTCAAGATATTAGGGAAACAAGTAATAAAGGTTAAAGGTTTATGGACATGGCTACTGTTATTTGCTGATCTCATCGCTTCGTGGTTAAATTTTGTCGCCTCAGGCTTCTAGGGTTTAAGGTTTAGGCGTTATGAAAGCTAGGGTTTAGGGTTTAGGCGTTCTGCAATTTCGGGTTTAGGGTTTAGGATAGCGCTGAAAATGGTTCGGACATTGGGCAGTCGTGGGCACGCCCACCAGATAAGTCTGGGCACGGTGCTGCTGATATGGGACTCTCCAAAGACCCTAGCTAAGAGAAATTCCCACATACCTGGCAATGCACGGTCAAGAGAGGGATCCGAGTCTCTCGAGCTTCTTCTGCTTTATGTATTCTGGAGGGCTACAAGGGCTGTGAGGTTCGCTGGGCTTAGAGTTTTGGGCTTTCATGCGTCTCTGAATGGGCTCTAACAGGTTTTTACTTGAAGAGCTTTAGCTGTTCAGGGTGGGTATTTATGGGGCTTCGGGTTGCAGTGGGTACAGGCTGGCCTCAACTCTAAACACCTGAATACGGCTTCATCCGAAAATGTTGGTGTGTGTGTGTGTGTGTGCGGCACTATCCTAAGGCCTAAACCCATGTTTGTTGGTTCCGGTATGTACTGTCTACGTACATGTATATGTGTAAACCTATGTATACACATAAAAAATGGTATATATGTATATATTCTTATGTATTGAGCAAGAAGCTGTGAGAGATACGGAAATAAATGCACTCGAATGTCCCATCTGGACTTGGTGGCTTGCGTGTAGCCAACCCACGAACAGCTCACCCCGGCGTGTTTTACCATTGTGGCCTTAGCAATGGTCTTCCTGATCGTGACTAATTTTAATAGTACAGTCAAAAATTGCCCCCAGCCCTAAGCCCTAATAGTATAGTGTGCCCCAAACTCTGTGTACATGTGTTCTAAGTATCAAGGCCCTGTATTACATGATGGTTTGCAGCACTTCCTGATTTCGCAACTAAGGGGTTGACAGCGACGGAAGTGATCACGGACCATGTTCATTGTTACGATTATTACTAATATTACCCTGGCTACTGGGATTCTTGATATTACTATGAAAATACTGGCTGTTATTATTGCCACTCTTGTTTCAAAGCTACTCTCTCTTCCGTCGCCACACATGGTGATAACCTTGCTCAGAAAAGGCCGCAGTCGGGAATTGCAACCTGAACCGAGACAACCTGAGTAGAAAACACTGCCGCAAAAAATGCCAATACTAGCATTACAAGCAACTAATTAAAACAAAACAACGTATCATAATACTGGCACGACGGTCCCTAGAAACCATGGTAGTTTACCTGAAGCAAGACACCACAGCCAACTCTGCTAACGAGCGATGCTGAGTTGACGCCGTGCTACGGTGCTGCAACAGAGAAAGCACGCAAAGAAGAAACCCAGCCGTGGTTCGGGCAGGCGCCCGAATGATTGGTAATATTGTTCCTGGGTACACGATTTCATAGACGTTGCCTCGAAAGAAGGCTCCGCCACAACGAGGCAATATGATTTTGGCTGAGTCGTCCAGTCGCTTCTGTTTGACCTCTCCTGCGAGAAATTGTTTGAGTGACTAGTGCAGATTTGGGGACGCGCTCTTCGTGAGCTCAGCTGTCCGATCAAGAATAAGAACAGGAATATTGTTCGTTCGGGATCCTAATTGAACGTACCGTAGAAAAAGCCCAGGAACCCAATGCCAGTTCTTAAGGCCCCTGCGCTAAGCCCTAAACCTACATTATAGACGTCTTCGTTCAGGTTGAGAGCCCCGAAGACCTCACGTCGACTCGGTGTACATCTTTTGGTTGTAGGCTCAGGGTCTTAGGGCTTAGCCTTCTAGGATTAGGATCGAGGGTGTAGTTCATCTTGAAATGAGGCTTTCCTGTCCGTCAAGGCCTTTCGGAGGCCTGTTTGAAAGGGCCCTTTGAGTGCAGCCACACTCAGTTTAAAGCTGTGGACATGGCTCAGGGTCTACGATGTGTGTGGAAACAACTAGCCACCTACTTCACGCCTCTTTTAACTCCTTGCTCCTTGACTATGCTTTATGGAGCTCAGCACCTCAGGATCTGCAAAAAACCTTCAACCTAGAAACCCCTTTGCCGTGGGGTCTAGGTTTCAGTTTCATATTTGCAGGTTATAGGTGGGACATACGTCTGCGACACGATCGCAAGACGGGTGTTTCTTCTTCGGCGCTCTCGCTGTAGCTTGGGGCGTTTGAATTGAACTTGCAGTCGCACCCCTAGGCCCCCGAAAGGTCAGTCCCCGCAAACGGGGACGCTACATTGGGATAGAGTCCTGCGTAGTCGTACCCTTTAAACCATACTAACTCTTAGATCCTAAAATCCTAAACTCTGAAATCCGACAAATCCTAACCCTTGCATGAAATCCTAAAGTCGTAGCAACGAGCTTCAAAGGTGCTCCGGGGGACCCGACGGGCCTTTGCAACGGCTGGGCATCATGGCTGGGAGATCCAAGCCCTCCGGGCATCTGTAATATAGGGCCGGTTTAGGGTTTAGGGTTTAAGGTTTAGGGTTTAGGAGGGCTACTACGGGGCGGTTTAGGGTTTAGGGTTTAGGGTCTAGAAGGGCTACTATAATGGTACTACAATGCAGGGGCCGTAATAGA
This sequence comes from Symbiodinium sp. CCMP2592, assembly GCA_905221615.1. NCBI lineage: Eukaryota > Dinophyceae > Suessiales > Symbiodiniaceae > Symbiodinium > Symbiodinium sp. CCMP2592. The sequence goes on along the minus strand of CAJNDT010001813.1, from coordinate 479,133 downwards.
TAGACTAGGGTTCCTTTAAATGGATCATTGAAGGGGTTACTATAAGGGCTCTATAGTAGGGTTCTGGAATTTCGGGGCCGTTACAATTAGAACAAGCTTTTGGGGGTATAGTGTGACATGATGCTGCTACAAGGGTTGCGATGTACTTTAAGTTTTTCAGGCTTCTAAAGTTATCTCCGGAGGTAGAGATTCAATACATAATGCACGCAGGATTTGAAGGAGTCAGGGCTGATCATGGCGCAGCCAAAGTTCACTCAGCGATAAGCCCGTATGGGATTGAGGGCTTGGGAAGACGGACTCGATTTGACCTGTTTGCTGGGCTCTTACGTTGGTTGTTCGATCTGGGAAACAAGCAGGAAAAACCTCGACTATTGCGATATGAGCTTCCTCGCAGGGGTCCTTACATCCGGAACCTCAAAAGTTCACCTGGCGAAAGAGACGTGTTCCTAACAGAACCTAAGATTTGATTCGAGTTTTTAAATACTGACCAACGCATGACAGAGGGCGGGGTTCGTCACATGTGTCGTCACGCTCGTCAAATAAGCATGACTGGCACAGCCACCATCGTGGTCATTTTCATCGCGAGCAACATCGTAATCAAGAGTATCACCTTCAACAGCACCACTGCCATCACCGCCACCACGACGACTACAGCGCCGCCACAACCGCCGCCACCATCAACGTCACCGTCACCAGCACCAGCACCATCACCAGCACCACCACTGTCATTCTACATCGACTCATCAACATTACAACCGGCATCAGCGACTGCGAAAACATCATCACTTTCGCCCCTACCATCGCTAGTCTTCTGTTTGTCGTCGTCATGGCCAGCGGCATCATGGCCACAGTTATGACCAATGACGTTGGAATCGCGGTAACCGTAACAATCAAACACAAGATCAGTGCAATGCCATCGAAATCGCCGTCTTTCCTGCCATCATCCAAACATCGTCGTGATCATCATCGTTCCGATTGCAAGCACCTCTTCTTGGTCGTCACCAGCTTCATCACCCTCTCGCAATAGCTCTGGGTTCCGCTGCAACCGATCTCAAATAAATGGTTTCGGTGACTACTTGCAGGCCGTGACTTGAATATCTAAGCCCCTGAACCTACCCATAGGCCCCGTAGTAGCTCCTTTTTGGGGTGAATCTATAAGGTAATCCCCCAAAAGGAACTACTATGGGGCCCATGGGTAACCCAAGGAAACCCTAAACCCCTAAACCCCTAGCCCCTAAAACCTAAACCCCTAAACCCTAAACTCCTAAACCTTTAGCCAGTAGTATATTATAACCTTGGGTTTAGCAAGGCCCGAGCCCATGAAGACAAGGCCCTTAGGTCTCGAATCTCCCACCCCGTTCTCAGATAATCACTACAGTTAGGACGGAGACTTCCCGCTGCATCCGCCATCCTGTCGGCACATAAAACCTGAAAAAAAGATGCTCGCATGTACGACTAGCATGCAACGGGAACTCGCACCCTAAAGCTCCATGTCGCCAGCAGCACCTGAACTTGCATTGGCAGGAAACCGCACGGTTTAGGGGGACCCCCGAGTGAAGCTCTTGTCCTGAGGAATCCTTTGCAGAAAATGAAGCTTAGGGCCTGGGGATTGGTAATGTAGGAACCTGATTAAGAAACCTTGGGTCTTGATGAGGGTTCCTTATACGAATCCTACTACTTTGGGGTTATAGGCCCCAAAAGAGTGTCTTAATCAGGTTCCCACAGTATGTGGGGATTCGGGCGATGCGTAGTTCAGCCCCAGGAGGCTCCAAAGGCCGTATCCAGCGCCAAAGCTAACACGCGAGAAGCTCTCCTCCAACTCTGGCTTACTATCTACGGCTGCCGGGCGATCTGGGTTCAGGGTTTCGGGTCTAAAGTAAAAGCCAGAAAGTTGGAAGATGATTATCCTTAACCCTTTATGGTAAATTATAGGGTATCCTACCCTGAAACCATATTCCAACTTTCTGGAGTTCCCTTTAGGGTTTCTGCCTTTGCTGGCAATGCAAGAGACCCGTTTCACTACTGAATTTCTCCCTGTGGGCGTCATGCTTTCCATACGGGCAGTAGACTTGACAACCATGCAGAAAAGCCCTCGTCGGAGACTTGGTTTTGAGATCTGGACTTCAGACTCTGAGGTTCATGACGAAACAAACGGGCTCATCCGAAGGCAAACCCAAATGGACACACCAGATGCAGGAGCTTCTGGTGAAAACGTAGCTGCAGTTTCAGCATAAATTCAGGGCTGCTTGCGACACTCTGCGGCATACAGGTTCCGCTGCGCCATAAGTTGCAGGCGGTCGCTCCCAGAGAGCGGAGCCCAAAAGCAGGATTACTACCTTTCTGCTTGGGGATTTAGGGCAGCGGCATGTAGAGGGTTGGGGCCTGAGGGCTCAAGTTTGTGCAATTCATAGCCAAGGGGGTCGAAGGTTCTGAGAGTAGGGTTACGACCTCAGCCTAGACTCCGTGGTAAAAGACTAGCTGTAAGCAGTCTTTGAGTATATTTAGATGCACAACCTTTCCTTCAATACACCCTAAACACCCCAAAACCCTGCAGCAGGCCGTCCTGCCACCCTGCCAACCAGATATCATCCCTGCTTAAACGCAGCGCTCATATCTTTTCGGAAGCAGCGTTAAGAACACCCCAGATGGGCACCAAGAGTCCTCTTGCACAAGGAAAGCCTGGGCAGCAAGTCATACGTAAATATCAAGTAAGAACGAAGCACGAACTGAAGGAAAAGCCAACCCTCAGCAATCAATCCACAGTTACGACCCTAAAACCCGAAGGCCCTTGTAGAAGACCGTCTCGACTCCCTGGAATCGTAGACCCCTAAACCACCCTGCGTTGGCGTTGCAGAACAGGTTCGGACGTGTGGGGAAGGTCTGTTCCAAGCGCGAGAAGGAGTTGGTTTGGCTTTCGGGTGCAGTTCTCAGGCGTGAGGGCTTATAGCCGAAAAGACCTATCGGTTTTAGGATTCTTGTTATGGTTGCTATATAGCTCATTAGGTCTATTGGGCCGCAAGTAGGGCTTAGGGAGTTAAGTGTTTATTGCTGACAGGATCTGGGGCGGGCTTTGAAGGTTTGACCTTAAGCAGCTTAGCTCAGCGCTTACCCTCACAGGCAAGCCCCAGAATTCATAAAATGGACGATGCAAGCCACTTACGACTGCTCCTACAACCTATTCCCCACCCGGCTGCTGCTACAGCGACCACCAACGCGGAATTCATTCCTAAGGCTAACACCACCACCTCCGCCATGCTAGCCACGACTTCGACCGCCACGACTTCGTGTGCACAAACAACCCCCGACGACTAGAACGGCCGCCACCATCACCACGACTACTCACACTGCATATCGAACCGCACCTACAGACGCAGCTTCTAAGAATGGTGGTACCACTAACGAGCTACAACCAAAATTAAGCATGTTCTTGATCTTCGCTACCCCAGAGGGTGCACGTATTCAGTAGGGTTTCAAGGACCAAGAACCCTTCAGAGTAGGGAGGCACCTCAAACCCTTCTATTTCGACCTAGTTGGGTACTTGCAGTTCGGATAGGTGTTATCAGCTTGGAGCAGAGCAAAGATGCGCAAAGTAAATTTACACAGCCACATCGTGGCGGAGTGGACCAGTTCTTGAAATTTAAACCCCCGGTTAAGTCTGGTCCAGCAGAAAATCATGGCACCCCAGGCGCCCGGTCCCTTTAAATAAGGACCCATGCGCCATAGAAGCACCGAGCAGGGATAGATGCGGATAGATCTGCCCAGAACGAAAACAAATGCACTGGTTATCAAAAAACTGCATTCAGGGCCGCGGGCATGCCTGGGGTCCGAGACTCATGCTTTTGGAGGAGCTTGCAACGTACGCCGCGGTCTGCACCCATGCGCAGAAGAAGCCTGAAGCTCAAGAGGATCCGGTTTAGGGTTTCGGGTCGGGTTAAGAGGATCTTTCGAGGTATAGGGTTCACGGCGCTGCCTTGGTGGCTTTGGGTGGAGGGTTTGGAACTCGAGTGTGTCTAGCTTCGAGGAGGTCCCATGTGCGATTGCCCTATATGTGTAGCTGGCCATGGGTTTTTGAGCACTGTTCACTTCGGCCCGCAATGAAGAATCTTGCGGCGCGCTGGGCTGTGAATCTCACATGCCCCAGCCAGGAAGTATCTGTCGTTGACTTGGAGTCTGCCCTGATTTAACTGTCATTCATTCCTGCATCCGTAACACAGAACCCACACAGAAGTTGCTGCATGTCAAAATCAGCTAACTTCTCGGAGCTAGAGTCTACAAGGTTTCAGTGACTCTGGGAACGGTCCACGCCTTGCCTCAGTAAGTTTCATCGCAGCTAAACCTGCTATGCCGGTCTTACATGACTCAGTTTCATACAGACAAGCATCCTTGAAACGCAGTACAGTATGACAGATATATATATATATATATGGATCACTTAAGGGACTGAGTTACTTGCTTCTGCTTTTCCTGCTTGGATCTGATTTGTGGCCAAAGTTACGAGCCAGCAGCAGAAAGGCCGGGTACGGTTGAGTTTACGGCCAGAAGCAAAGGAACGAGTCTGGAAGTGTAAGGGCCGAAAACCTCCGGGAAAACCATACGAACACCAAAAACACCGACCACCTGTAAAAACCCTTCGTTGGCTGAGTGGCAAATCCAAAAAAAGCGGGGAGCCTATAAACAACTTAGTAAACCTTACATCCTAAACGCCAAAAACCTTAGCTGAGTGGCAAATCCAAAACTCCTTGATGAGCTTTGCGTCTCGAATTGGTTCGTCGCCGAGCCGGAACCTGGCACCGCTACTCCCAGCTGTTGCAAACTCTGCCTTGCAGCGACTGGTATAGCCGCCAGTATCACTACCACTACCACTACCACTACCACTACTACTACTACTACTACTACTACTACTACTACTACTACTACTACTACTACTACTGCTGCTGCTGCTGCTGCTGCTGCTACTGCTACTGCTACTGCTACTGCTACTACTACTACTACTACTACTACTACTACTACTACTACTACTACTACTACTACTACTACTACTACTACTACTTCTACTACTACCACTACACTCCCACTGCCCCTGCCCCTGCGACTACCACTGCCACGGCCACGGCCACTGCGAGCGCTGCTGCCGCTGCCGCGGCTACGACTACGACCACGACACTTAATGCCACCACAAGTAGAACTACGACAGGAGTACCACCCGAGATTCTCTTATGACATAAGCACAATGAGCACCATAGCTCATCTAACTTAAGCCCCAATCTGCCCAACTATGAAAGCCAGGCTTCATTCCAGAACTCACGGTGCCACGCTCGGACCTGCACCCGCACCCATCTGCTACCTACGCCTAAGACCACCGAAAGCCGACGACTGGAAACCCTTCAAACCCAGCAGGTCCCAAAGTGTCTTCCCGATCACATCCTCAAACCTAAACATGCGCCCTCCCAAACGAAAATTGTCGGCCCTCTCAAATCCTCCAACCCTGGAGTCACGAGGGTGTACACCTGACAACGCACAACACGCCCATGTTAGCACAAGTATAATCAAGGCCTTAAAATCTAGAAGTGAGGCTCTGGGACCTATTCGGCTATACAAGTAATGGTCAAACGTACAGACTACCACTACTGATTCTTCAGGCCCCTGTGTTGCGTTCTCCCTGAGTTCGGAAGTGAAGGTTTTGGTGTAGAGGATAACATTTTGAGTTTCTCACCTTTGGTTAGTAGGGAATGGAGGAATGGGGTACACTTATAACTACTGTTACTACCGTTCTTCCATTCCCTACAAACCAAAGGTAAGGTTTGCTTGCCCACGCTTCTCATAATGAACCGGATCATGGCCAAACCCTAAACCCTGAATCCCTAAACCCTACACCCTACACCCTACCTAAACTCCAAACCCTAAAACCTTGAACCCTACACCCTAAACCCTACACCCTAAAACCTTGAACCCTACACCCTAAACCCTACACCCTAAACCCTACCTAAACCCCAACCCTACGCCCTAAACCCTAAACCTTGAACCCTACACCCTAAGCCCTAAGAGCAAACCGACAGCACTGCCAGCCTGCTCCCTGGCCAGGGAACATCCGCACCGGCATCAATCAGCACCTTTGGCTTAGGACTCTGGGTTTAGGGATTTAGGGTTTTAGGGTTTAGGGTTTAGGGGTTTAAGGTCTCCTACCTTTGGCTACCTGTACCACAAGACTCTACTTAGAGGATCATGGGACTTAGTAACTAAGCTTATGACTAAGTTAACTATACTTGCAACTAGTTAGAGTCCCAATTACAGTAGAAGCCCAAAAGTTGGAAACCCAACAGCCTCAATCCTTAAGGGTAAAGTGAAGTATAGGGCATCCCAGCACTGTTTGGCCTTAATCCGGTTTCCAACATTATGAGGTTTACCGTAGGATGAGCCCGGGGCTTCAATACGCGCAGTGTGGGGAGGTTAGATTGCGAAGGAAGACTTACGAATCCCTGTCACAAGGGCCCGACTAGTTGGGGTGTATATCGGAAGCCCTCATTTCTGAGACTCCCAATTCGGATACGAATAAGCTAGCCCTATGATTTGAACCTGACTGACGAAGTCTCCCCATCCTCCACCTTCCACCCTGAACTTTAGGGTCCAGAGATCAGGGCGTCTGGGGTTTAAGGTTCAGGGCGTCGGGGCACCGGACAAGCTGCTCAGCCGTGCAGCATGTGGCGTTGAGTATGCAGGCTGGGGTTCAGGTTTTATTAGGATTGGAGACTCCGCTTTGTTCTGGCGAAACTGGCTATCACAGCCTACTCGGATCGTCAGTCACACTGGTGACTGGTGGAGCAATACAAAAGGCCACGTCGATCTAAGGCCGAGCTTGCTGTGGGATGGCGCTGCGAAGTGACCGGAGAAAGATTTTCTCATGTGTACCCTCCCTTTGCTTTAGCGGTTTCTTAACAGAACAGTACTGCATGGTCTGTGCCGCTCGATCCACGGTCGCAACTTGCTCATACCTTGTTCCAGGCGCCGCGTGGGGCCTTGCAGATATCGCATACAAGTGGGCACCTTGCACTAGTCTCGAGATGAGTCCGTGATCCCGCAGGCACCTACCCAAGGCCGCTGCTTGCCACCGAAAAGGTCACCGCTTGGTGGTAGCTCAAACTTTAGGGCTTCAGGGCTTTAGGGTTTATAGGGTTTAGGGTTTAGGGAACAGTCCGGTAGGCGGAAAAATAGCTGCAGGATCAATGGTCACGTCTGGACGCTCCAGATCCTCCCCGCTTTCATTCGCGACGACAAGCTGCCACCACTGACTCCGGGAGTTTCATCGCATGATGGCCAAACGGCGAGATCATGCAATGAACAGGCGCGATCCTACTCCCAATTGTCTTTCGCTGGTCCTTCCTTACTTTGCTGTTGATATTTACTTCAACCCTTCTACGAGCAATCTTCGTGTACATGTGTGGCATGTAAACTTTGCCTTCGTGGCAGCTTGCAAGCTGTCCCGGACTTCTAAACAAGTCATCGCCGATCTTCCTCAGTCCTTGCTTGGCTGCAGCTTGCGACCGACGTACCTTTGACTTCCTGTGCTGCCTCCACTACACAAAAGCAGGCTGCCAGATGGTGACCGAGCGTGGCCCAAGGAAGCTGTCGCACGGCTGGGACTCTGCCTAGCTGCCTTCTAAACCTAAACCTATTAAACACGAAACCCGGGTTTGAGGCAGGTTTCTGGACTTCGGTCTTTAAAACGCCAGCTGAGCCAACAATCACCGACTCCGAACACCAATCTAATCTAAGAATAGAAGGACCAAGCAAAAACATGACAGACACATCACCAGTTGATTTTACTCATATTGTGAAGAATATAGAAGATGGCTGCTAATACTCATGAGGGAGGTTGCACTCGACAAATAGCGGAAGCCTCCGTCAGGAGTAACCGTGCTGCCAGCATAAACACAGTAGCTTCAAGACTCTGATAATCATTCTGGTCATGGCGACTAGTAGTCTTTAAGCTTTCATCCTAAACCATAGAGTAGCCCTCATGGAACTCTGAGAGCTTGGGCTATTCACAGCAGTTTGATGCCAAGCCCAACACCCTAAACCCTAACCCTAAAGCTCTGAAATCCCACGCGCTACATGCCCAAACCCTGTAAACCCTAAACCCTATATAAATCCTAAACTGACTATAGTACAGCTATAGTCAACCCTATTGGACCCTCAAAACCCCAAAACCCCTGCTTTGAAGGGTGTCGGGATCTGCACCTGTAGCACCTCAAGGTCACGCACACGGGCCGCTTCGACCTGGCAAGTGGTGGACTTGGAGCCTTTTGTTGCCAGCGAATTCTCAACCCCCACCCCCAGCAAAAGCAATTTAAAGAGGCTTTGTAAACAGTTCTCGACTCCCCTAATCGAGCCAGCATTTTTTTTGAGCGAACCTATTTTTAAAAACTAAACAATTTTATTAAAAACCGAAAAAGATTTTAATAAAATCTATTTGTAATCTTATTTCCTCAAGAAGCGAGTTTTCTTATTAAAAACCGAAAAGATTTTAAAACGGCTGCGAATTCAAAGGTTCTTCAATGAAAAATCTACCCATTTCCCAGAAACTTGGGCGATCTTTTAAAATCACAGGGTGGCGGTGGGGGGTGTAAGTTGGCCGATGATGTTGAATGTTTAGGGCTTAGGGTTCTACTTTCTAGGGTTTTTGATTTACGGTTTGGGGTAAGTCTAGTTTAATTATAGTTTGGGGATGCAGGAGTAAGGGTTATAGGTTTTATAGAATATAGGCTGATATGAATTGGGCTTCGTGGCCTTGGGATTGGGGCCTTAGGGCTTTAGGCTTTGCAGGTTTCGGAATGTGGGGCGCCAGAGCCTGCGGGCCAAGCATAGGGCCTGGGGTTTCGAGATGCAGGCTTTACCGCCACAGACCTGCGGGAACGCGAGTGACCTGCTAAGCCTTTTGGGGATTTGCTTCTGTAGCCGGCTTCATGTATCTGTATTCACGCAGGCCCGCATAGGCACACCGGATTCCACCAGATCTCCCAAACCGTGGAGCGTTTGAAATCAACCCCAAACATCAACTGTCTCTCCCGAGAGAGTTACTGCCCTAGACCCGAATCCGAACACCATACCTTAACCCCCAAAGAATCTACCAACGAACCCGAAAATGGTAGGTTTCTAGGGTCCAGGTAAAGCTCACATTCAGATCCAAAGGGGCCCGCAATGCGCGAAAAAAAACATCATCCACATCGTCTGAAGCACAAAAAAACGCCAAACCCCAAACTCCTGTAACCCCGAAGCCTAAACATCACGACCATAAATCATATACCCGTAATGCCCCTACACTATAACCATGGTATCGAACCGAGATTTTTTCTTTATGGTTTGGATACGATAACCGATACGATTCACTGATACGTCTGACGTATTCCACAATTCGGGAGGTACGGTGCTGATATGATTTCGATACGAGGACGAACACGATCTCATGCAGAAGCAATGTGGGCTCAATGCGATCGATACAACTGGCAAGTTTATTTCAACACGGTTTCCAATACGATGCCGGGTGCAATGGTTTATTCGGCCAGGGTGCAGAACTGTTCGCAAGCATCCGATCAGTAGATATTATGATCTGGGATTTTTTAGGGTTCAGGATTTCGGGGGTGGGGGTTTAGGGTGTAATGGTTTAGGGTTTGGGGGTTTAGGGGCTTTTAGGGTTTAAGGGTTTCGGGGTTTAGCAACCGCAAGCTGAGGAGGCCGTGGTTGATGCAAATCGCGGGTGATGAAATGCGAGATGTTCCTGCCGTGTAGGAAGTGCATCAGCTCGTGATTCATCGATCGACTCACTTGTAGGAGTTGCACTGTCACTTCAAAGTCAAGGATGATTTCGAAAAGGCCATGATACGAGTTGTCGGCCACATGCACCACCTCGTGGAACATATTCCGCACTCTCTTTGCTGATGCCGGCTTCAGTGCCAACGAAAGGGCTCTTGCATCTCTTCTCTAAGCCCTAAAGCCAAAACCCGTATCTGAAGAGACAGTGAGTCGACGCCCAATCGTATGGAGCAGTTAGCATCGCGGCTCAGGCAGCATGAGGGTGGTTGTCAAAATTAGGGTCCTTTTTTGGGTCCCTAGTTTTATACGGCACCTACTAATATTTAGGGCACCCAAAACGTGACCATAATTCTGACGACCACCCATGTAGGGTTCAGGGTCTAGGGTTTTAGGGTTTCGGAGCACAGAGAACTTCTTGCGCGACTTGATTGAGCTTTTAGGGACTCGGTGCAGGCCTTCAGAAGCCAAGCCTCACGGCATGTTTCCTCCTAACCCTACACCCCTTGTAGCACCCTTACAGATCCCTTTTTGTAATCCTTACATATTTTCGTACTTCTTTAGTCCCCTTTCAGGAACCCTTAAAAGGAAACCCTAAACCTCCCAACCCTAAATCCTAAAGCCACAAAGCCCTGAACCCTAAACCTTAAACCAAAAAAACCATCAAAAACCCTTAAACCCACCCAAAAACACCCTTAAACCCTAAACCCGAAAAAGAAAACCCTAAACCCTAAACTACACCCCCCCATTACAAAAGACAACAACCCTTAACCCCAGCCAAAACGCTCACCTGAGTAGGGTCCTGCAACTGGCAGAAGGCCAAAGTCGGGTCTTCGTACCTCTTTAACCTGACCAGCGAAAAAATATTGGGGGGGGTTGGATTTAGGGTTTTAAGGGTTCCTAAAAACGAGTCGTATAAGAGATCCTCAAGGGCGATATATGACCTCTTTAGCCTGACCAGCACAAAGTACGGGTTAGGGGTTTAATTTCTCTAGGTTTAGGGGTTTAAAGTCTCTGGGTTTAGGGGTTTAAAGTCCCGAGGTTTAGGGGTTTAGGGTTGAGGGGTTAAGGGTTTAAGGTCTCTGGGTTCATTGGTTTAGGGGTTGAAGGGTTTTAGGGTTTAGGGGTTTAAGGTCTCCTTTAAGGGATATATGACCTCTTTAACCTGGCCAGCACAAAGATTTAGGATGCCCAGTAACCTAGGAATAAAAAGGGCTCCCTTTTTGGCATTGGGGGGCTATATAAGGAACCTAGGACTGCAAAAAGGCAATGAGGGTACTGCTGGGCATCCTAGAGAACGGGTTAGGGGTTTAAGGTCTCCTTTAAGGGATATATGACCTCTTTAGCCTGGCCATGGAAGAAATATGGGGGGGGATTAGGGTTAAGTGCTTTTGAGGGTCTACGGCTTAGGGGTTTAGGGTTTAGCCTGGCCACCACAAAGCACAGTCAAGAGCCTCCTGTGTTTAGGGTTTAGCGCTTTTAGGGTTTAGGGCTTTAGGGTTTTAGGGTTAAGGTTTCGTTTTAAGCGTTCCGACAACGATTAGTGCAAGAGATCCAGCAGGGCGATATATGACCTCTTTAGCCTGGCCAGCGAGGAATATGGGGGGTTTCGGCTTTAGGGTTTTAGGGTTTAGGGTTTAAGGGTTTAAGGGTTAGGCCTGGCACAGAGGATTATGGGGGTTAAGGGTTTAGGGTTTTGGAGTAATTCGAGGGTTTATAGAAATGGCATAGGGTTTGGGTCCAGACTGTGGGGGTTTAGGCTTTAGGGTTTGGGGTAATTGTAAGGATTGGGGGTCTTAAGGTTTCGTCTGGCAACGAAGAACGGGTTCGCTGCTCAGGGCTCCTTTAAGGGCTCCCTATAAGGATTCCCATAAAGATTACTACACCGGTTCTATAAGGGCACTGTATTACCTGGGTAGCCTGGCCACGAAGGATATAGTGAAGATAGGGGCCTGAATATCTAGAATAGGGTTCTGGGCTATAATATAGTGTGATTACAGCAAGGAGCCCGAAGGAATCGTGTTGAAGGATTGTTAGCCTGGCCACGAAGAAGAGGTTTGGGGTTTAAGGGTTCCCGATTAAGGGTTCCTTAACGTAGCTGCGCCCAAACGACGAGTTCCCCACCTTGGGAGTTCCGGGTTTAGGGCCGTGAGGTTCCGTAAGAGTTCTACAAGGGTTGCCTTTTCGGGCTGAGGGCCTGAAACTGAAGCCGCAGGCAGAACTGACGCCGAAAGGTAAGCCCAAAACCTTAATGCTATACTATAATAATGCTAGAATACCATACTACCATAATACTATAATACTATAGTTTATATTCTGTGTCAAGCGTGCAGCACTTAAGACTCTTGCGACCTCGCTGTGTAAATGCCGGCGACTCAGAAAGGAGGCTGTTTGAGGAGTCGAGGAGTCAGGAAGTGGAGGAGTCTGGATGTGAAGCCTGAACTATACTATAATACCATAATACTAGAATACTACCTGAAACCACCCTAAGATTAAGGCTTCCGCCTGCCCTTAGCCAAACCTCGACGCCCTGATGCCCTGCCATGGGACGCCTAGGGTTCGGGCCAAGCGTCCCAGCGCACTAAACCCCACACCCCAGGGGGCCCCAAAGCAGAAAAGGCCACCCCCTGCCTCTCTGCAACTATCTCTGCGGCGGTGCCTTCTGCTGGCAGGTGTCAAGATCTTGCTTTCTCTTCTTACGCCCTCCTTCAGTGCTGAAGATCGAAGGTTCAGTGTTGAACTCCAGAATTAGGTGATTTAGGGTTCAGGGTTTAGGTCTCGACCTGGCTACGCTGTAAGTGCTGCAGCCTGCAAACGTTTATGGGCAAGTATTGGCACGACCTTGACCCAAATAACCTAAATTAATGATGCTTGCTGGCTCCAGGCTGCTGGGGACAGGCTAGGAGTCCCCAAACTAGGTGGCCACGCGTGCTGCTAATATAAGGCCCACGACACTATCCGTACTATAGATCCCTTATAGACGCCTTGTAAGGAACCCTGTCAAGGAACCCTATTCTAATTATTTAGGCCCATATAGTAGGTGAGATGCTGTGCGGCTGATGCTGATGGTGGTCGTTTGCTGTGAGGTGCTCTCTGAAATTGCTGATCTGGGAGCTTCCGAAAATAGGGGACTCTAATATTGTATCCTGAATAGTAGGATCCTTATTATAAGGACCCCAAGATAAGGCACCCCTAATTTTCGGAAACTCTCATCTGTGGATCGTTGGAGGAAGGGCCGTGCGGCTGAGAGCACGACCCTACCTATAGTCTCCATTGTAGTTCCTTTTTGGTTAAACCATCTTTATGGTTCTGATCCTACAAGGTAACCCAAACAAGGAACTACAATGGAGACTATAGGTAAGCTGGCAAGGCAGTGCCGCAGGCAATGCTCATCATGGCGCATTGTATTGCTTATAAGTATTGGTTGGTCAAGGGTCCATACCTTTCACCGTACTGTGATAAGTGCGGGTTGGTCAAAAGGGTCCGTAATCACTTCTAAGGGGTAGCTACTCGTGAGTATCTGTAGCCGTACGAAGGATGGTCAACAAGAGCCTACGAGATCAAACAACACTGGTATAGTCTAATGAGCCTGGAGTATTTCATGAATCATTCGTGCGGGACGCGATTGCAAGCACCGCGACCATGCACATCGGCACCGTATCGTAGGAGGAGTCGAATCACCTCGCAAATGGATGCTTGAGCCCTGCCTGGCCTGGCATCTAAATCCAGAGAAACGAGGTCGTATCAAGTCTGCTGACGCTCAACGAACGATTCAGTGCTTTCTGGAGTTGCAGGAAGTTCACTCAATTCTTTGTCGTGAAAACAAATTTCGTAAAGCCAACAATCATTCTGATTGTGCCGGTGGGGGTGGTGGTCGGGATGACTAGCATGCCGATGTTGATTCACGACAGCTTTGCTACTCGGAAGTTCGTTGCTTGTCAGGATGCCGCACCCACAGCAGCGCTTCTTGATGTTGCTGTCCCCTTGTGCCCGGGTGGGATGTGCCTGGTAGTAAGGAACGTCTATCTCTCTGTTCCTGCTGACACTACCAGTGCTTGACGGTGGTTGCGTCCGAAAGTCGAAACCAAACACAATAAACTGTCCACAACCTTGGGCGACGGGAGGCCCTAGGTCCCTTAGAGCTGTGGCACTATGACTGCTATGATTATCATGAATACTTTTATTGTTGATATCATGGTGGTTGCTCTTGCCATTACGCTGTATTTATATGACTTTAAAGCGTTTAAGAGTTTGGTTGGTACTGTGCTGATGTAGATGATGCGGGAAGATGGTTATCATAGTTACCGTATTGCTACTACTGTTATTCTTACTCTTATCGTTGCCACTCTTACTTCTATTGCTAGTAGAGTTCTTGTCGTCATGGTGCTGATGACGATGCTGATGTTGACGATGATGATGATGACGGTCATGATGATAATGCTGCTGCGGCTGATGATGGTGATGGCTGTGATGGTTATCCTAATACTGATGCAAGAGCTGCCTGAAGGGCCTTGTAGCGGAACCATACCTGTGTGGCTAATCCTCCCCAACATCAACCTGGAACAGGCTTACACCGCTTCTGAAACCGTGCGAGTCAGATAGTCTCGAGTCAATGTAGATCTTGGGTTGAGCTCGCATACGTGAAGCCCGAATTGGAACGAACAAAAAGAGACATCAAGATAATCCCTCCACCTAAAAACAATAAGAGTCCTGGACCCACACTTGTCACCATGTACTCAAAAGTACCTGATCCTACGCCCCGACTTAGGTGGGCGTAGGGTTTAAGGTGGCCCAAGACACGCTAAACTCACTAAACTCCTCGTTTCAAGCTATAGTTTCCCGCTGCACCTGGAAGTCGCAGACGCCGCACTTAACAGCAAAGGCAAGTGGGGTCTCGAACTCGTGGTCCTCAAATGGGCTGGTAGCAGCCTGTGCGGACGGGTTTAAGGCTTTGGCTTTCTTTTTGCTTCGGCTTTAGGGCACTTAGGGTGCCAGGAAGGCCAAAGCCCTGAGGGTTGATCGGTGTCCTACCGGCGAAAAACTTGGGAGGGGGGTTCACCCCATGTAGACGACGAAACTCGCACAACCGCCAAAGAGGGTGCGCCTGACGACCTGGACCGCATGGCCATGCGGCCTTGAAATGAGCACAGAGTAATCAACCTGGCTCACTGCGTCTTGCTTCACCCGATGATGACCGTCTTTGTGCCTCTATGCCCCGTCATACACTAGATGAGTCATGATGCTGGTGACTGAAATGGCGATGTTGGGCATGATGATGAAGGACAAACTGTGATGATGGTGATGATGAGGATGATGGCGATGGCGATGGTAATGGTGCTGCTATTGATGTTGAAGACGACCGTGGTCGTGTTTGTGATGGTGCTTATGGTGATTTTGTCGGTAATAACTCTGATGACGACGATGATCTGTTGATAACGAGGATGACGGGCGTATTTATGCCGCTGGCGGTATGACTACAGCCAGCCACAAGCATGACTCCACCAGATCACTCATCCTACACAAGAAAATAGAAAACAAACTCATTTGGAAGACCAGTGGAGCTAATCCCACAAAGGCCCAGAGATAAGAAACACAACGAGAGTCACACCAAACCCCGAGTCTCCAAGCCTAAACCCTGAACCCCTAAAACCGCCTAAACCCTTCTAGCATCCCCTATAGAACCCTTTAAAGGAACCCTGAACCCTTATTGGCATCGCCTACAGAGCCCTTAAAGGAACCCTAAACCCTAAATTGTCTAAACCCTAAACCCCCCAAAGCGGGGCCTCGGGATCGAAAATGAGCATGGCCTCAAGTGACTTCAGCTTCTTCTCGCCTCAGGATAATGCGAAGCCTGTCTGGGGCTTATGATCTTTTTTGAAGGATTTAGGGTTTAGGGGTTTGGGGTTTCAGATAGGGTTTAGGGTTTTAGGGTTTCGCGGGGTTTACGGGGTTTAGGGGTCTAGGGTTTAGCCTCCGGAACCGGCATGTTAACAACAACAAAAGCACCACCATGATCCAGGGTGTAGGGCCCTTAGGGTGCATGGAGGTCTAGAGTCTGCCTGCACGTGTATTGTACACACCGGGCTACGCACAGATGCGCGCACATACACATGCAAACACCATCGGCCAAAACTCCCGCCCACACACACTGACACACCCGCCCCCCCCCCCCGCCCACAAAAACGCAAGCAAACAAACTGATCCGTGGCTAAGACTTTTACGCAGCTGTCGCCGAAGCACCGCCCGACCTCAAGGTCTGTGTTTCAAAGGACGAAGGACGAAACACAAACAAGAAAAATAAGCCCAACATCCACACAGCCGCTGAAAAAAACAAACAGGGGGCACGGAAACGTGCAGATGCTAACAAGGCAATCGCCCAGAACGAGTAATGCTTTGTTTGTCACGAGAAGCAGCGCGATTGGTATTGAAAGTAAGTAGTAAAAACAGATCGCCGTCACGATGACGAAGGAAATCCACAACGGCAACATTCTCAGTACCTCGGTGTCTCGTGCCAAATTCACAAACCCCACAGGCTAGAAGCAAAGCTCATGGGTGCTGAGGCCCAGGCTGGAGGTGTTGTTTCCTAAGACCTGGAGGCCACTGAGGGCAGGCTGGTGAGTAGGACTTAGGAGAGATAACGTAGTTATGCATGTATGTATGTATGTATGTATGTGTGTATGTATGTGTGTATGTATGTATGTATGTATTTACGTGCATGTATCCAGTAAGTTCTGCTATACTTGATCATGTGGTACTACTTCGTTTCTACACGGACCGACTTCTTGTCGCTTCGCGAGGGTCTGACATTCGCCGGTTGTTTTCGAATTTCCGAGTTTGGCTTGGAAGCTCCGTCATCTTGCCCCAGGACCCCCTAAACCGAAAACTGGGTTTTAGGTTTTGGGCTTAGGGTTCCTAAACGGTAAGCTTTTCCGTAAGCCTTAAGAGTCAGGGCGATGCTTCCCCCTCTGCAAATACCAGTTCTAGTCCTGCCTGCTAGACCCCCAAACTCGGAATGAGCCCCTTCACTCCTACGGCCCACAAACCCTGAACGCCTAAACTTACCTTTGGTTAGTTGGGAACGGAAGAATGGTAGTAATAGTAGTTATAATCGTGCCCCATTCCTCCATTCCATACTAACCAAATGTAAGTAAAGCCTGAACTCTCAGCATGAACAAAACCTCGTCTGCCACATCGCAGATCGGGCTTAGGTGGTTTGGGTTTCTTTTCCGTCTGCCCGTCGACCCTCGAAAGCCTGCAAAGCAACGGTTCGGGGGATTAGGGTCTTAGTTTTGAAAGATACGGGCTGGGGAAGAAGACTGGGTTTGTAGAGTTTGGGAGTAAGGTTTAGAGTTTAGAGCTTAGGGCGCAAGCTGGGTTAGAAGCAGAAACGTCCGGCATACGTACAAAGCCTGGGCGACGGATGCTCTTTGTTTAGGAAGAAGCATTCTACCCCAAAACCCAAAACCCAAAACCCTATAAGCCTAAAACCCAAAATCCTAAACCCCCGAAACCCTAAACCTTAAGCCCAAAACTACCCAAAATCCAAAACCCCCAAACCCCCCCCCCAAAAAAAAAAAAAAAAACACACACCTCTCTCTGGCGGGTACAGCAGAGCTCGCGGTTCGGGTTTTGCCAGTAGACCCAGAGACTCCAATATCCCTTAATTAAGGAATATTCCTTAAGTTATAGTAGGATCCCTAATATGGTTTAAGGAATATTCCTTAATTAAGGGATATTGGAGTCTCTGGGGAAGAAGCCCCGAACATCCGAACCTTCCGACTGAGCATTGCAACCAGGGGGCCGAAAAAGGGTACCTATAGACCCATATAGGGGATCTATGAGGGATCTATCAAATATAATAGTTAGGGATCAAAAAGGGTTCCTCTAAAGGAACTACAATGGAGACTATAGGTAGACCCGGAACGGAACCTGTAGTAGATCGCAGAAAGTTGGAACATGGGTTTAGGAGGATTAGTGCTAGGATTCCCTGTACTTTACCTTGAGGGTATGAGGATAACGATGTTCCAACTTTCTGGCTTCTGCTGTAGACCCATGTAAGGGATCTACAAGGGATCTATCAGGGTTCCCTCAAAAAGCTCCTATAATTGTTAGGGATCAAAAAGGGTTCCTCTGATAAGGGATCTATAAAGGTTCCTTTAAGAGTTCCTATAAAAGGGTATCGCCATATAAGTGTGTTTTTGAGAGTTCTTATAATACGGGCATCACCATAAGAATTTAGGTTTGATGGTTTATTCATGGTTGAGGATTAGGGCTGACCTCAATTCCTAGACCCTGTGATCCTGAGCACCTTCAACGTGTAAGCAGACCCCCATCTCCCAACAAAAACATCCCAAATCCCAGAAACTTAAGCCCAAACGTAAGTCCGTCCTTCATCATCATCGGCACTGCAGCAGGCCTGTCAACCGGCGAGTGCTTCCCAGATGCGGAGGTTAGGGTTCGGAAACTGACGGCAAAAAACCAACAAATGAGTTATTCATAACCATAGTCAGAGTTAAGCAGTTATCGCAATACACTAAATTCATGCAAAAAAAACAATACTCGCTATCGGGGTTTACTGGGAAGTACACAAGGCTTGGTACCTGGTACCTCCTCCAAGTGTCCTGCTGCGCCCAACCCGTTTAGTAAGGCACATGACCAAGTCCAAAGAAACTTCAAGTCGAAATTTGGGGTGTCTCCCTGTGTGTGTGTGTGTTGCTTCGTCTGTCATTGTTGTGCGTGCTTCTGTGTGTCTTTCTGTCTGCGTGTCCGTGTGCGCAGTCTGTGTCTGCCCGTCCGTCTGTCCATCTGTCTGGGTGACCTACACATGGGTGCAGTTGTATCATTCACATATGTACGTACATGTATGCATATGTGCATAATTATGGAAGAGAGAGAGAGACAGAGAGAGAGAGAGAGAGAGAGAGAGCGAGAGAGAGAGAGAGAGAGATGTTTTCATACACATACACACCTGCATACACACATACAAACATTCATAACTACATACACTTAATTAACTCCCTTACATTCCGTTACACTCGATATTTCATTCCATTACACCCCATACATACACACATACATACGTCACACATACGTCATACATACGTACATACATGCATACATACATGCATACACACATACACACATGCATTCCTGCATGCATGCATGCATGCATGCATGCATGCATAAATACCATACATGCATACTTGCACACATACATGCATGCAGGAGTTAGCTTCCCGGATCGTATCTCGGTTTCCGTGCCTGCGCCCTTAAACTTGTGGTGCTTTGGCTCTGGGATTTTGTTTCTTCAGTGGCTGGAGAAGTGAGGAGCTTATACACTCCCTCACCCTAAGCTCTAAACCCTAAACCCTAAACCAGTCCCGAAGATGGCAACCTGAAGCGAAGCTTCGCGACATACAGCCCCGCTCACCAGCCAACTCAAACCAAGATGGATTGACGTGAAGGCGTCTACAATAGATCCAAAACCCCAACCCCCTAAACCCTAAACCCTAAACCCCTAAACCCTAAACCCTAAACCCCAAACCTCTAAACTCCTTCAGATCCTGAACTCCGAGCCTCGAAAACCCTGAAGATCCTGAACCCCAAACCCTTAGAGATCCCCTTTAAAGGAACCTTAAATCCTCATGACCGTAAACCCTAAACCCAACTCTAAACCCTAAGCGCTAAATCCAACCCTAAACCCTAAACCCCTGAACCCTAAACCCCTGATCTCCAAAACCCTTAGACATCCCCTTTAAAGGGAACGGTCGACGAGGAGCCTGGGGGCAGCTGGCGTTCGGGGGGTGCTGCAGCGCCTTCCTGGCTCTTTTTGAATTTTTGTGGTGATTCAGAAGGGTTTAGGGGTTTAGGGCAATTTTGGGGGGAGGATAAGGGTTCCTATAAGGGTTCCTATCTGGGGGTTTAGGGTTATCGGGTTTAAGGTTTGGGATACCACGGTTGGTTTAGGGTTCCTTTAAAGGGATCCATAAGGGATCCTTTTTAAAGGGATCTCGGGGACTTTTGTGGTGATTCAAGGTTTATCTCTGGAGGTTTAGGGTGATTCCTTTTAAGGGAGCTATAAGGGGTCCTTTCACAAGGATCTATAACGGGTCTCTTAAACAGGATCTATAGAGGCTCCTTTAAACCGGTTTACGTGGGTTCTATATTTGGGCTGTTGTCAAAATTAGGGTCCTTTTTTGGGTTCTTAATGTAATACAGCACCGAATAGTTAGGATACCCAGCAACGGACAATAATTTTGACAACTATCCATTTATGGAGTTGACGGTTGGGGGCTCAATTTTCAGGGTTTGGGGTTTACACGGTTCGGCCGGTGGATTTTTGTTGGTTTGGGGCCGGGGATGACTTGGGGTTCAGGGTTCAGCTGTAAGGGTTTAGAGGGCGTGCTAGATTTCCTTAAGGCTTCCTGCGCTTTTCTAGGCTTTTTGAAAGGCTTTGGCAGTGTTTTCTGAAGGTTTATAGGCCTTGCGGAGGGCCTTTAAAAGGTTCGGCCTGGGTTTGATTGAGTTGATTCTTCTGGTGGGTTTACATCAAGGGGTACCTTATTTGGGGATCCTTATAGTAAGGATCCTACCATTTATGGTAGCTTGTATCCTGATAGCTCCATCGGGAAATTTAGGGTGGTAGCGGGAGGGGGGGTAGGAATAGTGCGTTGGATAAAGCAGGGCTTGTCTGCTGGGTGCTAGGGCAGGTGGGGGTCGGGAGTGCAATGCGACAGTGTGAAACTGTCTGGGTAAAGAAGTCCCATCGCAGGGAAAAAAGTACCCAAGAAGAACTGTGAAGAGGGTAAGAGTAGTTGCTTGTGCTCCAGGAAGCCTCAACCCTGAATGCCGGACGACTTCTCAGCGGAAGCTGCAGCCCATTGCCCTCGACAAGGCCCCTTCGCAAGCCCTACACTATAACCCTACCCAGCAGTCACGAATCCAGGTGTGGGTGCGGAGCCGAAAAGCAAGTAAGTAAGGAACATGCCGATTGTATTGACATGCAAAGACAACAGGAAAAGGCAGGCAAAATCAACAGCAATAGCAAGAGCACGAGAGAGAGGGCTAATGTGGCAGCAGCACAAGATTCAAGAAGCTCATAGTCGATGAGGCTTGGCGGTTCGGCTTAGGGCTTTTGTCTTCTGCGGGGCTCGGCAGTTTGCATGTGGGTATGGGTTTGGGCCTCAGAGGATGAGCAGATCACCCAAACCGAAGGTTCACAACGGCTTCTAAACCGCTAGCTAGGTTCGTAAACACTGCCTAACTTCCCACTTTTGAGCCACCCGATCGACCGGAACCCTGCAGACCGCTAAAGCATAAACCCTTACCACTTCCAAGAGCCCCCAACTCTTCCACAAGAGCCTCGGGGTGTAGGTGTTCGCAGGCCCTGGCCAAAGGAAAGATACCCGTTACATGCTTTAGGGCTCGGGATGACGGAGTCAACAAACATTGGAATTCACGACGCTGCTGCTGCTGATGCTTTCACGACCACTATCACTCAACCCACTACCACCCGACTGCTACTGCCACTACTGCTACTGCTACTACTACTGCTACTACCGCAACAGCAACTACTACTACTACTACTACTACTACTACTACTGCTACTACTACTACTACTACTGCTACTACTGCTACTACTGCTACTACTGCCACTACTACTACAACGGCTACTACTGCTACTACTACTACTACTACTACTACTACTACTACTACTACTACTACTACGACTACTACTGCTACTACTACTACTACTACTGCTACTACTGCTACTGCTGCTACTACTGCTACTACTGCTACTACTGCTACTACTGCTACTACTGCTACTACTACTACAGCTCCTGCTCCAACACCTCCCACGACGACGACTGCCACTGCAGCTACAGCAATAGCAACAAGAATAACCACCACGACGACGACTGCTACTTCTACTGCTCGCATTACTACTGCCACTGCCATGCTAGAAGGCCTAGGTGTGGAATCGACTTTTGCCACTACCACTGCGCCTGGGCTTCCATGGACACGGAATTTTCGACGTTATCCTTGGCTCGGTCATGGCACACGTTGACCTGCAAGCCTCCATGAAGATGGGCGCTGTGCATAAAGCCGCAGATGCTGATGTTAAGTCCAGGACATGCAGCAGTGCGGCTTCGACTCGCTGATGATACTTCTGAAATTTCTGGCAATCTTAAGAGAATTGGCATTATGAGTATTATTTGTGGTGTGAGCACTATCAAAAGCAGTAGTAGTAGTAGTAGTAGTAGTAGTAGTAGTAGTAGTAGTAGTAGTAGCAGTAGTAGTCGTAGTAGTAGTAGTAGTAGTAGTAGCAGTAGTAGCCGTTGTAGTAGTAGTGGCAGTAGTAGCAGTAGTAGCAGTAGTAGTCGTAGTAGTAGTAGTAGTAGTAGTAGTAGTAGTAGTAGTAGTAGTAGCAGTAGTAGCAGCAGTAGAAGCCGTTGCAGTAGTAGTGGCAGTAGTAGCAGTAGTAGCAGCAGTAGAAGCCGTTGCAGTAGTAGTGGCAGTAGTAGCAGTAGTAGCAGTAGTAGTAGTAGTAGTAGTAGTAGTAGTAGTAGTAGTAGTAGTAGTAGTAGTAGTAGGTAAGAGCTCCCAAGTTCATACCTGCTGCTGGAATTTTGTTTCAGGATTGTGGGTACAGCGTTTGGGGCTAAGGGCGGTGCGACGGGCTTGCCATGACTTGGAAGCCGGGGTGTTTGATCTCAACTGCAGCAGGGCCCACCGAAATTCGAAAAACTAAAACTCCGACCCGCCCAATCCTCATCCAAAAACCGCAAAGGCACCCAGAACCGTCCCGCACAACCACCCTAAACTGCCTAGAAATCCATCTTTGCAGCCAAGAGCACCGAAGCTGGGCCAAGCCTTTCCGGCACTCACTCGGGAAGTACTTTCTAGACCGTACAGGGTTTGGGGCTGAGGCATTTAGGTGGTGAGGGTCTAAGGTTTAGGGTTTGGGGGTGTTAGGGCGCAGGGCCTCAAACGACTTACCTTCGGCATTGCTTTCTCGTGCTTCGAAAACGGGCGCTACGCTTCTGGTGAAGAGTCGGGGGCTGTAGGGCCTTTGCATTTGGAGGTTTGAGAGCACCAGGGCTTGTAAGTATATAGGGGCCATACTAATTCGAACAGAGTGTACTATAACTGTAAAAAGGAACACCCAAGTAGTGCTTGCAACTATTATCCGGTTTGGGGGCAGTGGACAGATGCGATCCTTTCAGGCTTCAAGGTTTGGAGTTTAGGGGCTTACTTGATCCGCCAACCTTGGCTGCCTGGTGTGTTGGATGTTTGGGGGCAGACGGGATGAGGATGCTGGTATTCGAAACCGTAAACCCTAAACCCCAAAACCCTATTGGGCGGGTATGATAGCAGAGAGCTCATATGAGTTTGGGGTGTCTAGGACTTACGGTTTGGGGCATGTTGCTGTAGATTTAGGATTTCGGGGGTCGGGTTTGTTGGTTTAGTGCCTTACCGTAAACCCGGAACCATCAACCCGACGTCTTGGGCATGTTCGTCCAGGGTTGGTGCTTTGCTAGATTGCATCAAAGCAAGCCTGGATTGTTGTGCAAGGTTTAGGTCGCTAACGGGCATTACGTGTCCTGATACTAACTCGCAAGCTCATCAAAAATCCTTAAGCATTAAGTGCCGAAGTCCTATGAAAATTAAAGAGTTGTCTTGGGAGTGTTGGGGATGGCGACCTGGAGCATTAAGCTGAAGAGCTCTTAATCTTAGTTGCTGAGTTCATAAGTCCCCAAAAGTGCACACTTTTAGTTTTATAGTGGGTAGTATTACCAAAAATAGTGTAAAGTGTATCCACTCAGCTACTAAGAGATTGAAGGGCCTTACACAAAAAAAGTCGGTGTCATCAGCGATTCTGCGTCCCGAACCCTTGAACAAGTGCTGCTGGGGCCTTCCCACGGGCAACCGGCAAGCCATCCGTTTACCTCGAGAAGTCAGAGTTGGTGGTTTCGGGACTGCGGGGACACATAATTACCCCTTAATATCCTGAATCCTAGACCCTAGAACCCTAACAACCCTGAACCCTGTGTTTCGTGGTTAGGGTTTCAATTATTTCGTATTTGAGGGCTTTAGGTTCAGGACAGTGTTATCTTCCACCGCGCTGATTCATGGTTACTTTCTATGAACGAAGGAAGAATGAGAAACAACAGATACACACATACATACATGCATACATACACATGTTACATACATACATACATACATACATACATACATAAATACATACGCACGTACATACGTACGTACATACATAGGCTACATACATACATGCGTATATGCTTACATGCATGCATACACGCATACATCCGTGCTGGCGATTAGGGCGCCGAGATCACTAAACCCGAAAAAATCAAAGCCCTCAGCCCAAACAATTCCTTCCTGGGTAACTCTTTTTTTGGAAACTCCGGTGCTAAAGGGCATAATGGGAGCGGATAGCCTAAAGCCATACGCGAAACCCCTCA
The DNA here is from genome assembly GCA_905221615.1 of Symbiodinium sp. CCMP2592. Classification (NCBI taxonomy): domain Eukaryota; class Dinophyceae; order Suessiales; family Symbiodiniaceae; genus Symbiodinium; species Symbiodinium sp. CCMP2592. The sequence continues at coordinate 454,843 of CAJNDT010001813.1, read as the reverse complement.
ACCCCTGAACCCCAAACCCTAGACCCCTACACCCCAGACCCCTAAACCCCCAAGCACTAAACTCCAAATCCCTCTAAACCCTTTAGCCCGTCTTCCCTACATCCTCACGTTACAGTAAAAGCCAGAAAGTTGGAATATGATTATCCTAACCCTTCTATGGTAAATTATAGGGTATCCTACCATGAAACCATATTCCAACTTTCTGGAGTTCCCTGTACGCGTGCCGGGGACCAGACTAGGACGGGCTTCAATTCGGCCTAGTGCCCGTAATCTGCGTTCTTCGAGCAAAATGCTGCGATGGCGCGCTGTTGGTTTCATGGCTTCGGGTACTTAGAGGATCATGGGACTTAGTAACTAGGGTTATAATTAAGGTAGCTGTACTGATAATTACTTATAACCCCTCTTACGGTACGTATAACCACACTAAGTCCCATGATCCTCCAAGTAGGCAGAGCAGATTTAAGGTGGGACTCCAATATACCTTGATATATACCTTGAATCATATTCGGGGCCCTAGTATAATTTATGGTATATTCCTCAATTAAGGGATGTTGGAGTCTCTGGGAAACGTTATGCCAGGCATCCCAGCCCGTTCCCTTCAGTCTTCAACCCTGGCTCACCCCAAACCCTGCAGCTCTAGCTCTGCTGCTGCCTGTCCAAACATTGTGACTACTGCTACGGTTGATGATATAAATCCTGCAATACCCATAATAAGGAATATACCGTAATTCCCATAGTTTAGGGTCCTTAAGGTCAGGCAGGATTTGTATCATCAACCGTAGTACTCTTGGCGAAAGTTTGTCAAACATTCTACGTAAAACTTGCTCGAATTCCAGGGTTGCGGGGTCAGGGCTTAAAGCCTAGGCCCCAAGAGCTTAAAATTCGTACATCTCAAAGCTACTGCCAATCCCATCATGCACTTCAGCTGCTGCCTTCTCTGCATCATCACATGTAAAAGAAACCCTGGACCTATAACCCCCCCCAAAATAGTAGGATTCATATTACCTAATAAAGGCCCAAGGTTTCTTAATCAGGTTCCTACATTAATGTCTACTGTCCTTTCTATTGCGACCTTGTTTTGATGTTGTTTTCTGCAGATTACTAAGGCAGATGTGTCTGTGTGTGTGTATATATATATATATATATATACACGCATACATACATACTACCGCAGGACGAAAGTTCGCCATACAACATGAAGTTGAGAGATCACCACATGTTCACCCCTTTCCCCCCGTAGAATCCTAGCACAACCCCGCAAAGCTCTCCGCCGGAAACTATATAATAGTATAAATTTATTCCCGGAAAGTAATTACTCCGCCACGCTGGCCACGTAAAATGGGTCTTGGGGCTCTCCGCCTCTCCGCGGCATACATCTATGTTATAAGCTGCATGTCGAAACTTTCGGCCTGAGCCGTAAACCACCGGCTTCGGGAGTATCAAAGCCATATAGGCTTCGGGACAGCACTTACGTATGTAATGCATTACTATAGTCACCCTGTAACACGTAACTATAGTAACTTTAGCTACTGTCTATGACTATAAGACCTAAGCCGCCCTAAACAATAAACCAACTACAAGAGCAGGGGCAAACTTCCGTCTCCCGAACCCGAAACCTTAAACCCCTATAAACTGCAGATCCCTGAAAGAAAGCCCGCAAAGGAACTCTGATAGCAGGGAGCGTTTCGGTTAAGGCTTCGGTTGTGGGCTGTGAGGCCAGACCAAGTATTAGCTCACACCCTAGACCCCAAACCAACCACCCTAATTTCAAAACCATACGCCCTAAACCCTAAAGCCCTAAACCCCAAACCCTAAACCCTGCGGAAAGGCCCTAAATCCTAAACCCCTAAACCCCAAAGGCCCGAAAGTCCCGTATACAGGGGGCCTTAATGATTCGAACAGGCTTTTGGGGTCCATTCTACGATAACTCTAATAAGGACCCCCCCCCCCAACAAAAAAAAAAAAAAACAGTTAGTATATGTAATACTTAAGCCCCTAAGGCCTTAGATCCTAAACCCTAAACCCCTAAATCCCTAAACCCTAAAAGCCCTAAAGGAAAGGCCCGATTCCGGAGTTCTCCTGGAGCTCCGCGGGCTGGAAGTTGATGCCATGCATGCCTCGGTCGGCTCGGGACTTCTTGGATTTTGGGGGGCGTCTTTAGGGTTTGGGGGTTTTGGGTTTAGGGCTTTAGGCTTCAGGGTTGGGTTTTGCCGAACATCACTGATGTACGGAAAAAGCAGTGGAACACTACTTCACTACAGATTGGGCCCAGTAGCCTTGGGGCCATGGGTTTTCCGGTCCGCTTCAGGATTCAGGGTTTTGGAGCTTGCGGGTTTAGGCCTGGGGTTTCAGATATCCCTTAATTAAGGAATATTCCTTAAACTAGAATAGGATCCCTAATATGATTTAAGGAATATTCCTTCATTGAGGGATATTAGGATCCCCTAAACCCTAAGCCTATAGATCCGTTATAGATCCCTTAAAGGAACCCTAGGTATTCCTTGATTAAGGGATATTGGAGTCTCTGGATAAGCTCGCACCAGTCGTACCATCATGGCAAGCGGTGCTGACTTCGTGAAGCTGAAGATGCCCAGAGAGCCCAATACCCCGTAATTAAGGAATATAGCTTAAATCATAATATGAAGCCCTACATAATTTAAGCCATATCCCTTAATCAAGGAATATGAAGCCCTATATAATTTAAGCCATATTCCTTAATTGAGGAATATGAAGCCCTATATAATTTAAGCCATATTTCTCAATTAAGGGGTATTGGGCTCTCTGGGTGACCATGGTGATGATCCCGATGGCGAGAAGATGCTAATGGAGAGGGCGAAGCCGATGTTGATGCTTGTTAGGCTCGGCCATGTTATTTGGGGAGTACCGTGCTTGTGGCCCTAATTTATTCTTGCAGATGAGTCAGCGAGGCACAATGTGAAGCCACAAGCCGTCGGGGCTCGCAGCTGCCTGCGAAACCACTTCTACGGTGTTACAGATTTTACGGACTTAGAGCTTCCTCTTTCAGGATTTAACAACGGTTTCTGCCTCTACCACTTACCCCTGGGGGCTCGTACCCTATGTCCACTCAGCTGAACCCGAAAACGAACTTCGCCTGCCACCCCGGGTATCTTTGTCGTGTGGGCTACTGCCCTCACAAAACAATCTTCGAAACAACTATATATATATACATATATATATATATATATATATATATATGCTGTAAACAGCATAAGCAAAATATGCTATGCAGTAATCCTTATTTAGGAAACCCCGGGTCTAAAAGTATCGAGGCCAAAGCCAAACTATCACAGCCGAAATCTAATGTGTTGAACCCTGCCTGTCTCTCCCCCCAATATCCTGCCTTTTTAAGGCACCGAACAAGGAATTTGCAATCAGGAGTACGGCGTTATCGGGTTCGTAAACCCTGCGTTGTGTCCCCCTCTTGACCCCTAACGCCCTACCGGCTCGGACCCACTCCACCGGAAACGCCTAAATCAGCAAAACCCTCTTTTCAAGCACTACACCCTAAACCCTAAACCCTAAATACCTAAACCCCTGAACCCTGAATCTTAACAACCGTGCTGAGAACCATCATGCAGGCCCTGATTCCACCAAGCGCCCTCAGCTTCGAACTGAGTCCATGAGCGAACTCCTCACTGTTCAAAAATTAGGGTTTAGGCCTTGGGCTTCACCTAAACCCCGCCCTACACCCTTTGGTACAGGTGGGGTTTGGAGTTACTGGGGTGTAGGGCATTAGTTTAGCGGTTAAACTTGAATGTTTGGGGTGCAGGGTATAGATTAGGGTTTACGGTTTTCAGCTTAGCATGCGAGGTATTCTGGTTCACGGAGGGCAGTTGAGGGCCGTCGTGGCTTCATGAAAATGCAGGAGCCGCAACCGCGAAGCCACAAGTGCACGATCTCGCAGGGCGTGATGAAAGATGTAAAGTGTTCAAGGCTTTTCGGCAGCCACAAGTGTTGGGGTAATAGACGCTAGAAGCTAAACCAAACCACTTCCCCTGAACAGATTGGGTGAAAGGGTAACTATGAAATGGTCATGAAACCTGGTGCAGGGTTTTCGTCGGTTAGAAGTATCTTGCAATGTTTGACACGCCATGACACGCCAATCTCGCTTGAACAGGGGTTTCTTGGTCACTACTGCTGTTTCCGAAGTCCTGTGAACTCATACAGAGGCCATAATTCCAAACTGTCTTGCACCATCAGCCTGAGCATGAACTCACTCGACATACTACAGCACCAAACTTTTGCATCCTGCAAACACCTGACCCTGCACCGAAGACCATACAAACATCAGCAGTTAAACTTTGGTTATCGACCCCAAACCCTTGGTTGACCTATCGCATTGGTTCGAATTATGCGAAGGCTCAACCAGGTCACTGCTAACTTGTACTTCCAAGGGCTTAAAGCCCAAAGCCCTGACCTCTCAGCTCTGAACCCTACAAACCTTGGCCGAAGCCCGTATTCACCCAAGGTCCCCACATCCTGTATGCCGCAAGCTCTCAAGATCTGAAGCTCCAGTTCTGACCCAACAAGACTATCCACCGTAAACCCTGCATAGACCCTAGGCACATCCTTCTCGAACCCCTACGAGGCCTGCGGCGACAGCGACGAGCGCCGCGACTTGTCCAAAGCCTGGCTGGTTTCACTGTAGCTTTCCCAAAGGGTCCGAGCAGGTACTTAATAGATAGCTGGGCCTCAGAAGTATACACTGTTCTGACTATGCTAGTACTTGGACGCTTTGGGTTTGACAATTTGGATGGAGATTGAGACCGTGGGTCTAATCCTAAACCCCGGACCCTTAATTTAACTTGCGTTGAGGTCGTTGTGCCGGGGCTTCACAGTGGCTATGGGTCATGGTCCTGCGCCGCATGGTTTTGGGATCTCTTCGAGTTTCGAGGATTTAAAGGGGCCTTTTTTATTAGAACAAGGCTTTGGGTAATTTTCACTATAGAACGGACACCCAAAATAGTATTGGTAATTATTTACGCTCCTGTATTCGGGTGCAGAGTGCATGCGATGGCTTGTTTCACATCTCGGATGGGAAACCGGCGGACAAGGACTCGAACCATGACTTGGAAGCCTTGAGCTTTGACTGTGTTTTTTGGGTTTTGGTACATCTTACGGAGCCCTGAGGAAAGTTACAAGTATTGCACAACTATTCATTCAGGCTTCTATTTTACAGTAGAACCTCCTGCAGCACAATCCTCAGGCATAAGGTTTAGAGGACAAGGTGGAGGACTGGCGAGGACCCTGACATCCAACTCTGCTAAGCCTTTGTTTCGAAAGTCGACACCCTTCGCCCAGACCCCGAATCCCACACCAAACCACTTACGAGTCTCAACAAGAACCCTTGAAACCCCATGCCGAAACCAAAACACCAAACCCCAGAGCCCTAGACCCCAAAACCTCAAACCCCGCAACGCCCTACACCAACTAACTGGACAAACTCCCGTGTGCGAGCCCCTACCTATAGTCTCCATTGGAGTTCCTTTTTTTGGCTTAACCAATTATATATTAAGGATCCTTTAAGGTAACCCAAAAAAGGAACTACAATGGAGACTACAGGTAAGTCTTGAATCCTTGAAACCCCAGGCTTCGTGCAACTCTGGGACCTTCCCCTGACAACCCAAGCTGTGCCTTCACGATTTGCCACAGAATGCAGGGTGTAGGGGTTTAAGGGTTTAGGGGTTTAGGGTTGGGAGTAGGGCCACTAGAGTTTAGTCCAAAAGAGGTGCGGTGCTCCGCAAAATAGCCGGGCATGACTCGGAAAGACTCGCGCATGGAGGCGTACCGGCGATCGCAGATCCTGAGGGGGGGCGGGGGGGCAAGAATTGAGCCTAAACCCCAAACCCCAAACCCCTACATCCAAACCCCTAAAACCCTAAACCCGCATCCCCTAAACCCGAAACCCCTAAACCCCTAATGTAACAATGTAGGAAGTAGGAAGCTGATTAAGAAACCCTGGTCCTGTAACACCAATATTTAGATCCATATTAAGAACCCGAACAAGGCCCCAAGGTTTCTTAATCAAACTTGAACCGCTGGGCTTTTGTTTGAGGGCTCAGGACTCCGGCGACGGGGTCTGAACTGTCAGAACCTGGGAGTTGCAGCAACGAAAGGAGCCAAATCTATGCCAGAAGTATACTTGGGTTTCGGGTTTAAGGGTTTAGGCTGTAGGGATCAGGGTTTAAGGCACTGTTTTTTCAAGAAGAGCCTTCGGAAAGAACCTTCCCTCCCTCCCTCCCTCCCTCCCTCCACATAACCCCATGTATCAAAGTTGGCAGCCAGGGCCGATTAGTATTGGCGAGGTGTTTGAGGCTACATGGGGGTTTTGGGGACCCTAATATAGTACCCTAAATAATAGGATCCTTATGATAAGGACCCAAAAACAAGATACAGTACCCCTAATTTTCGGAAACTCCCAGATCCTAAACCCCAAAGCCTATAGAAACTTATAGTAGCCTTATAGTAACCCTTTAAAGGAGGTACCCCTAATATTCGGAAACTCCCACATACTTAGGAACTGTTGGGGGTGCTGGGCTTAGGGTTTCAGACTCAGGGTCCAGGGTGTTAGGAGCGTTGGGGTTACTGCCCGTGCTTACCCTAAACCCTAAACCGCAAACCCTAAACCCTAAACCCCTGGGGCATAGTGGGATTAGAGCGAATTTATTAAATATTCTCCGAATCTAAACAAAGTTCACCACTGCCACTTCGGGCATCTTGACTACGACTTCAAGATACTTCATGCTTCACTGCCATCTTTACAACTACGATCATAAGCCACAAGCTCCTCCACCCTTGAAGGAACTCGTTAACACAGAACCCTTAAAGCAGCTCTTAGAGCAATTCCTTGAAACATGCGTCCTTAAAGGAACCCCTCATGGCATCCTCAAAGGAACCCTCCGAATATCCTTAAAGTAACCCTCAGAATATGCTTAGAAAGGAACCCTAGACCTCTCATAATATCCTTAACTTGAAGGAGCTCTAGACCTCTCACAATATCCTTATAAAGGAGCCCTTAACCTCTCATAATATCCGCATAAAGGAGCCCTTAACTTCTCATAAGATCCTTGTAAAGGAGCCCTAGAGAACTCAGAATATCCTGTAAGTAGCCTTAGAGATCTCATAATATCCTTTACGAAGCCCTAGAGATCTCATAATATCCTGTAAGGAGCCCTAGAGATCTCGGGCTTCCGGCTGCCGGAAGCTGTTGATCCCGAGCTGAACCGCTTCCACACGCGCACGCGAGGATCGGTCTTCCTTCTCGACCTCTCCGCAGAAGGCCGGGAGGTGTAGGGTTCTAAGTTTAGTATAGTTAAGGGGTTCCTATGAAGGTTGCTACAAGGGATCCATAAGGGTACTAGTAGGGGTTTAGGGGTACAGTAAACCCCATAAAGTTGGAAACTGGATCAAATAGTGCTGGGAAACCCTATACATTACTCTTAAGGATGGAGGCTCTGGGGTTTCTAACTTTTGGGCTTCTACTGTAAGGGATTTATAAAGGCTCCTTCAAGGGATCTATACAAGGGCTCCTTTCGGGTTGTTTTCAAGTCTCTCCGCAGGAGTTCAGGGCTCTGGGCTTAGGGATTTAGGGGTGGTGTTTAGGGTTGAGGGCAAGTCAAGGGGATTTAGGATTTGGCAAGACGTCTGCGGCATTTTAACAGGGACTCATGCTGCCGCGTTCTGGGTAGCACAAGGTTCGTAGACGGCTTAAGGAAGAGTCCCAAACCCAAAACCCAAAACCCAAAACCTCACAGCCCCAAAAGCCAGACACTGTCCTAGGTAGCTTAGCAGGATCGAAGAAAGGCAGGATGTAGTCGGGGAATCTCAAACAGAACATCGCAGCCGAAACCCCAAACCCTTACGGTTTAACGCTAGCCGCTAGGGGTAAGAAGCTCGAAACCCTAAACCCTCGAGCAACCCTAAACCCAATCCCACCTACCTCATCCTACCCTTTGAGGCCCTCCAAGGAACAGGAGGGACCCTTAATAAGGACCCCTAGGTAATATACCCTTAATATAGCCATTATATACCCCTTATATAGCCCATGATAGGGTAGGGGTCCCCATTAAGGGTCCCTCCCTTTCCCCTTTGAGGCCCGTGAGAGCCAGATTCGAAGCCTAAGCTTCGAAGGCCTCTGCTCAGCTTGGAAGTCTAGGGCTAGTAATATAGGGCTTAGGGTTTAGGGTTTAGGGCCGTAAGAATTAAAATAGCTACTGTCATTATGGTTTTCATAATAGGCCCTCAGGAATAGGAGTGCAACTTCTTCAGGCTTCTATATGACAGGGCTGTATCCCCTCAGGCTTTGTACCGCTGCTGCTCAGCTCAACTTGGAGGATCATGGGACTTATAGTAAGTATGGTCATAGGTACCATAAGAGTTAATTGTAACCCTAGTTACTAACTCCCATGACCCTCTAAGAAGTATCCCTGAATGCAAAAAAAAGAACCTGACCTACAAGCCGTGAAGCCAGAAGCTCTAAAGCGCTGACTCCAAAGCCCTAGAGTTTGGGGCTTAGGGTTTCTAGGAGTTTAGAAGTTTTGGTCTTGGGGTTTAGAGTTTGGGGCTGAGGGTTTCTAGGAGTTTAGGAGCTGTATGCTGTGTCACTTCAAGCATGTCGGAAACGCGTGGTCGGGAGGCGGATTGAACAGCCTAGCCCCTAACCCCAAACGCCGAAACACTATTGTGGTTGAGGCTCAGGCTCTCAATTTGTCTTCAACGGTTCTTACCTTTGGTTAGTAGGGAATGGAGGAATGGGGAGTCTTCCATTCCCTACTAACCAGAGGTAAGGCGATTGTGTCAGGGAATGTCTGTTTCCTCAAAGACTCAGCCCCAAGGCACGGCTAGACCCCAGGGGGTTTCGGGTTTCGGGAATTTCCGGCCCACACTGTAAAACAGAACTAAGACCAGAAAGAAACACACCATAACAACATGCTTGTTTTGCTTGTTGCTGTAATTTATGCTTTTGGCGTTCTAATCACTATACTGAACTTAGAACCCTAGCAAAAATATAATTTTAGCTGTTTCGTAGGGATTATAATAACACAAAATTAAAAAGTATTTCTAAGTACCCCTAAGATCACTCTAGTCGTGCATAACTGCATAACCTAAGTCGACAGTCGCCTCCACAGCTTCCATGGTCTCAGTGAAAGGATCTGCTTCTGCCGAACCCACCTGAGTTCTGCTGCAATCAAGGTTGTTTGAAGGATTTGTTCCATGGTTGGTTAAAGGTTTTGCATAATCGAGCTCTGCAAGAGAAGGGCCGTACAAGTTCAGGTAGCATTTTGTGATACTCTTGTTCTGAACTCATGTATGGCTTAGTTCAAGCTCGTGGATTCAGGGAAGGGTCTCTTCGTGGCCGCCTGCAAATCGAACTAAGTGTGGGCTATGACAACAAGGTTGCCCAAGCTCTCTACGCAACCGTCATGCATAACTGCAATCCAACCGCCTCGGTCCAAAGGGCAAGGGGCTTCCAGCACTGCTGGGATTGAGGAGGAGGAGGAGGAGGAGGAGGAGGATGAGGACCATGCTGATGGTCTTCATCCCGAAACTCTGAACAACCCTAATCCCCTGAACCCTAAACCATCTACCTGTCCATCAGTCCATCCGTCTAGATAGCATTACAAAGAATCTATTGCAACTTATAAGGTCGCATGAGGCCCAAGGATCTCGAAGATGCCGCCTTGGGTCGCGAATTTATCTCGAATCCTTTGACGGTGCCAGATTGTGCTTCGCATGTATCTCAGTTGGTACGGCAAAAGTTTGGATGCGACTTTCAGACTGGCATGAATTGCCACTTCTCTTCTAAACAGAGCACGGCAATACTTCAGGCAGTAATCACGACTCGACGAGACCTTACATCGCCTAGTGAGACTACATCCTGCAGCCTCAGCCCAATCACAGACGCACTAAACCCACCTCAAAGGCCTCGCCCACGATTCCTCCGATCGCAAGTCTAACATCTGCGGTCATGTAAGATCGCGAGGCTGCAGCCTGAACGGGTAATCATGCGGTACGATATGCTATGATAACAAAATGAAACATTCGACCATACAAGCTTCACAGATGCACATACTCCGCACAAGTCATGCATACGTAACGTCTCTGTCTCTACATGCATAAGTAGGGAACTGCATGTGCATGTATGCTTACCGCGCAATCTGGCCCGGAGCCGCATCCCGAAAGAGAAAGCCGACACATCAGATATGTCTCGCCGTTGCTCAGGTGCCCACGATGTCACAAAACTCCTCATAGCCTTTAGGATTTAGGGTCTGTGGTTTGGCAAGATTTAAGGTTTACCGGGTTTGGAACTCAGGGATTGGCGGCTTTGGGCCAGGCACAGGAAGTACTGGTGAAGTATGTAGTTGTCACAGTAGAACTCGTTCTAATTGAGCTTGATGGTCAGGACGAGGCTGCTCACGGTGGTGTGTAGTGCGGGCGTTTGTTCGTTGGTTTGTGACCACCAACCCAACAAGATAGTAATGCTACTGTCACTCCCGTCTGGGTCTGTCCTGAGCGTGTACCGAGGGTGCGAAACTGTTCGAGAAAATGTTGTGGCAGATTTGCCTAATTTGTAAGCCTTAATCCTCCATCCTAGGCCCTATAAACCGCGACAGTCTCATTCACCACAATGGCTTGGAGGCGTCACGCGATTGTGATCGAGAGTCTTTACCGAACCAGGTGAGCTACAATCAATAATTCACCATGCTCATGCTTCATCCAGATGACATACAACCTCAAGAACTCTGTAACTGCCTTCCAGCTATACTAACAGGACTGCGCAAAAGCTCTAGGCCCCAAACACACCAAAATGCTGATGAGTTTTCGGACCCCAACCAAACTCTCGGAACCGAAGCCCCATATGACGGGTTGGGTAAGTAATTTAACCGCACGGGATTTGCTTTAAGCTTCACGGTGCAGGTCTACGGTTCTTTCAATGAGCATGCCATCTGCGAGGCAGGGCGCGGGCGATATTTTGGGTTACCCACATTCAGGTTGAGAGCACGTCAAGGTTTGGCTCTTAAGGTGTCAGGGTACATGGATAGAGCGACGCCTCGAAGCGAAAATTGCAGATTTTGGACTTGCTCAAACTTCCCACACCCGAAACCATAAATCAGCGAGGTTCAGGGTCTAAGGTTATGCCGCAAACCCTGCAAACCCTACCCCCAAACCCCTCAACCCTAAGCCTACACCCCCAACCCTCTCGAGGCTTCGATTTGGCACAGCTGGGCCCCAAGGCTCAGCGTGTCTCCAGCGCCGAGGGTGAATCGATCGGCGATTTCATCCACTTCCTGCGACTATAGTAGAAGCCAGAAACTTGAAGCATCATTCTCCGCATGCTCTTAAGGTAAAGCATAAGGGATCCTAGCACTAATCCTCCTAAACCCATGTTCCAACTTTCTGGGAGTCGCTATAGGGTTAACCACTTAACCTTAAATTGCTAAAACTAAGACATTTGGCTCCTTGTAGGATCGAGTACTATTCATTCTCAATACAGACTTTACAAGGACCCTGCCCAAGAAGCTACTGTCGGTCGTAATTCATAGCCTCATGTGATTTCAAGCTTCCAGCTCTGCTTGAAACGAATCATAATCAGCACGTGCCTGCAATTTTGAATACCGATTGCTTCTAAAAGCCACTCATGAAGATTCAACTCAGGTTTGGAAACCGTGAGCTCCTTCCACGTCCTGGGTTTTAGGATGTGGGGTTAGACTCCTTTCCCTCATCCTACATCCAGCTGAAACTACCACATGCCTCTGCTTTGTGTACCCTGCGATTTCGTTACAACATCTTTCTTTGAGGAAACCCTTCTATTGGTTTAGGGTCCCTAAACCCTAAACCCCTTGCTAAATGGCAACCCTTCGAGGGCGTCCTTGCGATATGATGCTAATTACGCAGGAAACATCAGCATCACGAATGATCACGGCGATGACACTGATTGTGACAGGGAGAGCCAGAAAGAGAGAGAGAGAGAGAGAGAGAGAGAGTTGATTAGTTGATTGATTGATTGCTTGTTTGCTTGGTTGGCTGGCTGGCTAGTTAGTTGATTGCTTGCTTGGTGGCTTGATTGCTTGGTTGGTTGCTTGGTTGGTTGCTTGATTGATTGATTGAGTGATTGATTGAGTGAGTTTAGGGGGTCAGGCCAAGGAAACCCTCCACACTCAACCGAGCACTCTCGCTAAGTCACGCGGCCCCGAGGCCTCTAGAACCCTCAAACCCTCAGAGTCTGCAACCCTAAAGCTGTCAACGCCTTACCGGAGTGAGCGCTGAAATCAGTGCCTCGGGCGTATGTCCCGCATTCAAGAAGATGTGCTCCAAGGCCTCTTTATACGAAGCCAGGCTGATCCAGGCAAAACTTATAGGATTTCTGCTGTACATCAGAGGATTACAGCTTATGGAGTCACGTCGTTCTGAACTTTCTCGCGCTTGGATAAGGGTTTTGATGAGGCTTTGCACGTCCGGAAGGCTTTAGGACTCTACTGCATGCTGGCGCTTTGGTCTCAAGGCTTCTAGCCTTACTTACCTCAACCTGCCTTTTGTACGGTCTCTGGAAAATGTATGTTGGAAGTTTACCGGCCTAGGGCTGCAAACTCTAAACCCTAAACCAAGTTTAGGGTCTGCATAGGTTTCGGTGTTTGGTTCGGCTGGGTGTGGGGTTTGTCTCGTTGTCTATCGGGCCTCTAGTTTGAAAATACCATAACGATGGCCATATGGATAGAAAGCCCTAAGCAGTGAAGCTCATACAGGTAGAGCCAGGCTTGCAAGACGAGCACCGCAACGAAGCCTTCTGATGCGGCAATTGACGATGGAAGAGGATCACCCTAAACCCTAAACCGAACCATAAACTCTGAACCCTAAACACCCTTAAGCCGGCTGGAACGCCACAGCCTCAAGTTGCTGTGGGCTTCCACGGACTCCATGCCAACCCATGTATGTACGTATGTACATAGGTATGTATGCATAATGGGGTTTCATATGCCTTCAAGACTCTGAAGCCAATTGGAGTTTGGAGTTTAGGGTTTGGGGTCTCGGGTTTACAGTGGAAAGGGTGTATAGTAAGGCTTGGCTTCCGACTGGATGTCTGCAGACAGAGCAGAGCACCCTGATGATGTTTATGATATATGACGATGCGTGTTGCATTGTTATTGTAGGGCGATGACTGTTTTTCTACGGAATCGAGATGTTTAGGGTTTAGGAGGATTTAAGACTTAGCTGTGACAAGCCTTGAAGAGATGAGCCTTGGATCGGCAGGGCCATATCGTGTCGTGAAGCCGTTTCAGCGGAAGTCCCACCCTGCCTCAGCCCTACGTAGTTTAGGGCTTAGGGTACTACCTGAAACTACCATCACCTGTTCCTATGGAGGCTCTTCCTAGAAGCCTCACCATGAGGACCTTTTGAACCGTCTGAGATCTCCGGCATCCAAGAAGTCTGCACGGGAAATATAGCCGTTGTTGCTGCGGTCCTCTGCGATTGGTCTAGGGTTTGGGTTTTGGGTTAAGTGAATATTGGCTTTATTGCGATGTGTGAAACTTTCGAGTGCCAGGGTGTAGCTCTTGGTGGATGAGGGTCTGCCCTGAATGGTTAAACGAAATAAGGTTATGAGTTATGAGACTGGAGCCTATACTGCAAGAACAAGTGTGTCAAGTCACATCGTAGGGTCCATTTCGGGTACTGCCTCCACCTTGCAACAGTCTAGATTGGGGTCACATTAAGGGCTATATAAAAGAAGGGCTGTAGAAATTACATTATGAACCTTATCCAATTGTTACGGAGTCGGAGCAGTGCCCCAGGGTCTATTCCAGGATTCATGTCCCAAGGTTCAGGGGTTCCTTCAAAAGGATATGCGGGACCAGACTTCAGTACTTGACCCTCAACCCTAAGCCCCATAAACCCTAAACCCCTGAACCCATAAACTCTAAGCCGTAAGCCCTACAGTAAACCCTGAAACTTGTATAGAAGCCCAAAGCTTTAGCTTGACTTGCAGTGGTTCAGCTCCAGCCACAGGGGCTGTGTACATGCTGAATACATAGGCGGCATGCGCCGGAACCGTGGTAAAGCAACCCCTGGTTTTCAGCCAGCATAGACTCAAGGCCAGCACGTGATGCACACATTTACACAGACATATACACACACACATATATATATATATGCTACCCCCCTCACGTACCCACGCTTTGCGCTTGAATTGTGCGGGATCGTCGTCGTGGCAATACCTTTCCAATCTCCACTGTTCTTGGTTAATGCAAAGTACACGAAAGTACTAATATGTTCTTCTATGCCAGCACCTAGTGTAGTTTCACTGTTGCATTTACCAATGATGCTCTTCCTGTGACCAGTGTCTTTACTAGTATGGTTATACCCACCGTTCTGATTGCTTCAGTAATACCAATCCAGCTAACACTCTTTATTTCCAATAAAGCTTTCCTAGGTACGTAACCCAGCTAACACTCTTTATTTCCCCCTGTCTTAGTATGTCTGAAAAACTACTTTCCTAGGTACGCTAGTCCCGCTATTGTTCACCCTGTTTTATCCTAGCCCGACCTGTAAAAGTAAATGTATTGGTTGTTGAATCCTACGTTTATGCACATTTTGATAAAGTATAAGCCTACGAGTTACTTTTCGAACATTTGCACCTGTGCTTGCAGGACTGGCCAACGTACGCAAACACTCTCAGTAAAATTATGGCTTATTCTGCCGACACATTTGTTCCTAGAAACCAGCTGAAAGAGGCGAAGACTGACGAGAATTCAACATGTTTTGGCTGCGTATTGAACTTTCTACTCCATTCTACTCCTCTTCGATTAAGCTATATTGTTATTGGTACTGACTAGATAAGTTTGTTGTTGTCGCTGTCTTGTATTGATACGAACTGTAAGGTTTACATGTTTCTTCTGGGCTTAGGTAATCTTTAGCCTATGCATCCATCATCTGAATCATGTCAATCCTGTCGAGCTGGAGCTTGTCTGTTCTTACAGAGTCGTTTACATGTCTCGCACCTAATGCATGATGACCAATAAAGACTCCTGTATGTCAGAGTTTCGTGGTGACTGTACCGGGTAGTCCTGTTTACTGTAAGCACCAATTAAAGACATAAAAAAACGAAAGTGCACCACCTAGAGACACCCCCATCCAAGCATGAAGCAACACACGTTATACATGTACCTTTTTAAAAGTGTAAGCGAAGCCAATACATTTTCCATGCAACACTAAGTTTCCCTTAGTAAAGGCTTGAGTCCTAGACAAGAGTAGACGATACGTCTAGTTCCGTACTTGGTAACGGACGAAGATGATCAATTAAGTGGTCTTCGTATAGTACCGTCTTCACGCAGAGATTCATGCCTAGTCTTGTACAGCATGAAAGGATTGATTTCATGAACATGCTCACAAAACATGCAGCAACATATGTAATCACATCGCAAGAACACATATGTCATATGTGTGCCCAACAAATGAATCCGGCCAATCCGTCAAACTATAAAACCAGTGGCTAAGCCGACTAAATTTCATCAACATTTTGCACATGTCAAGAGGGTATTAACAGTTCCATAATATGAACTTCAGTTCTCCTAGGTGTACGACGCCGCTGGCATGGAATTGCTGTGCTAGTCTACATGTCCAACAGTAAAACAGAAATGACGGGATGAATCACGGCAGTCACAGCTGTATGGTAACGTAAATGACTGGCATACTTCACAAAAGACCAGACGTTGCATATAATCAACATGACAATAGAAGGCGAAGGGGAGCCGGGAAATAAGTCGAGAACATAAGATGTGCAATTTGGTGTTGACGGTAGGATAACTGCAATGACGATGAAGTTGATTGAACAGATGACTGCACAATGGGCTAAACCATGGAGGATTATGCTAACGTGTTAATGACAAAAACGATACTCAGAATCGTGCTGGACTTACATCTCCTGAAGCAACAAACGCATTATTGACTAAATAATGACTGGCATACTTCATCACAAACCAGATGTTAGAACTATCATGACAGTCCACATGCCGAATAAGAAGGAGGGAAACCGAATCATTTCCGAATCATTTTGATTCGGTCCCGGCGCTGGATCCAAGATCCAAGATTGCCCAGAGGTCTTGCGCGGGCAATCTTGGATCCGACACTCACCCGAATCATCCGAATCTGTTTGATTCGGGCCCGGATCCAAGATCCGATCTTGGATCCGGGCCCGGGCCCGAATCAAAATGACTCGGAAATGATTCGAATGATTCGGATGAGCGTCGGATCCAAGATTGCCCGCGCAAGACCTCTGTGCAATCTTGGATCTTGGATCCAGCGCCGGGACCGAATCAAAATGATTCGGATGATTCGGGGCTATTTTGGAGGGAACCCGCCAATGACATGAAATAATAAAGTACAATCTGCAGGCACTGCCCCCAATCCCAAACTCCCACACCATCCTGAACATGAGATTTAGGAGAAAGGCTTGGGGACGAAGGGGACCCCACGGACCCACGCCTTCCGAAAACTGGGATTTAGAAGAAAGGCGTGGGTACATGGGGGGGGGGGGTACCATATATATATATATATATATATATATATATATATATATATATCTACACACCAGTATATGTGTATATATTTGTTTACACCCCTACTTTTACTTCTATTACACATCTTAAGTACACAAACATGCAACTTGTATACACCTATATGCATTCGGGGATATGCACACACATAGATAGATCGACCTATTTCCATGTGTGTGTATATAACATATATATATATATATATGTATATATATATGTATATATATATATATATATATATATGTATACACACACACACACATATATATATATATATATATCATATAGGTATACATATATATATATATAGATAAATAAATAAATATAAATATAAATATATATATATATATATATATATATACGTATATGTAGATTCTTAAACTATGGCTATGGTTATATCTCAACATCTACGGACATGGTCCGAAACGCCCAAACCGAGCCACAGGGGAAAGCTTCGGCCCGGAAGGCCCTTCCCGGCGCTCCAAGGCGCGAAACGCCATCCGCAAGTTCGCGAAGTTTTTTCCTCAACGTGGAGGGGACGTATGTGGCTTTTACCTGTCGGAGGAGGCCGGGTTCAACATTTAGGGCTGTTCGCCGATAAAAAAGTGACAAGTAATTACTGAAAAGGGCACCCATGGACTGTTTTCTCAGCGACCAAGCACAAGAAAAATGTCCGTCTACATACAAGGGTACAGGGCATGTGCGCGACCCTGGCTAGCAGGGTGACGACCGACAATATTTACTGCTACCGACACAGATCGAGGGGGTCCTATTGCTGATCTCCTATGACCGCTTTGATGTCTGGTGGACCTTGCTCAGATTGCGGCTTTGTACCACGATCACACATGATTTAGCTCCACAGACGCTCGAGCAGAAGACGGAGAACGAGCACAGTCACTTCCGCGACAGTTTCTCGACAGCTTTTCGTGTGCAGCAACGGGCCTCTTCTCCACCCGATGTTTCTGACATCCTTCCAAACTTCTCCGACTGGATTCTTCACACCACAAAAAGACCGCAGCTCCCGGCATCATCGAAGCCAAAAGCCGCTAAGCCCTTTATGGGTCCCAAAACCCTAGCGGCCGTAGCGCCAAACCTACGGTTGATGATCTAGATCCTACATTACCTTACATGATGACCCCAGACTATCGGAATATTGGTATATTCCTGACTATGGGTAATGCACCCTAGACTATCGGAATAATGGCATTTTCCTTATTATTGGCAATGCAGGATCTATAACAAGGGTGGTTGTCAAAATTATGGTCCCTTCTTGGGTCCCTAATATAGTACGGCACCTAATATTTAGGGTACCCAAAGAAGGGACCATAATATTGGCAACCACCCGTATCAACCCTGGGGCCAAACTTAGGGAGTGATGGTGTTTAGGGTTTAGGGTTTAGGGTTTAGGGGCCGTGGAGCCCTGGACCTACGTCGGCCCTGTTGGTGCTCGGGCCTTTGATTCTCCTAGGGTTTAGGGGTTCGGGGTTTGGGGTTCAGGGCTGTGCTCACCTCATATACAGGGCCGGAATATTGAAAAGAATGTTTGGGGGAATGCTATTGTACGAACATGTTTACGAAACCCATGGCCCCAAGGGAAACTATTGTCGATTGTTCAGGCCCCGGAACACTTTTGTACTCCCAGCTGGTACACCTGCGATGCGACACCGTACCTTGGTGCGTCTGAGTATCGCTGGTGCTACAATGGACGCGTGCATGCGGTTTTCCACTTTACCGGTCATCAATGAATGCTTTTCGATGCTACACCTGTCATCATGAGCAATAGGTCCCAGTCTCTCTGCTGAAGGCATCTAGAAGGTTCTGCAGATTGGGCTGTATCTGCGATTCAACTTTACCAGACCCTCAACCCTAAGTGATTGGGGTGGGGCGGTTCGAAGTACAGTTTCCAAACAACAGGGCCACACAGTTCACCCAGAGACTACATTTTGTCCGTGGCATTTTGGTGTGTCTGGAACCCTGAACCCGATACAACCTCCTCTAGTAACCCCTACATATATATATATATATATATATATTATATATATATATGTATACACACACCTATACAGATACAGTTGCAACCCTAAACCGATACCGAAATCCCGTACTGCCTGGTATGACAGATTCTTCATTTGCTACCTGGCATCGAAGCTTCTCGAGGACCATGTCGGCCATCTCCTCCCCCTTTCAAGGCTGTGGCAACTTATAGCTTAGGGTTGGGTTTAGCGTTTAGGGTTTAGGGTTGAGGGCTTACGGTGTGGAGTTTTTGTTTTAGACCTTATTATTCGGGGGTTCAGGGCCTTGGGATTTGTGGGTTAGGGCTTCTGGTGTCGTCGAGGCTGCAGAAACTACAGGGACCGAAGAAAGCCAAAGTGAAGAACGCCGGTATTCTAGTGACCCTACATAGGATAAACTTTTCTTCAAGAATTCTGCGTAGACATTAACCTGGCTAAATGCATCACGACCCGGAACGGCATCCCCTCCCCACACCAACACACTTTTGGGGTTAACCTTCGGATGCAAAGTTCATCAAGACAGAAGCTGACATCCTGAAATAAAGCACCACCAAAGCTCTGCCTTCAACCCTACAGGTTTAGGGCTTCGGTCTACATACTTAGTCCTCAGGATTTCAGGACTCCTGAAGGAGAAGCACCCGAGAAATCCTCCTGTGCTGCACTCCCTCTTGCTGCCCATTCTCATCACGGACCATCTTGCGTGCATATTGTGGTAGTGGGCTTAAGAGGTCTGTCGAATAGGTACCTGTGCAAGGTGAGAAGACAACTCAACGGAGAGAGATGCTACTAGGACATAGTAACACAATTTTTGGCAGGGGACCCCGAACACACTCGCAGCAATAGTCTGAGAAGTACTCATGCTGCCAATCATGCTGTAGCAGTTAACACCAAGGAACAGCAGTACGCACAGTAGTACGCCACGAGTATTTTTCGCGGTTCAGGACATTGAGTTTAGGGTCTTGTGCCCAGGAGTGCGATTCACTCTGTCTCCTGTCTCCCGAACCTTGTCAAGCCTCAAAGACAAAACAGATCTCATGCTCAAGTCCCCGGACCGACCAACAACACCAGAAGCTGTACTTGAACACTGGAAAACCTACCTTCTTAGAGCTCCTGATTCTGATTTCCTTCTATAAATCTTGAGAAATGTCTGGGTATTTTCACGGCTGGTGCTGCACAACTTTAGCCCCTAAACATGAAGTCTGGAGTCATACCCTACCAGTATGTCAACCGGGCTCGGAGAGGTGCAACCCTCACCGCATTAACCGATTGCTTGAACATAAACCCTTGAGCCTCAGCAGCTATGTTGTTGATCCTGAACCCCGAATGCCTCAACACGAAATTCCGAATAACCCTAAACCATAAACCCTTGAACCCTGAACCCCGAAAGCTCCTTAGACCCGAAAGCACTACCTAGACCCCCAAAAGTCCAAACCCATAAAAGGCTATTATTCTACATGTTTTTGAGGTCCAGGTAGCCCTGAAACCTGAATGTGCGAAGTCTGGCCTTGCTGTCTACAGGTTCGGGGGTCTCGAAAAGCTGCCGTGGCGCCTCCAGGACGAGGTGGTTGGGTTTAGGGTTTAGGATCTATCCAGATGTACAAAGGGGCACATTCGTTGTATGTAGTTTTGTGCAGTTTCATCTTAACAAAGCGGTTTGATAAGGTTACGTATCATAACCGTTAACGAAACAACAATAGCCGTTGTGATGATTCCTGTTGCCATTATAAGCATTGCTAATATCATTTTCACTATTATTGTTATTGCTATTATTAAAATTGTTTCATTGGTGATAATAGTATGTGTAGTATTGGTATTGTCGAAACTACTATTACTATTCGCACTGTTATTGTTGTTGCTAATACTATTCGTATTAACCGTGGTAGCAGTAGTAGCAGCAGCAGTAGTAGTAGCAGCAGGAGTAGAACTAGTAGCAGGAGCAGGAAAAGCAGCAGCAGCAGCAGCAGTAGCAGCAGCAGTAGCAGTGACAGCTCGTCGTGTAGTGGTAGCAGCTAGGAGTAGTAGTAGTAGTAGTAGTAGTAGTAGTAGTAGTAGTAGTAGTAGTAGAAGAAGTAGAAGTAGTAGTAGAAGCAGGAGAAGCAGGAGAAGCAGGAGAAGTAGTAGTAGTAGTAGTAGTAGTAGTAGTAGTAGTAGTAGTAGTAGTAGTAGTAGTAGTAGAAGTAGTAGTAGTAGTCGTAGTAGTACCAGTAGTAGTAGTAGTAGTAGTAGTAGTAGTAGTAGTAGTAGTAGTAGTAGTAGTAGTAGTGGTAGTAGTAGTAGTAGTAGCAGTAGTAGTAGCGGTAGTAGTGGTGGTAGTGGTAGTGGTGGTAGTAGTAGTTAGTAGCTTTTAGCTAGTAGTTGGAGCGCTGTGCGTACCTGTACGCCTGGTTAGTTGGGGGGGTGGGGTGGGGGGGTGGGGAGGGGAATGCTAACATGCATTTGTGGAGCGTCCACAGACCAGGCTCACGAAACTGATATATAGTAAAATTTTATAGATAATAGTGGGTGATATACTATAGTATAGTTTATATATATGTACAAACTTTATATGTTTTATTGTATAATATGTACTATATAATCTAAACTGAATGATATACAACTTCACGATATAATGTATAATCTAAAGTATATAATATAAAGAACTGGATATCATATTCATTATAGAATATTCAACATGTGATATATGACATATGGTATCCGATATGTAGCATAAGAAAAGATCATATGCAATATTTAATAATATGAAATACTCAATATGTGGTGTAAAGTTGGTAACATATGTTAGAAGTGATTATGCAAAAAATGAAGTATATGATACACAATATTTGAAATATAATCCCAAAATGTAAAAAAGCAAAAAAACATCTGATTTAGAAGTATATAATCTGAAACTTGAAATATAACACATCATATCTAATCGATAATTTATACTTTAACATATTGAGTTTACAACTAGAACCTAAAAAAAATAAGGTGTATGTGTATAGCATGTAATAGGAATATATATATATATATATATATATATATATGCTCACGCCCCCCCCCCCCCCCCCCCCGCCCATGATCCACCCGAACCTGCTTCTTGCAAACAGTGGATCATGGGAGGTGGGCAACCTCGGATGCGCAAACACCGCCAGGCACCAATTTCCCCAAAGTTTGCAAAGCTGGAAGTGCGAAAACATCGACACGCACCAATTTCAACAAAAATCCCAAACTCTGAGCCACTATGGCCTATGGCCCGGCACGCCTCATGCATGCCGGGATTTTGGGGATTTTGGGGAAATTGGTGCCTGGCGAGGTTTTGGCACTTCCAGCCTCACAAAGTTTGGGGAAATTGGTGCCTGGTGGTGTTTTGGCAACCTCGGATGCGAAAACACCGCCAGGCACCAATTTCCCCAAAGTTTGCAAAGCTGGAAGTGCGAAAAATCGACAGGCACCAATTTCCCCAAAAATCCCAAACTCTGAGCAACTATGGCCTATGGCCCGGCACGCCTCATACATGCCGGGATTTTGGGGATTTTGGGGAAATTGGTGCCTGGCGAGGTTTTGGCACTTCCAGCCTCACAAAGTTTAGGGAAATTGGTGCCTGGCGGTGTTTTGGCAACCTCGGATGCGAAAACAGCGGCAAGCTCGAATTTCGCAAGATTCCTGAAGCTTGAAATGCAAAAGTAATAGAAGAACAGCCGTACCACGTACTCATACATGAGCCTTCAATTGCTTCAGTTCCCAACTGTGCTCTTGCTTCTTTCATCGAACAAAGTCATAGCTGTTGTTAAGATCACCTTTGCTCAAGAAAAATAGAAGAACAGCTGTACTTTATAATATTGAAACTTGCCTGTGTTTGTGGACGGTTTAGAACGTTTGATGCGAATGCACATGTTCGTTGAACTGTGCATCATGTTCAGATACTGTCAAGTTCTTGTTTCTGCATCGAGGTAAGATCTTGCTAACCGTTTAAATTCTTGCCTGTTGCTTGAACAAGAAGAAAACTCGAGTTTTAGATTACCTCACAAACCAAAGAAGCTGACAAGCCCCGATATTTCATATCATTACCTATAAAGTTATATAGTTCCCCAACAGTGCTGTCTTGCCTTATTACTTTTGGGGTTCCCTTATACAAAAAGAATACCAGGACCATTCACGCGACACTGGGGAACCAGGTAAATGAGCTTTCAACTGCTTCGATTACTGGCGGTACCAACTCTTCTCTCGTGGAGCAAAGTCATAACCGAGTCAAGGTCAGCCTTGCTCACGAGGTGAGTCCAGTGTTTTGTTTTATTGTTTTCCTTAAAGCATGCTTAATGAAAAAAGATGTGTTTGCACCATTCTCGGAGGCCAGGAGGAGGGGTCTGGAGCTGTTTCATGCTGTATTCAAAGATGGCAGGAGCTATATCACTTGTGCGAGTAGCGCGGTGCAACGGAGCTCGATTACGTATATGTTCTGAGACAGGATCGTCTTGCATCTTTTAATAAGAAAACAGCAAGCAAGCGTGTTGAGAAGAATAGCGAATGCTTTCCAGATACATGCTTGTCTTGATTCCCACGGAGTATAAAGCGTAAGAAGCTCGACATACTCTACTTACGTGTGACCGAATGTATTTGGAGTTTGGTGGAGGCAGACCATTTCCTCCCCTAATTCCCACGAAGTATAAAACGTAAGAAGCTCGACATACTCTGCTTGTGACCGAATGTATTTGGAGTTTGACCATTTCGCTCCCTAGTATTGGTATATTGTAAGAGCTCGTTGAGTTCCAGCCACTTTTTTCGAGCGACTCATAAGCGGCTGAGGTGGCTTATTGCGTTTTGTGATGAAAAAAGATTCCTAATGAAAGAAAACAACACCACCTGAGAAAGAACAACTGAACTTCCCTTGTCTTTTCTAAGCTTGAAGATATGAAGTTGTCCTGGGTTCCCTTGAAGCATGAAGATGCATGGAGGTTCCTTCCCATGTCTTATGAAGAGCCAGGCTTTGTTTTTTTATGGTTAGATGGGCAACTCCGCTTAGTGGTGTTGCTAGTAAGCCAAACATACGACTGGCATGTTTGTTTTCACTGAAGGAGTTGTCCTTACCCTTTATGGTATAAAGGGAAGAGAAGCTATGTCTGTTCAAACTGCACATCTTCAGTAGTTCGACAAACTCAGAATCGAGAACCAGAATTTGGTTTCGGTTTCGGCTTTGTTACCTATGACATCAAAGAATAAAAAGTCAAGTAGACATGTACATGCGGCAGCAGAACCAGAATCCAGAACCAGAATCTGGTTGCGGTTTTGGTTTGTTTGTATATGATATAAAAAGCGAAAAGCAGCATCTGTACATGTACATGAACTGCAGAAAACACCATAAATACCGATAGATTCTAACTTTAGCAATACGCATCTTGTACCAGAAGACAGTACAGGAGTGTTGAGGAGAAGGCTGGGGTGGATCATGGGGGGGGGGTGTGATCATATATGCATGTATATATGTGAATATGTAGATATATCATGTTATATTAGCATATATATATATATGTATATATATATGTATATATATATATGTTATACCATGTTCTATCTATGGTATATGTTTGTATATCTGTATATCCGAAGAGCTTGAGAAAAGATCGTATGCTCATGTCCACGCAAAGCAGGTCGGGCATTCCAAGTCCTCTGAAAATGAACGAATTCCTTAGGCGAAAAGACTATTCTGCCTGTTTCCCGAATAGTAGTGCCAAGTCTACACTACTCGTTCGTGCAACTGGCCCAAAGCCTTGCAAAACAAAAACGCTACTTTCAGCATGTATGTCCCTATCTTGACTCGCTGCTGTACCCAAACACAACACGTACGCTTATGCGCCTCGGACCTAGTATTTAGTAGCTAGTAGATAGTAACTAGTAGCTCGTAATTAGTAACTACTAGTGAGTAGTTAGTAGTCAGTAGTTACTAGTTATACTTAATAACTCTATCTCTATTAGTAGTATTGCTGCCACTACTACTAGTATAGTTCTTGTAACTGTAGTAGTAGTAGCAGTAGTAGCAGCAGTAGTAGTAGTAATAATAATAATAATAGCGGCGGCACGTGGGTCTGCCGCCGTGGAGGGTGGAGCGATTTCGGGGCTGACATATGCTAAATCTCGAGTTTTGGCACATTGCAGCTTGGACAAAAAACCTGGGCCCTTGTTTCGCGTCGGCTGTTGTTGTGCTTTCCTGAAAAAGACATGATCAATTTCAGGGCTGCGCTGTACACACCAAATCTGCGCTGTGCATGTCGCATCGGTTTTCGCGGTGCTTTCCTAAAACAGCGACTTTAAATCACATGTTCAATTTCCGGGTAGCCCTGTGCCCAAACTCGACTTTTCGCACATGCCAGCTTGGACGTCTGTGTTTGACCCCCATGCAGGGGTGGGAAGGGGGGGGGATGGGGGTGAGAACGTCCATGCGAATGGGCTTACACGTAATGTTTCTCTTTTTGCTCTCTGCAGTGGTGGATTTTTGGGGGCTGAGGACGTCCATGCTAGTGTGGCTTGTATGCTTTGAGAAGGGGGGGGGATGGGAGGGAGATGATGACGCCAATGCCAATGTGGTTTATATGTAGTGTTTCTGTATTTGCTCCGTGCATCGGTGGGAAGCGGGGGGGGAGGGGGGGGGGGTGTTGATGACGTCCACGCAAATGCGGCTTATGTGTAGTGCTCCCTGTTGCCCTTGCCGTTACGTTACTGTCACTGTTGAGACGCCCCCCATGCAAAGGTCTCGCAAGTTGCGGGCTCTCCGAACTAAAACTTCCGAAATTGACACTGACACAAAACGCAAGCAACAAAAACACAACGATAACCGCGGTATATGCGACACTTTTGCAAAAACCATAAGAAACAAATAACAAAAAACATGGTGCGAAACGTGCTCCTATTGAGATTTGCAGCTCTTGACCAAAAAAAGCTCAACGAAAACACAACGACAGACCCTACGCAGCGCAAATGCATGTGCTTTGTTGTTGTTGTTGTTGTTGTTGTTGTTGTTGTTGTTGTTGGTAACGGCCTCCCGCTATGTCCAGAGCCCGCTCGCTCAGCCTCTAATAAAAGTTGTTGTTGTTGTTGCTGCTGTTGCTGCTGCTGTTAATGTTGTTGCCGTTGTTGTTGTTGTTGCTGCTGCTGTTGTTGTTGTTGTTGTTGCTGCAAGTTGTTGTTGTTGGTTGTTGTTGGTTGTTAGTGGTTGTTGTTGGTGGTTGCTGCTGCTGCTGCTGCTGCTGCTGCTGCTGCTGCTGCTGCTGCTGGCGTGCTGTTGTTGCTGTTGTTGTTGCTGCTGTTGCTGTTGTTGTAGCTGTTGTTACTGTTGCTGTTGTCGTTGTTGTCGTTGTTGTTGGTTGCTGTTGGTTGTTGTTGGTTGTTGTTGTTGTTGTTGCTGCTGCTGCTGCTGGTGTGTTGTTGTTGTTGTTGCTGTCGTTGCTGCTATTGCTGCTATTGCTGTTGTTGTTGTTGTTGTTGTTGTTGTTGCTGCTGTTGTTGCTGTTGCTGTTGCTACTGTTATTATTGTTCTTGTTGTTGCTGCTGTTGCTGCTGATGCTGGTGATGTTGTTGTTGTTGTTGTTGGTACAGACGAAAACAGCAGCCCGTACTTGTTGTTAACTAGAAGCAATCGGGAATGCTTCCGGCGACCGCATAGGGTGCCTGTAGAGTTTTGGGAAGTTCAAGCCATGCCTGCCCCATGATAGAAATGTGGTGTAGGCTGGGTGGTTGTTGTAAAGGGGGGGGTTCAAAACAACAGACGGGGCTCCAGTTTTTGCCTCTACTACAGGGGGTAGGGTAGAGACAAAGGCACCAGCGAAATCAGGACTTTGTCTCTACCCCCTGTAGTAGAGGCAAAAACTGGAGCCCCGTCTGTTGTTTTGACCACCCCCCCTTTACAACAACCGCCCGCATTACACCACATTTCCACCACAGGTATAAGAATCTGCGATATCCAGAAGGGGTTCTGATGGGTGTTGGAAGGGCTTGTCTGGAATTTTGAGGGGTTTGCATTGGATACCCGTACACTCAAAACTATAGTTACCAGTTACTATACAGTAGTTTGTACAGGCCTCGCAAATGCATATTCTGCTCGGCGGGGAACCACCAAATGCTCTGAAATACACACCAAATCCACTGAAATACACACCAAGTACACACCAAATCCACCGAAATACACATTAAATCCATTGAAATACACACCAAATCCACTGAAATACACATCAAATCCACTGAAATGCACACGAAATCCACTGAAATAAACACGAAATCCACTGAAATACACACCAACTCCACTGAACTCCGCACCAAATCCATTGAAATACACGCGCAATCCACTGAAATACACCCGAAATCCATTGAAATACACACCAAATCCACTGAGATACAGACGAATTCCACTGAAAATACACACTGAACAGTATACATCACAGGCATCCACAGGCACTGTGTTGTTGTTGTTGTTGTTGTTGTTGTTGTTGTTGTCGTTGTTGTTGTTGTTGTTGTTGTTGTTGGTGTTGTTGTTGTTGGGGGTAAAACAACATGACGGGGCTCCTGTTTTTGTCTCTACCTAATGTACAGACAAAAAGCAGATATATGGGTTGACGGGGCTGCAGTTTTTGTTTGTACCTTGTTGTTGTTGTTGGTGTTGCGTTTGCCGCCGCGCGGGGTGTGGTGCAATTCCTCTGCTGGCATGCGCTGAACCTCGAGTTTTGGCACTTTTTTCACCTGACATTTAACTTTGCTTTTGCTTTCGCATCGGTTTTTGCGGTGTTTTCTACCAAAAAAGTGACCGCGCCGGCGGGCTGCACTCGGCAAACTTTTGTTCGGCTCTGCATTTCGCATCGTTTTTTTCGATGTTTTCCTGTCTCTCTCCCATTTCGCATCGGTTTTTGCAGTGTTTTTGCCGACTCTCGACTTTCTGCACATGCCGGCTTCGACTTGCATTTGTCTTTCAGCTCTGTCCAGGGCTTGGGGGGGCGGGGGGGGGATGATGACGTCCATGCGAACGCGGCTTGTGTCTTCTGTTTCTCTTGTTGTTTCCTATGTGTCGCATTTCGCATTGGTTTTTACGGTATTTTTGCCGATTCTCGACGTTGTGTACATGCCAGCTTAAACTTGCAATTTGTCTTTCAGCTCTCTGCGGGGGTGGGGCGGGGATGGGGGGGATGATGACGTCCATGCGAATGCGGCTTGTGTCTTCTGTTTCTTTGGTTGCGTTACTTCTCAAAGGCTACCAGTTGCTATGTCCCTTGGTATTTCCCGTTTCTTGTTGCTTCAATTTGGAAACGTCCACCATGCAAAAACCTTGAGTTTTTCAAGCTTTGCAGACAAAAACTTCCAAATTTAGCCGGAAAATCAACATAAATCAAACACGTAAAACACGGTATTTGCGACACTTCCGCAAAAACCAGACCAAAATCACAAGACAAAGAACTCCACAAATTTTACACTTGGATACATCGTCTTGTTCATGAAAACCACGCAAAAAGCTGTGTTTTCTAGCTTTTTGAGCAAAAAAACCTCCCAAACATAAACGATACACCCCGCGCGGCGGCAGACGCAACACCTTCCTTGTCCTTGTTGTTGTTGTTGTTGTTGTTGTTGTTGTTGTTGTTGTTGTTGTTGTTGTTGTTGTTGTTGTTGTCCTTGTTGTTGTTGTTGTTGTTGTTGTTGTTGTTGTTGTTGTTGTTGTTGTTGTTGTTGTTGTTGTTGTTTGTCTCTGTCATTGTTCTCTTGTTATTGCTTTTGCTATTGCCACTGCTATTGCTATGGCTATTGTTGTTGTTTTCGTCGCTATTATTGTTTTTGCTATGCTTATTGTTGTTGTTACTGTTGCTACTGTTCTGACCATTTAGGAAATTGGTGGCTTCCTTCACTTTGGAGGATTCCTAGGCCTGCCCTTTCCTTCAACTTAGTCAACTTGGGCAAAACCTCTTTAGGGTTGGAGTTTGGGACTTTGCGGGTATAGCAGGCCTGAACCCTACACTTCAAGGGTTAAAGGAGGGACCCTTAATAAGGACCCCTAGGTATATAGCCTTAATATAGAAATTAAATACCCATTATATAGCCCATTGTAGGGTAGGGGTCCCCATTAAGGGTCCCTCCTTTTCCCCTTTGATAAACCGGAAACCCCTCAACCCCTAAACCCTGGCAGCAGCTTTTTCCAAAGCGACTTCGGGATGGACCGTGCTCCCTGGACCGTCTGGATCCAGCCGCCGGCGCAACCTGTTGCGTGAGGCATCCCGTGCAACCTGTGGCGTCCGACTGTCTTTTAAATGTCGCCATATGTCGCCGAAATGTTCAGCAAGAGCAGATCTCTCAATCAAGTGGATTTAGGGCTGAGGAGCCTATCTATCGTAGACCCAGGTCTTACCCATACTGGTCAACAACATGTGTGTAGCAAAACAGTCCAGTCCAATGTAAAAGGCAGCAGAGAGAAGAAAGCGCGATGCACAAGAACGAAAGCTACCGACAGCACCTCAGCGCCAACCTTTTTCAATAAGGCAGTTTGAGAAACAGCGTCTGCAAAAGCTATGTTCAAAAGCCCTTAAATGCCTACATGAAAGAGCTCTTTTGATATTTTTCACTCTCCCTCGGCTACGTAGGCTTTCTGGATGGCTGCTATGAAATGTCGGGAATGTCGTCGGCATGAATCAGTGCCGGGACCAACTAGCCCCAGATCGTAGACTCTTCTACTGTCTAGACCTAGACTCTTGTTCCCTAAGGTCTTGAACGCAAAAACACAACCATAATTCCTGGGTTTTCTCCTACAGGTTCGAACTGCTCAGCTGTGTTGTGCATGTCGAAGAGAAGCCATGCTTCGTGCGAGAGGGGCCCCCTCTCTGACCTCTTGGCGCCTAGGATAAGGTTTAGGGTTTTGGGTAATTATATCGAATGAAGCCAAAAACATGATGGAAAGGATTCTGGAATTTGCGATGTGGGATTTCGGGTGCTGCCAGGGTTTCAAGACTGAGCCGTTGTTCTTATACACGTTCTACACCACTATGTCTTCTCCAAGACGTTTGAAAGTTTCAACCGAAGTAGCACAGAATCTGAAAACCCGAAAGCCCACACCCAAAGGGCTCAGGTTTCCAACCCCCACACCTGGAACGGAGATGTACATGTGTACAACTGATGCCCTTGACTGTGGCTTCGTTTGATCGTAGTAAGATCAACATAGAACTCATAACAGTCATATTCTACAAGCGAGTGGGCTGGCTGGTTTCAGGTTCACTGCCGAGTACCCGAATAAGAGGGTTCCACGTCCCAACTATTTTTTGTGTGAGTGGTTTTTGGTACCTAAACCCCCGCTGTTCGGGTACTCGGATCCTGTGGAAATCGGTGGCTGGCAGCCCGGAACGACGCCTTCAGCGAATAAGCGTTGCAAAAACAAGGCTCCCATGCCAAACTGAACCCTCCCTAGACCCGTAGGCCCTGAAGACCATTGTAGACTGCGCGATATGTTTACGTGGCCACCTAGGGCTTCATGCTAAGCAAACTAGTCAAGGTAACATATTGATGTCGTGATCTTTCAGGTGACGAGACCTTCGAGAGAAAGCATGAAAGGCTGAGAACCTTACCTTGGTGTGTGCGTGTGCGTGTGCGTGTGCGTGTGCGTGTGCGTGTGCGTGTGTGTGTGTGTGCGTGCGTGTGCGTGTGGGTGTGTGTGTGTGTGGCTTTATGGTAGGTGTTGGGGAGGGTTAAGTTTCACCGTTGAGACCAGGAGTCTCGGCCCTGATCCGGTGTCCCAAATCCCGACACCCTGAGCCCACTAGTCACGAAGCTCTAAACCCTGTCCTCACGGTTCCAAGTACCTCTGTGGTATGGGATTTTTGGGTTTGGGGTGTGGGATATAGGGTTTAGGGTGTAGGGTATAGGGGTTCAGGAGATCAGGAGTCGCATGCACGTACCTACATTACGCAGAAACCTCCATGAGGCCGAACTATGTAAACAGGTACATGGACCCTGGGTGAGTAGCGATCCTAAACCCTAAACCTTGACCCTGGAAGCTCGAAAACTCCGCCATCTTACTGCTCGGTTTCGGGCTTGGGGGTGATGGTTTAACACCTCAACCAAGAGGAAGTGTAGGGTTCTCCAAATTGCGAAAGCCCCAAGCCAGAGCTTCGATATGTGGGAGCTTTGGAGGCCCGCCAATAGCGTATCCTGAATGAGGGACAGCTTGTGCGTGCACAACACCCAACTCCAAAGTACTAAAACACCATCCTGCCCCCGATCCCAAGCGATCTGAACGAAAAAGGCAACCCATCAAGCAAGTACAGTATCAGTGGAACAAACGTTACAGCTGGCAGTTAGCAACAATACTAGTAGACGTAGTAGTAGCAACAGCAGCAGCAGCAGTAGCAGCGGCAGGAGCAGGAGCAGGAGCAGGAGCAGGAGCAGCAGCAGCAGCAGCAGCAGCAGGAGCAGGAGCAGGAGCAGGAGCAGGAGCAGCAGCAGGAGCAAAAGCAGGAGCAGGAGCAGGAGCAGGCGCAGTATTTAGTAGTATACGTAGTTAGCCTCCTACTACTACTACTACTACTACTACTACTACTACTACTACTACTTCTACCCGTCGTAAAGACAGCAACCATCGGCCCTCACAAGCCCTCAGACGGAAACATTTGGGGAGTTGCGGATGAAAGCTTTCAGGCCCTGGTCTTCCGATTTTGACGTTTACCATTCTCACCCTAAAGGCTTTAGGGTTTAGGTTAGGGTTTAGGGTTTAGGGTTTAGGGTTTAGGGTTTAGGGTTTAGGGTTTAGGGTTTAGGGTAAAACCTCCAAAGCCGCACACTGAATTAGTCTTGTCTTCGTCATGGCTTGGAGGAGCCCTGCGTCAGAATCAATGTAGCTCTCACTTGCTCTCGTGAAGCCCTTGTTCACATTTCACTGGGCTGGTCGTCTTTCGCGTTTGAGTCGGGCACAGGGAATCCTAGGGATCCTTTGGAAAAGAGGAGAGTGCACCTGGAGGCTCGGTGGACTTGCATACTACATTATGCTATACTGCATTATGCTGTATTATGACACACAATATTGCATTACTTTATTGCTCTTCTATTTTGGTTGAAAATGTATTGGATTTGTTGCGATCCATTTTCTGCAATATAGTCTATTCTTTACTATTCTGTTAAACTACACTGCTTTATGTTATGTATAGTTCTGTTCCAACATATATGTATATATACATATATTATTATTAGTCATAACTTCATGCTCTATTCTATTCTGCTCTGATCCATTATGCTAATTATGCTTTCCTCCATATGTTCGTACTGGGTCGCATAATAGTTCATACCCATTGCACCGTCTTATACAATATTATGCTATATTATATTGCACTATACGAGATTATACATACTATATCATATTGTGTTCTATGTAAATATGGTGTTTTCATACCATGTTACATCATTGAATTATATATTATGTTCCACTTCATTTTATTGTACTGTGTTGTAGTGTATTACACTATATTATACACTGTGTATATATATATATATATATATATATATATATACATATAAAGTTTTCTACTATAGCCTATCACGCTATATTGTTGTCTAGTAGGCCAGTATACCAGCCGACAGTACATGTATGAGTAGTCTTTTCGAAACGTTTCAGCCAGGCAAACCGAGTAGAGAACGAGGTAAGGCTACTTTATGCAATGGATTCGAAGTCGAAGGTTCAGGCTCTCATTCGGGGCTGCGGGTTCGCGGTACACCCGAAGGGTCCAAGTAGTATCATGATGGCATATACTTACTTATAGTGTAGTTGGGTGGTCTAAGTATGTACCACAATGATACTTGCACCCTGTAAACAACAGGGACTGGGTGTAGGCTTTACCCTGCAGCGTACTGAGCCTCAGAGGCCTCACCCCTAAGAACCCATATTCCTTCTTATCATTATATAGTAGTATAACAAGCCCCAAAACCACGTTCTAAATAACAAAGGCCCTATATCACAGGCCACTGTGCAAGGCATTCAAGGTAACGGCTCAGGCTTGACAGAAACTCGTAGTAGCTGCCAACTCCCCTAGCCATCTTAGGCGGATCAGCCCGGGGTGCATGCCTGCGATTCGTAAACCCTGATACAGGGTCGAAGATACTAAGGGAGCTACATTGCGATACTATCAATACTTCCGACCCCGAAACCCCTAACCGGGGCTTGAGTTTCAGAACCCACATATTGAGACACTTCGGGTTCCGGGTCCGGGCCTTTTACATATTTCGGGCCGTGGAACCAGATTCCCAATCCTACGGCCTGAACGCTAGGCAACGAAAGTCCTGCACCTAACCCTAAACCTGAAGCCCGAAGCCATAAATACTGTAAGCCTCTCCAGTAATCTAGCGCCCGAACCTGTGCAAACATTGCTTGGTGCCCAACTGCCCTGCCAGGTTGGAGTGCTGGGTATGGAGTTTAGGGGTTCAGGGTTTTAGGGGTCAAGCGTTTAGCGGTGTTGAGTGATGAGGAGGGTGAGTCTAGCAAAGCGAGGAAAAAGGCTTCTCAATGCGAAATTTAACCGGTCGAAGACGACATCCTCGATCTTGTATTTCTGAACCCGGTTTTGTGCATGAGCTCTAGTACCGCAACCAGTCGAAACTACCGAGCGATTCGAACCTGTCAAAGGCATTTCACAAAATGTGTCTACCCAAACTGGTGCAGGAGAGGTATCCAACTGTTTTTTGTGACATCAGTCTTACGACGACCCACCCCCGCTCCCAACCTCGCCTGGCTTATTAGGGTCCGTGGCTTGGGGCGTTTTGAGGTGCAACGTTCATTTGTTTCTTGTGATGCCTGGTCTAGAGTACAAGAACTGCCTGCTACTCATCGATTTCGAATCGATGAATGTCACCCCTCAGCCCTCAACCCTTACCCATGAACTTCGATGTGATCGAGGTTGTGACCTTCAGCCGTCAAGAAAACGGACATTTGGCCTGAGGACCTCTTTATTTGGCATACAGAAGTGCTGCAGCCACCCTGCCCGGACTCACTTGTGTTTTCTGTCCAGCCCTGCTATGAACAGACTGGCTTTCAGAATCTGGGCGTCAGAGTTTGTTTAGGTCAGTGAACTCTGGACACTAGCCCAGTCTCGCGGCAAAGAGACCCCAAGCCGGTCAAGTACCAAACCCAGTACTTCCAAGACCGTAAGGTTTGAAGAATCAGAATCTGAAGTCCAAACTGCTGTTGAACAAAAGCCGTTTGTAAATTGAGGCTAGGAAACGTTACCCGCTGAAACGAAACACTATGCTATAGGGGGCCTAAATCAATCATTACCAATACTATTTCGAAGGTTCTTTATTCAATTCTAGTATAGTCTGCCTTATACCCCAAAACCCTATTCCAATTATGAAGGCCCTTATGTTACTCCAATGGCATCCCAGAGTCCAGGGCTTGCGGTGCCCTTCTGTCATGCAACGGCTTCTCGGCGATTGCGGCAAGCTTCTGTTGAATCGAGCAGACTCGAGTCGTGAAGCTTTGAAAATAAAACCTCGACTGAACTCCCGACCCGTGAGACTAGAATTAACTAGGGTTTAAGACCATCGGAATGGTATCATCGATGCTTGTAAAAGCAGCTTAGGAACCAAGAAGTAGACCTCTGCCTAATCCTGGCTGCTTAGCGGGTATGGGGGCCTGAGGGAGACCAAATAAGTGTTCTTAATGTAGGGGCCTAAATAATTAGAATAAGGCTTCGGGTCCCATTATACTATACTCATAAGGAAGCCCCGCAATAGTATTGGTATTTATTTAGGCACCCACCTATATTACCTTACCCGTACCGATGTGCATGCGGAGCCTGAAGAAGGGCCCAATATAGGGGCCGTAGTAATTAGAATCTTATTTCAAGCTTCACTATACAATAACTCTAATAAGGAAAACCCCAAATTAGTATAGGAAAATATTGAGGCCCCTCGGAACCCCCAAACCAATGTCACAGACTGAGGCAAAGGGGCAGAAGGGATTTTGAAAATAGATGTCCATCACAAGCACCTACAGGCAGCTACTGAACCTGGCGCTAGAGATTAAGAGGCTTGGGATTATGGTCCGCGTGACGGCCGCGTCCAGAAGAATCCATGAACTTTACCAAATTTTAAATGAGATTAACACAAATTCGAAGCAGCAGTGTCAGCTACCATAGAAGACAACCGCAGCAAACAAGATGCTTTCCAAATCATGTAGAGTGTTCAGGGGTTAGGGTAAGTTTTGGTTTGCAGCGTTACAGTTAAGGTCCCAGCAAGGTTATTAGTTCTTGGGGTATACGGTTTGACATTCGAGGTGGGACTTCAAGTTTAAGGCTTAGGGGTGTGTGCGGTTCAAGGTTTTATACAAGGTTATCCCCAACCCAGCCACACTACCCGGCCATGGAAAATAGGGAGTAGCAGAGCTCAGTGCAAGACAAGCCGTCCGTGACGGCTTGCAGGAGCGACGACGCCTGATTGTGAGCCCAAGAATTACATAAGCCGGATATGCTCAAGGATCATACAACCCTAAACCCTAATCCCCACTACACTGAGGGTTTCGAGACTTAAGATCTGATCTTTAGTGGGTGAGTCATTATCGAGTCCCTGAGATCTACATACCGCGAGCTCAACACTCCAAACCCTCAAGGGTTTAGGGTTTAGGGTTTAGGGTTTAGGGTTTGGGGTTTTGGGGTTTAGGGTTTTAGGGTTTAGGGTTTGGGGTTTAGGGGTTTAGGGTTGCTCAGGGACTTTCGGGCTCGAAATTCTTTTCGATCGAGGCACCATTGGCGGATGTCATTAGGGAAGTATGGTTTTTTTGACCACTGCCATCCCCATAAGACAACTCCAAATAGACACTTATCAAGGGTCTCCCCCCCCAAAACCCTATTTTGCTTTTTGAGGCCTT
The DNA here is from genome assembly GCA_905221615.1 of Symbiodinium sp. CCMP2592. Classification (NCBI taxonomy): domain Eukaryota; class Dinophyceae; order Suessiales; family Symbiodiniaceae; genus Symbiodinium; species Symbiodinium sp. CCMP2592. Next base: position 419,420 of record CAJNDT010001813.1, on the reverse strand, counting down.
GACATCATAGAGCCTGACTATAGATCCCTTTTTCTAATTATTAAAGCGCCTACATCTTCTTATACCTAATACTGTACCCGTCAAAGCCCTACTGTCGACCCTGATCTGGCCCTTAACCCTAGACCCCTCAACTGTGATACTTAGGGGCGGAGTAGCCTGACCAAAAGGCCAGTCTTATCCAAATATGGTGGTATAGAAATCCCTCAAATCCTATAAAGTATGTTGATGTTAAAGGCTACTGACCCAGCCCCGAATATGTATATAAATATATGTATATATACACATACACACACATACGCACATATGCACCATAGCTTTGTGAGTGAGTCCATTCAGCTGCCTGGAGTTGCAACGTGTAAACGCCGTTAGGTGGTATTTGCAAGGTAGGTGTTGCAAGGATTCTTCAATGAAGGTTTAGGGTCTTTATGGTATTTATGATGAGGACTACAATAGAAAGGCACGAAGTAGGCTTAGCTACCTTATAACTTATAACCATGAATTTCGCTGTCCTTGAACTTCCGAAACCCCGAGAATTCCCGCATTTCATACGACCCACTGGCAACCGACGATACCGGGGCCTTGATAATTGAAAACAAGGCTTTGGGGTAATCGCTATAGTAATTATACACAGACTATAAGGGGACACGATTTACCAATGATTCCAACGCCTATATCAAAGATCTAAATACAAGCCAGTTGAATCCTACACCCTAAGCCACAGAGTCAATCCTAGACATTAAGCCCTCAATCCTAGACCCTCAAGCTCTGAAACCATGGGGCAGCTTGTAAACGTTGGTTGAAACCCTTGTTGACAGTGGGCTTCCACAGGGATTTGGTTTTTACGGCCTTTAGGGTTTAGGGCTTCCGGAAGCCCTGCGTTGCAAGCTGCTGTATGCTGTGCTATAGTTGGGTATTTGCGAAAGTGGGGTTGAGTTCGGGGCTCTTTTTTGGAGTGCATGACTAAGCTGTGTGCGAGAACTTCTCTATCACAAGGGACATGGTCGGGAGCAAGCTGGTGGGAATACACTGCCGACGGGTGTGCCAAGAAAGCTATCATCTGACGAAATTTCTGTTCTTCTGGCATCCAGCTGCCCACTCCTGTGCTGCTACTGCTACAGCTACCACTAGCCCTGCGGCTACTGTTACTGCTGCAAGAGGACGAGGAAACGCATAACCAACCGACGACGATCGCAAGGAGCGACGACTAGCCATCACCCCGTCTCGCTTGATGTCGGCTGTTGGTTTTCATCTGGCGATATAATCTACCCTGGCATACTATAGTGTACCATAGGATACTGTAGCAGTTACATACTATAAGATCCCATGGCATACCGCACTATACTGTAAAAATCCCATAACCATGGGCCGCCCGCGCCAGGCGGCGGCCGGTACCACTGAACGCTACCGCTTCGAGATCTGCTTGCTTTGCCAAGCAGATCGAGTCTTCCATACCTGATTTGGCAATGCTAGCCATGGGGCACCGTATATAATGGAGTTACCCTTAACCCCTAGCGCGCGACCCCGGCGGGCCTCCTTACGGGACTCCCTTACGGGACAGAGAGGCATGGGACGGGGGGCACTTACGGGACGAGCGTCCTTACGGGACGGAGGCGCTTAGGCGCTTACGGGACGAGCCTCCTTACAGGACGCCTCTTTACAGGGGGAGGCGCTTACAGGACAAACGTCCTTACGGGACGGAGGCGCTTACAGAACGAGCCTCCTTCTGCGGGACAAGGCGCTTACAGGACGAGCGTCCTTACGGGACGGAGGTGCTTACGGGACGAGCCTCCTTACGGGACGGAGGCGCTTACGGGACCCGGGACGAGCGTCCTTACGGGACGGAGGCGGAAGAACCTCCTTTTGCGGGACGGAGGCGCTTACGGGACGAGCGTCCTTCTGGGACGAGGGCGCTTACGGGACGAGCCTCTTTACAGGGCGGAGGCGCTCACGGGACGAGCCTCCTCACAGGACTCCTTTTGCGGGACGGAGGCGCTTAGGGGACGAGCGTCCTCACGGGACGGAGGCGCTTACGGGACGCGCCCGTTGCGGGACGGAGGCGCTTACGGCTTACGGGACGAGCCTTGCACGGACTTCTTTTTACGGCACGGAGGCGCTTATACGGGACGAGCATCCTTACGGGACGGAGACGCTGACGCGCCTCCTTGCGCGACTTCTTTTTTGCCGGACGGAGGCGCTTACAGACCTTACGGGACGGAGGCGCTTACGGGACGAGCCTCACGGGACGGAGGCGCTTACGGGACGAGCCTCTTTACGGGACTTCCTTTTGCGGGACGGAGGCGCTTACGGGACGAGCGTCCTTACGGGACGGAGGCGCTTACGTGACAAACGTCCTTACGGAGGGAGGGCTCACGGGACGAGCCCCCACGGAACGGAGGCGCTTACGGAACGAGTCCCATACGGGACAAGAGCGCTTACGGGACGAGCGTCCTTACGGGACGGAGAGGCATGGGACGGGGGGCACTTACGGGACGAGCGTCCTTACGGGACGGAGGCGCTTACAGAACGGAGGCGCTTATAGGCGCTTACGGGACGAGCCTCCTTACAGGACGCCTCTTTACAGGGGGAGGTGCTTACAGGACGAACGTCCTTACGGGACGGAGCACTTACGGGACGAGCCTCGTTTTGCGGGACAAGGCGCTTACAGGACGAGCGTCCTTACGGGACGGAGGCGCTTACGGGACAAGCCTCCTTATATACGGGACGGAGGCGCCTACCGGGACGAGCCTCCTTACGGGACGGAGGCGGTAGAGCCTCCTTTTGCGGGACGGAGGCGCTTACGGGACAAGCGTCCTCACGGGACGGAGGCGCTTACGGGACGCGCCCCTTGCGGTTACGCGACTTCTTTTTTGCCGGACGGAGGCGCTTATACAGGCCTTACGGGACGGAGGCGCTTACGGGACGAGCCTCACGGGACGAGCCTGTTTACGGGACTTCCTTTTGCGGGACGGAGGCGCTTACGGGACGAGCGTCCTTACGGGACAGAGGCGCTTACGGGACGAGCCTCTTTACGGGACGCAGGCGCTTACGGGACGAATCTCCTTACAAGATGGAGACGCTCACGGGACGAGCGTCCTTACGGGACGGAGGCGCTTGCGAACGAGCCTCGAGACTCGTGTATTACGAGACGGAGGGCGCCTACGGGACGAGCATCCTTACGCACTCGTTTGCTTCGTCGTCCTTCTCTCTGAAGAATATGCTGACGACGGGACGACACTTACGGGACAAGCGTCCCTATACGGGACGGAGGCGCTTACGGGACGATCCTCTTTGCGGGACGGAGGCGCTTGCGACGAGCCTCCTTATACGGGACTTCTTTTTACGGGACGGAGGCGCTTACGGGACGGGCGTCCTTATACCCTGAAAGTCCAACAGCCCTGAAAAACGAGGCGGTTCACGAACCTCCCTGTTTTGCTGGGCTGTTTGACTAACCTTCAACTTTTGGGTGTGATGAAGAGCGGTAGTTTTGGGATACCTGCAGGGGCCTCAACACGGTTCTAGAGTGCAGGCAAATTCTCTGTGGCAACAACATTTTTGGATTCCGTGCAGCAGCACATACGCGGTAAAATCAACAGCATCACGCCCTCATCACGCCCGGATCACGTCTAAACTGGGCGGTTCCTCGTTCCACATACTATCTATCGATTGGGCTCCCTCCCAGCATCACGCTCGAATCACGCTGGCATCACGCCCGCGGTTGCCCTCAGAACCCCTTCAAAAATAGGCAAAAGAAGCCATTTCTGAAAGAGAACACCGCTGGCATCGCTTGATATCGATATCTGAAGTACTTTTCTGGTCGTCGTGCAAAACAAGGACTTCGAAATGTGAATCTACAAAACTAGGCGGTTAGTTTCAAAACTAGGCGGTTAGTTTGCACGACAAGCCGCCTCGAAAAACGAGGCGGTTGACGTCTAGGGTTACGGGACGGAGGCGCTTACGGGACGAGCCTCCTTACGGGACGGAGGCGCTTACGGGACGAGTCCCTTACGGGACTTCTTTTTACAGGAAGGAGGCGCTTATATACGGGACGATCCGCCTTACAGAACGGAGGCGCTCTCGAGAAGCTCCGGGATAACGGCAAGCATCTCGACAGGGACAAACAGGGGCGGGGAGCTTTTCTCCAGGAGCCGGCGGCGCTTCAGGGCTGGCGTAACTGTGACGGGACCAGAGACCAGCGCAGCTTCTGCCTCATCTTCGATGTCACTTGGATCGTAGTCCACCTCACTTAAGCAGTCTTCAGGCGAAGCGACCACTGCTCCTGCGCCGTGCCCTGATTCCACGACATCCTCGGCAAAGGCGAGGTAAATGCCGAGCTGCTGCATGTGTGCTGCTCGTTCTGGCACAGGAAGCCTCTGCGAACGACGCATATTTTGCGAGGACTGATGTTTACGTATGTCTTGTTGACCGTGTTGTCTTGAGTCATAGAAATCTTGGATTCACGACATGCACAACACGGCGGATGCAGGGATCAAACACCGGGACATGTGTTAAAGTTATGCTGATCAACACAAAGGCCCCATTGCAGCCTGGCGAAGGGCTTCAGATCCCGGACCAGATTTCTGGGCAGCTTGGTCGGCAAGCCGTTGAGGTCCGATGTCAAGGACTTGGGGTACAGCTTGGTGACGGCTGCACCTTCGACCCCGAGCAGGACCGCCGGCGGCTCCGCTCCAGGTGTCGCAAAGCCCTCCCAAAAGGAGTCAAGGAGGACGAGGGTGCTCATGTTGTTGGCCACCCCAGCACTAACGCTCCCCTTTCTTTGAGAAATATGACAAGTGGACACAATAGCTCGGGCCGGTGTGTGAGTCGACTGAGGAGCCTAATATTAGTGTTGCTCGCTCCGACTTGTGCAAGAACTCGAAGTATCCCACGCGCCTGCACGTGGCCCGGGCGAAAGCCTCGTGGACGTGCTCGGCCTGGGTAACCGCTCAGGCTCGCTTGCTCGATTTTCCAGATTGTCCCAACTGACTGCAGTGGTGCAGCAAACTGAAAATGTTCTAAACCCGCGATAAAATTACTTCGGGTGGTTGGGGTGGGATCCGCTGCACTGAAGCGGCCCGACTGGCACGGGGTCGGGACGCGGCACTGAAACACACCCTAAACCCTAAACCCCATGCTACATGATACTTTTGTCATGCCCCCAGGTTGGCTCTTGAGATTCTGTCCCGGCTTAAACCCTGAAGGCCTTGGCAATAGTAATTGGTTCCTTTATCAGGGGCTCTGCCGGGGCCAAGGGAAGATGGATCCCATCAGGGTTTAGGGTTTACTATACTGAATTTAGAACCCTAGCAAAAATTATAATTTTAGCTGTTTCTTAGGGATTATAATAACCAAACATTAAAAAATGTTTCTAGGTACCCCTAAGTTTAGGGTACCATAAGGGTTGCTCTACAGGCTCTTGCTTTGCAAGGGGCCTTGGGGTTTTTAGGGCCCACCCGACCTTCGACGTCTTCACATTTCAGTCTTTCGACGGAAGCCTCAGGCATGGCAAAAGAGAGAGGCAAATATGGAGGCCTTAACAACCAGGATAGGTTTTTTGGGTGTATATTATACTATAATCATAATCAAGAGTCCCAAACTAGTGCAGGTAATTATTCAGGGGCCTATATTGTGGAGGATGCTTGAGGATTCAGCGAGTTCTACGGCCCATTTCCACTGCGCCAAAATCACACAAACCTTTGCCCTGCAGTCTTATTAATCATTACCAGGTAATATAGGGGCCTTAATGATTAGCCTAGAACTTTGGGGCCCTTTATACTAGAATTACTATAAGGAGCCCCCATCGATAGGTAATTATTAAATTAATTAAAGGCCCCTATCTATACAAAATCCTTATAATAGCCCATTATAGTAGCCCTTCTAGACCCCTCTTAAAGGAACCCTTTAAGGGTATGTATTCAGGCCCCTATAGTATCTAGCCTAAAGCTCTTCCGGCACTTCGACGCCCAGCTTATAGTGAACCCTAAACGCCTCCTAACAAGAAGACCCAGAACCCCCGAAGTCTCAGGTGCAAGATGCTCCAAGAACAGCTAAAAGCACACTCATATGGGAGTTTCCGACAATAGGGGACCCTAATATAGTAACCTAAATGGTAGGATCCTTAGCATAAGGACACCAAAATAAGGAACCCCTAACTAGCGCCACTTCTGCAAGTTGGGGTTTAGGGTTGAGGCTCCATGTTATTTAGAGAAGTGACGAGTTTATACTACACAGAGAGGAACCGGTGGCTTGCGGGGAATCCTGCATACCTGTACTCATCTGATCTGAAGCCTGGAGGACATGCAAGTGTGGTAAACACGGCCTGCAAAGTTAGGACAGGTTTACGCTGAGGAGCACAAGTTGAGCACGACACATGGCTCAGATTGTAGCCAAACGAGGAGGACGAATACACCGGCCCGAACAGCTACCAAGTTACTCCTATATCGTTGCTGATCAGAAGTATACTATTGAAAGGACCCACGAAGTTGTGGCTCGATTCACTCAGGCGCCAAAATTGGGGTGGAGCCTGTTTGCAGTGTCAGGGCATTGGCTCTGGTTTTGGGGCTTGCTTCGGGACCAACCTCTTCATACCACCAAGGTCTTTGGATTTACGGCCTAGACTTAGATGAAACAAGGGCTTTGGCATGATGGGGGGATGAAGATCAGAGGGGGTTGAGGCGTTTAGGGCATCAGGCTCAAGACAAGGAATACAGAAAGACATGAGAGCTTTTCCAAGTGAAAGCCCAATGCCGGCAATCATAAACACGAGCTTGATTCCCTTAGCCCTAAGGGCAAGTCCAGAAAACAAAGTAGTTTTTTCATCATACACGAGTATCCAATTCCAACTAACAAGGCCCGTATGCTTGCCCAGAGAGCACTGAAACACCAACGCATATGAAAGAAAGCTTCTTTACCCTAAACCCCTTACCCCAATAATATCCGATAATCCTAACCCCCCAAAAAAACTCTTCAACCCTAAACCCTTAAACCCTAAAACCCCCTAAAACCCGAAACGTCGTGCCCAAAGAGCATGGCTTCTAGCTTCTCTGAGAGTTCTTCGAAGGAGGGCCGGCCCTGGCGAAGGAGGGCTGCAAGGCTTCAGGATCCCTTTAAAAGGGATCGACAAAGGGCTCCTATAAAGGGTACTATAACGGTTCCTTCAAAGGGGCACTATAAGGGCTCCCTTAAGGGATCCATGGTTTTGGAAGGTTTTGGTGTTTTGTTTTGTTTTGAATCTTAGGGTTCTGGGTTCTATAGGCTCTCAAAGTGTAGAATGTGGGGTCTTACAGCTCTAGAGCTTAGGGCTTTCGGGCGTTCAAAGGGCTTCGGGTTTGGGGCTTCGAGTTTTAGTTAGGGCTTTCGGGCTCAGGGCCCGGGGTTTACAGCTTAGGGTGGAACGGTTCTGAGCTGAGGGTTTGGGGCAGGGGCTGGCGCGCTCCAGAAGGGATGTCTTCTGGGCAAACCTCGGAGACTTAATTCGGAGGCTGAAGGGCTCTACAAACGGTTATAAAGAGTTTTCGAAAAGCTTTGAGGGCTGTAGAAGGAAGGTCTTGCTGGGGGGCATTGGAAGGTTTGGAAGCACTTCATGTTGCGAGCTGTATGAATCAAGCCGTATAGCGGGTCTGGTGATTATGGCTTTTATGAAGTTCTGTAAGTGTGCTAGGTGTTCTGAGATTTGGGGGGCTCAGGTCTTCGCATTTTGGGGCTAACCGGTTTAGGATTAGAGGTCGCTTTCGGCATGTTTACGGCTTATGGAAGTCAACAGCCTTTCGGGGATTGGGAGCACGGAAAAGCACGCCCTCACCCCGACGAAGCACCACGGATGGCCCACAGCTCCATGACTTGAACCATGCTCTGTTCGGCGTTGCTGTTTGGCCAATGACCCTTCGCATTTGGTACTTGGAGGTTCACAGGTAGTTATAAGTGGAGTTATAAGTCCATTAATGAGGGTTATAAATATAGCTACCCTGCTTATAACCCACTAAAAGTACCCATGAACCTCCAAGTAGGGTCTTCACAGCTCTAAGTCTCGCAGGTCCGCTGGGACAAGCCCAGGGGCGTGTAGGCGAAGCTCACGTGGTGCTCCCAGTGGATCTGTGCCAAGATCTCCTCGACACCCGCCAAGCGACCAGTCGGGAAGTCCCGCGGGCGACCGTCGACCAGGCGATCGTTGTACGCCGGAGTGCAATCATCAGCCCACGGAGATCCAGTGTCTCAGTGGAGTCTGCATTGTGGAACTCATCTAGAACAATGAACGTCGGGGTCGTAGAATGGCTGGCTCTTTCTAGAATTGAACTGCGGTTTCGATAAGGTCGAGGGGTTGATGGGAAGCATATCTTAGTTGCTGAGTTCATAAGCCCCAAAAAGTGTACACTTTTGGTTTTATAGTGGGTGATATTATCCCAAAAAGTGTAAAGTGTGTCCACTCAGCTACTAAGATATAATTACACCTAAACCTAAACCCCAAACCCCTAAGACCTAAACCCTCAAACCCTAAACCCTTAGACCCTAAACCCTATGAGGCCAAATTGAGGCTGAACTCGGAGCAGCTTCAAGCAAGATGTTTGGTGTGGAGGAACAGACCCGGACTCAACCCACAAACGGTAAGAGACACGAAGAATAAGAGACGCTTGGGGTTTAGGGTTTTCGTTGAGGGTTTAGGGTTCAGGGCTTAGGGCTTGCCCGAAGCAACCCAGAGCCAAGCTAGTACGATTTACACCCGCCTGGGAACATAGTATAAAAGGCGCATCAAATCCCAACCCCCCAAAACATCGAGGAGAGCCACGACTACTACCCGGTTTCGGCAGCAGTTAGGATGCAATGAAGTACGACAACAGTAGCTTCTTGTCCTTACGAAAGTGGGCCTTGCCATACCAACAGTAAACACATAGTTATTCATACACACACACACACACGCATACACATGCACATACACGTCACATATGCATACACATGAACACCTGCATATGCATATACATATACATACAGTAGACATACAGACATATACACATATACACATATATACATATGCATATACAGATACATGGACATTTACAGATACATATGTATATGTACATATGTGGAATGAGTGAATGAGATACTTCAGGGCAGAATGAAACAACGAATGAATGAACGCATGAATGAATGAGTGAATTACTTAGTTAGTTCACCCATTATTTAAGCAGCTAATTATGTAGTTAACTAACTAACTAACTAACTAACTAACGAACGAACTAACTAACTAACTAACTAACTGGCTAGCTAGCTAACAAGTGAGTTACCTAGTTAGTTAGTTGTTTGGTTGGATAGTTAGTTAGTTTTCTAATTGGTAAATGTGATAACTAAATAACTAATTACTTAATTAGTGCATCAATGCATGAATCAAGTAATTTAGTGAATTAATTAATGAATGATTTTATTAATTCAGTAATGAATGAATGAATTGACTGTTTAAAAATGAAATGTTTAAACACTTGATTTTTTAAATGCATGTTGCATTAACTGGTCATTTACTCAGTTAATTACTTCATTAATGAAAAATACCATTTAGTTAATGAAGTATGGGGTAAACACTCTGCAAAATGCATGCATCCAGACAAGACAGATGTAATCAATAAGCAAGTCTGTAAACACAATAAGTAATAGATGATGGGGAGTCTACACAAATTTCTCTGTGACAAGGACCCCCTTCCGTCCTCGTGCTTGTACGTGAAGCACCTGAGGGCTGCTTGGATCGTAATATAGGGCCTTAATAATTAGCATAGGGTTCCCTTTAAAGGGATCCTTTTGAAGGGGTCTAGAAGGGATCTATAGTAGGGTTCTATAATGTAGGGGCCTTAATGATTAGCATATGTTTTCGGGGCCGGGCGCATTATACTGGAGTTATAAGAAGGAATCCTCCCCAAAGAGCAGTATTGGTAATTATTTCGGCCCCTACATTATAGAACCCTACTATAGATCCCTTATAGACCCCTTTAAAAGGATCCCTTTAAAGGGAACCCTATGCTAATTATTAAGGCCCTCCACTGTCTTTGATTCGGGCCCAGGGATGCTTGCGAAGTCCCCCAATCCGTCAGTTCAGCTTAGGTCCTGTGGACATATGGGTGGTAGTCAAAATTATGGCCCCTCTTTGGGTACCCTAAATATTAGGTGCCGTATTATATTAGGGACCCAATAAGGGACCATAATTTTGACAACCACCCATATGGAGTTCAGGATCTCAAGCTTCGGGAGTCCATGAAAACCTGAATACCAAAGCAAATTGCTCGAGAGCCTGCCGAACCCCCAGCACACAATGCATTTAGACTCAGCCCTCTCCCTACCTTGCCAAAGAGCATACCTTCGAACCGAAGACGGTTTAGATGCAAAGCCCCAGCCGGCGTAAGGCTTAATGTTCACGATTGTTTAGTTTAACTTACTGGTGCTTAACGGGGAAAGGGAGCGTCGGTCCCTGTGATAGTCCCTATAAGAACCTTAACTTGTAGTAGTCCGCAGATTTCCTCCTCCACTCTTCCTGGAGGCCCTGAAGCACCAGTAAGTTAAGCGGTCTGAAACGTGTGCCTGGTAGGGAAAAGCATTGGATTTGCTGCTACGTACTGAGACTTGTCGCCTGTTAAGGGGCGTAGGAGCATTCTGCAGAGTCCCTTTCAGAGTTCCTGTAGGCCTGTAGGATTCCTGGAAGTATTCCATAGGGTTTGGTACTTCAGCTGTGTAAGGGTTGGGCTTAGGATTGGAGGGTTTAGTGCTTTGGGTACATATACGCTAAAACACTACAGGTACTGCGACGCCTACTTGTCACCGGCGAAGATGCTTCAGGCCAAGATCCACAACCCTAAACCGGAAGGTTCAGGATTTTGGGATCCGGGCTTAAACCCTAAACCCCTAAACCCTAAACCCTAAAGGTGCACGCTGGGCATTCAAGGCGACGGTGCTCTTCAACTTCTCGGCAGAAGGAGCCGAGACTCCAAGTCCGAATCATCACAACCCTCAAAACCCTAAAACCGAAAGCCTTGATAACCTACCCCGAGGGTCCATGTACTCATATAGTATATACATTGGCCTTAATGTAGTCCCTATATAGGTACTTTGGGGCCCATGTATCTCTATATGGGTACATGGACCCTTAGGGCTACAATACCTACAACTTAGAAAACTTACAAGCAAGTAAACTGCGAAGCGACATGAAACAAAGGCCGGACAAGCACCTATCCATAGCTTTCAGGGCATCCATATATCACTACGAGGGGATGGGTTTCAGATTGCAACCTACACCATAATAGTATAAAACAAAACCCAAACTGCCCTCAACTAAAACAACATATCAACATTGGGTTTGGGGGAATGTATTATAGCATCGCTTTCTCAAGAAGCCCTAAGGAACAGTACTGGTAATGGCTGAGGCTTCTATACTAAACCCAAAACCCTGATAAAACCCTTGATAACACCCTTATAGTACCCCTTATGGAACCCTTGGCAGGAGCCTTTCACATATCCTTCTTCAACACTAAGTCCCTAAACCCTAAATCCCTGAACCCTAAACCCCTAAACCCTAAATCCTCAACCGCCCAGGGCACCGCTTGATCAGCGCGCCAAAGTCTTCGGGCACATCGCCGGTCCAATCTGGAGTCTTGCCACGGAACACCTGGGTTTAGGGTTCGGGGAGCATTCTGCTGTTTTAGGGTTTAGGGGTTAGGTTCCGGTTTTTGAGTGTGTCTTCGGGCTGACTGTCCGTTGGCCTACAGAGACTACAGTGCAGCAGACCCCCCCAAAAAATAGGAAACTTCACAGTTTCCAAATATGTGAAAAGCAAACGTGGAAAGAGTCACACATGTGGTCTCACGTTATGCATTGAAAACGGGAGTGCTGCTGGCTTGGAACGCACCCACCCGAGCTATGATGACTGGCAGAATGAACCATCTCCATCCAAAATCAAGATGAGGCCAGCTGACCTTTACCACTTGCTACCTTCTATTTTCCTTGAAAGTAGGAGCCGAGCCCCGGAAAGTTTCGAAGGACAGATTGACCACGCAAGGGGTGTAAGAAATCGACAAAAAAGCAACATCTTGCTGCTGGCGCCAATGACGTACAATACGCTGACCATGATGGCGATCTATGGATCGTCATGTTGTTGGCATTCTCGTTGCTGTTACTGTCGTACTTGCTGTTGCGGATGCTGATGATTGTGCCACCAATGAAGACGACGCTGATGGCATTTACCCTGAGTGCCATTGACTCGTTACAGTTCGGCTGCGAGAATTCTGGGGAGATGCAGGTCGCTTCGGCATCGACTCGCATTGTCTCTCGAGACAAGGGGTGTGACCACGGTGAGGGTGTCGACGGCTCACCACCTGTGTTCGGCCAAGAAGATTGCCAATGTCGACCGACTGTTGCCGTGGTGGTGCTTGCAAATTGCAACTGCTCGGGCAATCTTATTCTTTGTTCATGCCAGTGCTTGTATACAGTTTTTGCCTGGAGGATGACAGATGCATGTGGATCCGCACCATCATTTCGTGTGTCTGCTCGTCAATTTTGTTGGAGGCGTGACCACCTCGAGTATGCGAGATTCAACTTTGCTGGGTGGCTTTCACGGTTTGGTCACTTTCGCCGTGTCTGGCAATGGCTACATGCTTTGCAATACCGCTCAGATATGCTTTCAGTTCTTGTACAGCCTCGTTTGATGAGGTTTTGCCGTGATTTTTCTACAACTCGCTCCCTGGCCGCGTTTGTACAGTTTCCAGGTGCTCAGTGCCCACACCACTCTGCTTTGCCTCGACTCTGTGATCTTCGCGCCTTTGACTTCATTGCCACAGAAAGCAACTGGAACACTTCCAGCTGTTGCTGGATGATTCTGGATGACAGTTTGATTCTACCTGATTGTGAAGAACAACGGGCTACGTGCAAGGGGTGGCCAACTACTTCGTTATTTGCAAAATCCTTTGAGGCTTGCTGATCTATGTGCGGAATCCCCTTGTGGGTGACCCCGAGGTCAGCGGTCTCCCAGACTTTGAGCTGGAGAATGTCTTACAATGAAGACGACGATGAAAATGAGTATGATACGTGGAAAGACCACGACTATGATGCATGGGCACATGCCGTGTGCCCGACCTGTTTCCAAAGATTCGTTGAACGAACCAACGAAACCAAACCTGACCCTGCTTTGAGGAGCGTCACAGCCACGAAACCGCAAACAACCATGGGTGGGCCCTCCTAAGCAAACCTGGGCTTCAGGGCTGTACGGTTCAGGATGTAAGCCCCTAAGACGAAGGAATCGCAGCAGCAGATCCCGAAATTACCCTCCAGAAAAGAAACACTTGAACCCTGAGCATCAATTCCCGGCCGAGCGGCTGTGATCACGATCTTGGCAAAGGGGGTTTAAGGCTTCAGGGGTTCACCTGCCTAGGGTGGTTTACCGTGTAGGCTTAAGGGCTTCATGGTTCGGGGGCATATGGTTTAGGGTTTGAGGAAGATGAAGTTTTGCTCATGGCCCTTGGGTTTCGTGCCCTAGCCCAAGAATCAATAAGTTAGTCCTTCCATTGTGGAAGCACTATATTACCCAGTCTGGTTACAGGTTGCCCCTGGCTGCAAAGACATAGAAGGTGGAGCAATTCAGGCCAAACCAAGCAGGCAGAGTATGCAGGCGTGAATGAAATACAGGTGCCTTGGTGGTGCACTGGTTTTTGGGTTGAGAAGATGGAACAAACACATGTGGGGGGGGGGGGGGTATGAAGGCATGTCATTGCTACTTGCTCCGACCTCCGGACTTTCAGTTCTGGTCTGCCATCCTACCTTTATAGGTACAGTACATACATGCAAGAACCTGAAGGATATTACAGCCAGTGGCAGCGAGCAGGAAACAACGGGATCAAAGTGAAAGGCTCGGTTGATGATATAAATCTGTATTAACAATAATAAGGAATATACCATAATTCCCATAGTTTAGGGTCCTAAAGGTAATGCAGGATTTCTATTATCATCAGCCGTAGTACCTACAACCCAAAACCCTAAACCCCTGTAACAAGGCGTGCGACACTACAAAAAAAACGACCAAGCGGATGGTTTCGAATCCGAACTCTTTCGCTTCACTCTGCCGAACCAGGAGGTCCCAAAAACATAAGTAAACTGAGAGGATTTAGGGTTTAGGGCTTTTTAGGGCCCGTGCAAGTACAAAGAAGTAAACTGGAACTCCAAGTTCTAATCTCTAAGCCCTAAATCCGGGCCTTTCAACTCCGAACCTTGCTATTCGAGCTCTGGAAGCCTAGGCCTAAGCCCCAAACCCCACTCTCGAAGGCCAATTAAGAACTCTGAATCCCTGGATCCTGCATCCTAAACCCTACCCAGAGGCTCCATAGTAGTTCCTTTTTGGGATTACCTATTATAGGGTTCTAAATATAAACCCAAAAAGGAACTACTATGGAGATTATGGCTAAACTCCAACGACGAAGGCGTTATTGTTTCAGCAAAGGGTCTTGCCCAGGATTCTTTCCCTGGTAGCAGCACTTGCCATGGAACGCCTCATTCGGGTTCCTTTAATCATGGGGACCCTTAGGGGCTTAGGGGGGAGAGGGGCAGGGCAGAACTCTACTTCCTTCAATAGGCCTTATCAAGTCTTTATTATAGGTATAAAGCCCGCCTACCCCCCCTACCCCAAAGGGTCCAAGTATCACTATGGCCACTATGGTATATATAGACCCCCAAAATGCCCTATAAGCATAGCCCATAATGATACTTGGACCCCTTGGGTAAGGGTGCGTATGACTTAAGGGTTCCCAAAAAGGGGGAACCTCTAAGCGTTCCTTGACGGGTTCATTTATGGGGGCCGGCTGCTTGAAACCTTTCTACTATATGCGCACTTCTGACGAAAACAGGCTCAGGGAATATTGTAGTATAGTTATACTAGAAGGGGCAGCATCGTTATGTAATGCCGACTGCTAGCTTGGGTTTCACGAATTGTTGTAGGGCATCTCAGGGATTCTCAAAGGTTTCATGGGTTTAGAGCCCTAGGTTTCCTCCTTTGGGAGCCTAATATGTAAAGCTGTCTTAAGTCGTTATCATGGTTTCCAAGACTCTCGTGGCCGAGTTCAGAGTTCAGGCTGATTACGACCCCAAACCCTGCCTACGTTTCGAGCTGCAGGGCCTCAGGCCTTCGGGCAGCATGAATTAGAGCATCCCGGCATAATCCTATGCCTTTGTGGCCATACTACCCTAAACCCTACACCCGAGGCCCTGATCTACTCTAGCGTTGCCTGTATCGGGCTCCAGGCTTACTGGGCCTTAGCAACTTCGAAGTCTTGCAAACCGTCCAGGTTTTTCGAGGTTTACTGATTCAGAAACCCTGGATCTATAACCCCCAAATAGTAAGTTTCATCTAAGGCACCCTAACAAAGGCCCAAGGTTTCTTAGAGAGGCTCCTACATTACTGGGATCCTGGTGACCGATTCCTTCAATACTTGCTCGGGGGGTTGATGGGCTTTGAGCTGTTGGCTTAAGGCTGGTGCGGGGTGGGGATCCGGAGGGTGGGGGGTAGGGGGTGAAGGGGGTGGAGTGTATGTCGGGGAGTAGGATTTCGGGTTGGAGGGAAAACTACCAGTGACATGATATCATGTGCGTTGCTAGTGGGCGAGAGGTACTGCTTCGGTTGGCAGGTTTTAGATTCAAGTCGTAGTAATCCTACAGCAACCCATCTTAAACCCTGATACTAACCCCTTCTAGAACCCTTACAGCAGCACGCCTTACACACTATAGTAACTGTTATAATGACGCCCTACAGTTCACCCTTAAGCAAGCGCCAGTGTAGTCACAAAACTCTAGACCCTCAGCATGAAGCACGACCTAAGTCAACAAACAAATCAAGGAATATGTATAACTCTGGAAACATGTGCCTGTACGTATATGTTGTATATAAATATCTATATATATATATATATATATATATACATATATATATATATACACGTATACACATGTGTATATATATATATACATATATATATATGTATATGATACACATACACATCTATGTATATGGGTTTGGGGTTTAGGGGTTGGGAATTTAGGAGTTGAGGGTTTAGGGGTTTAGGGGTTAGGGTTAGAGTTGTAGGGGCCAGTGGGTTTATGATTTGGGGGTTTAGGGGTTACGAGAAAATGGTCAAGGGTACGGGGTTTACGTCACCCATACCCAAATAATTATTGGCGACCAAGCACCGTAGCGGTACTAACACAACAGAGAGCAGCGTAATTAGAAATCACCCAATGTGGTCAAGTATGTATCAGTATGATACAGCAAACCCAAATCGTGCGAAGCAGTGACATTAGGACACATTAGTTAACTCAGACTCTTGAATCAACAAAAGACACTGCACCACGAACACACTACATCCGTGCACCCTATCCCTACATTCCTCAATCCCTGAACCCCTAAGCCCGAAACCGTAGCCCTTCTAGAACCCTTATAACATATATATATATATATACCCTAGCAAACCGAAAAGTAATCCCCTACATCTTCTTTCCCCTCGACTGCCTCCCAGGCGATGATTCCGAAGGCCCAAACATCGGCTGCGGGCATCAGCACCTGGGAGCAAGGCTCAAATCCTGCATTGCATTACCTTGAGGACCCTAAACTATGGGAATTATGGTATATCCCTTAGTATTCTGGGTAATGCAGGATTTGTATCATCAACCGGAAGGACCCAAATAAAACCCTAAACCCCAACTCTAAACCCTTTTTCTACAGGACCCTCAACACCCAACCCTATACTACGAGACCCTAAACCCTAAACCCTATACTATAGGACCTGAACCCGTAAACCCCCTCAACGGCTCCAGAAGGGCTTACAATTGCTATGTAGAGAGTCTCATGAGCAGGGAACTCAGAGGGCTGAAGGTTTAACGTAGGGGCCTTAATAATCAGAACCGGAGTTTGGGGGTATATTAAATTTTAGTTAGAACAAGATTTTTTTTGGGGGGGGGGGGGGGGGGGTATATTATACTAATCGTTCAGGCTTCCCTGAACCCTAAATACCCTAAACTTCCTATTTAGGGCTCGGGCTTCCGAATTTAGGGCTCCGGCGCAGGGGCCCCGGATTTCAGGTACCTTCCCCCCGAAACCAGCGGTTTAGGCTTTAGGGCGAGCCTGAGGGTCCCAAAAGATTTCTGAACCATAACAAACTATGGTGGCAGCCGCAAAGTTGGAAGATGCGCACCCAAAATTTCAGCACCCCACAATTGGAATAAAACACATCTTCCAACTCTGGATTCTTCCAAGTTTGCAACCTTCCAACTTTTGATTACCGCATGAACCGCTCCAAATGCCGGGACCTAAAGTTGGAAGATGGGGCCAAGCAGACCCAATATTTAATTGCAGTTTCTCCGTCTCTCTCTTTCCCTACGATACTGGAGTAGTTGCAGTTTTTCTCCCTCTGCAATACTGGAGCGGCCATGATATTTGCAGCTTCTCTCTTTCTGCAATATTGGAGCGGTCGTAGTAATTGTGCAACACTGGAACGGTCCTAAGAATTGCAGTTCTCTCTCTCTCTCTCTCTGACATATTGGAGTGGTCGTAGTATTTGCAGTTTTTCGCTTTCTCTGCAATACTGGAGCGGTCGTAGTAAATGCAGGTTCTCCCTTTCTGCAATAGTGGAGCGGTCGTAATACTCTCTCTCTCTCTCTCTCTCTCTCTCTCTCCCTCTGCAATATTGGAGTGGTCGTAGTAATTGCCGTTTGCCTCTCTCAGCACTACTGGAGCGGTCGAAGCAATTGCGGTTTCTCTCTCTGCATTACTGGAGCTGCTTCTCACAAACCGAAAGTTGGAAGATACCCTTACCACATCAACCGGTCCAAACGCCGGGACCCAAAGTTGGAAGATGGGACCCAGTCAAACCCAAAGTTGGAAGATGCCGTTGCCGCATCAACGGTTCCAATTGCCGCCTTCCAACTTTCCGGCGGCTACTGTAGGATACCCAAAGTAGGGTTCTTAAAGGGCTCCTTAAAGGGATCTATAGGGTTCCTTAAAGGGGTCTATAAGGGATCTATAGTAGGGTTCTATAATATAACAAACTAGGATACTTTAAGGGTTCCTATTAGGATTACTACTAGGATTACTATAATAAGGGATCTATGAGGGTACTATATGGGGTCTAGGGGGTTTGGAGTATAATTCATAGGCTAGGATACCCAGTAACCTAAGAATAAAAAGGCCTCTCTTTTTGGTATTGGGTAACTTTATAAGGAACCTAGGTTACTACAAAAAGGGAATAAGGGTACTACTGGGCATCCTAACATACTGGGTTCTTGGGACTTCATTTAAGGTACTATAATAGAGATCTACAGTAAAGGATATGGTTTACTACTTGTGGTAACTTCGAGTTAAGCCCCTTAACAAGACCGCGATAAACTGCGGTCCTGTTGACTGGTGGCCCACAGCTGACATTCCGAGCTGGCCCTAGTTGCTTAGGGGGAGAGACTGCTCGAAGAAGCCGAGCTTGCTATGTAGGAGTCCTCTAAATCCGAACTCTTAGCGGCCACGGTTCTTTGGAACAGCCTTAGCTTCGAGGTTTGGAAGCACCGCCTGCCTTTTTATGGGAGTTTGGGAACAGGCCTTGACTTTGCATTTAGGAATGCAGTCCAGGTTCCCTGGCCTAGGGTCCCAAACCAAAAACATCACACAAGGACAAAGGATTGGAACCTAAACCCTAAACCCAAAGTCGGAGGTCTAGAGTTTAGGGTGCTGGGGGTTGCCTGAAGAAAGGGTTCGAGCAGCAGGAACTGGTAGAGCTGGCGGCTTTCAAGACTCGCTGCTGAGGTCACAGACGTCAAGAACAAATCAGGGTGTTGTGGGGGAGTTGGGAGGGTGTTCTCCGGGTGACGGATGGAGGACAAGGCCTGTAAACCCATGGTAACCTGGCTGTGCCGGGTACCACTTCATGGTTTCTCCTTGCACCACCGCGCTCCCCCGGCAGCAAAGCCTAACGGCTTAGACTGAGAGGAGACCCGGTCGCCGGCGACACCTCGACGCCTCATGCTCAGTCAGCACAGCGAGGTTCACGTAATATAGGGGCCTCAGTAACTAGAATAGGGCTTTTTAATAAGAAGGAACCCGGAAATAGTATTGGTAACTATTTAGGCCTCTAGAGTGAGGGGCTTTACAAAACCGGCACACCGGCAGCCGTGGCTGGATTGGGACGCAACCTTCCATCAGAGGCTGCACCAACAACGGGTTTAGGGTCCTATTGTACAGGGTTTAGCGTTAACTTGGAGGTTCATAGGTAGTTATAAGTGGGGTCATAAGTCCCCTTATATGGGCTATAATTAGTTATATTTACCCTACTTATAACTCCCCATGAACCTCCAAGTAGGGTGTAAGGTCAAAAGCAGGCATGGCGCCTGGCCACCCAAACTTGGCCTTGCAGCTTGCGACCACAGCGCAACAGCGAAAGCAGCATCGATAGCTACCCAGAGACTCAAAACCCCTTAATTAAGGAATATGCCTTAAGTTATAGTAGGATCCCTAATATGATTTAAGGAATATTCCTTAATTAAGGGGTTTTGGAAGCTCTGGGTATTCCAGGCCTTTTACTCCCAACTTGCAGCTCCAATCATGGAGCATATGCTAGCTCCAAAGCCACATGAACCACGAATCCTAAACCCTCGACCCAGAAACTGTTTCGGATACCTTACTTTATGGGCACATGGAGCCTTATACCGGAAACCCTTATAGAAACCTTATAACCGCCGATGACGAGATCGCCATGTTTACACCTCAATTGCAGTCCAGATGTTCCCAGAGACTCCAATGTCCCTTAATTAAGGTATGTACCTTAAAATCTATAGTAGGATCTTTGATATGATTTAAGGTATATTCCGTAATTCAGGGATACTGAAGTCTCTAGGTTTCACAGGCCTCACGAGGTTTAGGGTGTACAGCCTTGTTGGTAGTGGACCATACAACAACACATGGAATTCAGGCCTTAGGTAAGGAACCCTCAAATCGGCTATTTCTATTTAAGGTTCAGGTAGGGCTGAGTGCCCTAGGGTTCGAAAAGCAAAAACAAAAGACTGATGAAAGACTTCTACAAACACAGGTCGTCTTATCACTGGGGAGAGAACGCCGCCGTCTGGGTCCATGAGCTCAGGTGGCATGTGCGTGATGGTGCCAATGTCCTGCCAGATGCATTTCGCTGGGGGCACTGCCAAAAGTGTTAGCACATCCAGCACCTGTTGTCGAGTTCCCTTCTGCCTACTGCTGCACTGCACTATCTGTGAAAGCAAACCACTCGTCATTTGACTTTAGGCTTCTGCCTGTTTGCTTGGTTTCGAGAAGAGTTGGATGGCTGTACTCTGGGCTGTAGTGACCCGAGCATAGTCTGGTCAGAAGCCCGGTAGTATGTTTCTTTGAAGCACGCTCCAAAACCTTCACGAAACATCCCGAACACCTAGTCTGGTTGCTGCAAGCTGCCGTTAAACCCACAAGCAGAAGCACCTGGAGATTGATTCAAGGGATAAAAGGAGGGACCCCTAATAAGGACCCCTAGGTACATACCCATAATATAGCCATTATATACCCATTATAGGGTAGGGTCCCCATTAAGGGTCACTCCTTTCCCCTTTGATTGATGTTCCGGTTTTTTAGGTTCTCAAGCTGCGTTTTGGGTTTTCTTCGGTGAGGAGCTGGGGTCAGGATGGGATTAGGGTACAGGGTTTAGGGTTTAGAGTACAGAGCTTTAGGGATCCAAGGTTCTGGCTGCAAGATGTGGCTTGGACCTGAATCCCAGGTTCATCGCAAGACCTGTAACCCTCCTCAACTCCTGAAACCCTCAGCCTGGCAGCCTAAACGATAAGCCCCTTTAGACCCCAGAGGCTCCTAATATACTACCATTATGGTATTAGGTCCCCACAAGCCACCCTTACTATGGTTTTGGGGACCTAATTCCATAATGGTAGTATATGAGGAGCCTCTAGGGACGGTAAGATTCAGCAAAAATGACCCGACTGCTAGGGCGCAACCCTCCGCTAAACCCGAAACCCCAGAACCCCAAACCCTAAAACAGTTGAACAACCTTAAACCCTAAAACCAAGCTATACCCCCGTGTTATAGAGCCCATATAAGCCCCCTTACAGGCCTCCTTCTCGATCCCTTGAAGGGACCCTAAAGCCATTTAGCAAACCTACCCATAGGCCCCCAAGTAGTTCCTTTTTGGGGTTACCTTATAGGATTCTATATATGAACCCCCAAAAAGAACTACTTTGGGGCCTTAGGGTACGTCGCACCTGCGTGGGTAGAGCTTTGCCACTCACAGCGTACCTAGCGAAGCCGAAGTCGGCCTGGGAGACTCGGGGCGCGTAATGTAGGGGCCTGACTAATTAAATTAGAATAGGGTTCCGTTTTAAAGGGATCCTGTTGAAGGGGTCTATAAGGGATCTATAGTAGGGTTCTATACTGTAGGGGCCTTAATCATTAGAATAGGGTTTTGGCGCCCATTATACTATAGTTCTATTAAGGAACCCCCAAAATATTGTAGGTAATTATTAAGCCCCCCTATATTAGGGTTCAGGGCGTAGGGGAGGGCCCCACATAAACGCCATGGGAAGCTCCGGCCCTGTGCTTGGAGTTTCATGGGTAGTTAAAAGGTGGTTGTAAGTCCCCTAACAAAGGTTGTAATTATAGTTACCTTACTTATAACCCCACTTACAACTACCCATTGGACCTCGAAGTAATTTTTGAGCCCTTATCTTCACAAAATGTCTTGGGCCGTGTAGCCCAAACCCTCAGGGTGGTAGGACGCTTATAGCCCTGACGCTAAAATTTCTGCACAGCAACAACCTTTTAAACAGAAACCGCAGTGTCTGAAGTACTGACAACCGAAAATGAACAATTCTGCAAGGGATGGAGGCAGCACAAATAGCCTAAGTGCAGCAGTACTGAAAATCAAGTAAGGACATAATTATACACTCAAGTAACTTATATGTGTATACACATGATACAAACGGATAGTTATCAAAATGATGGTCCCTTTTTGGGTACCCTAAATACTAGGTGCCGTATTTTGTTAAGAACCCCAAAAAAAGGACCGTAATTTTGACAACCACCCAAATGCATACCCTCAAAGCACCAGATCATGCTCACCAACCTAAAAAGCTCATCGGGGCTTTTGGACTCCAGGCATGCCCTGATCTCCGACAAACCCTAAGGCTCCATGTGCCCATATAGTAAATACTTAGGCCTTAAAGTACCTATATAGGGGCCCCTTTAAGGCCTGGGTAGCTACTATATAGGTACATGGAGCCTTAGGGAAAGAAACCTAGATCTCACAAGTTTTGAAAGCCCTGGGCCCACCTTAGAGGGTTGGGGGTTGAAGGGTTTAGGGTTCAAGGGTTCAGGATGGTTTCTGGTCAACAACACTTGAACCAAATCCAACTAAGGAAGCCCTTCGGTGCACTAGCTCAACGGCTAAACTCCAGTCCGACATGGGAGCTTCCGAAAATAGGGGACCCTAATATAGCACCCTAAGTAGTAGGACCCATATTATAAGGATCCCCAAATAGGGTATCCCCCTAATTCTCGGAAAGCCTCACATGTCAAAGCTCGCGTGGCTTTTGAAAACCGGACATCTCACAAAACCGAGCTGCGACTTTGGCTACGAAGCCTCGAGGATCTTCCTCAGTCTCAAGGTTTAGGGTTTAGGGTTTAGGGTTTAGGGATAGGGGTTATATAGGGGCTATACTACCCAAAAAACGGTTAAAGGTTACCTACTCTACTACTAGGATTGTCTATCCAGTGGTTTTGGGGGTTCCCTTGGCTCTTTAGCTCCTTATTTGATAGGGATTATCATCATTCCTGGCTCCTTAGCTCCCATAATATCAATGGTTAGTCAAGATCAAATCCTAAATCCCCCAACTGGAGGTTGGGTTTAGGAGTGTAGCTTGGGTACTGCCCCCCCAAAACCGCAACAATCTATAATGTGCCCAAAGGACTGATACATCTATATGATCAACCTTATTCAACTGTTGCTGCGTGAGGATAGTAGCCATGGCTTGGTGTCCTGCCACCTCTGGGGCTTCACGGGTGTTTGTGGGTTCCTCCTTCCAAGGATGCCACGGCTCGGGATTCATGTTTGGGGCTAATAATTAGAGTTGGGTTCCCTATTGAATGGGTCTATATAAGGGCTATAAAAAGGAATCTTTAAGGGTACTATAACATGTCGGGGGCCCCATATGTTTCAGCTCTTGTATCCTGCAATGTAGACTAAGTACTCCGCTAGCGGTAGGAAAGAACTTACTTTGCATGTATAGTGGCATATGACATACTCAGCCCCGACAGATACCAAATCAGAAATCATTAAAAACAGCATACATACTCGTTGGGTACTTGCACTCTAAGACCCCTTGAAGCACTCCGGTTCCTCCAGCACTTACTTCTGTTTGTTTACTCCAGGCCAGTCCCAAAGCTCGGCACAAGGTTAAACCCGAAGACCATAAGCCTCTTCTCAACACAAAATTGACAAACATGGTCTCACAATCTCTCCCATCCGACTCTGAAGCTTACTTCAACCAAGCCCAGAACCTTCCGGCAATCGCAAACTTCGATAAAGAAACCAGCACAATCTAAACCCCTATTCTGGTGTAAGGGTGTCGCAAACACTGAGGGGGTTCAAGCTCAAGCAGACGGCACAGGGTGAAAACAGGGGCCTGCATAATTTTGAACAAGAGTTAGGGAGTATTTTCTAACAGAATATATATATATATATATATATATATATATATATTGATTGAACATACGTTGAGGAGTCCCCAACTATCTGCCCTCCGAATGTGATGGGATATTGGGTTTGGTAAATCCGACAAAATAGGCCGACGCTTTTTTGGGGCTGATGGTAAACTCTGCTTAACGACGTCGGCCTGTATGAATCAGCACAAACCCTCACCAAAGCCTCAACCTTGAGAAATCCAAAGACCCGAGAGCCATCCCGAATCCCAAGTCTCAGTCCATAGCCCTACAGTAGAAGCCCAAAAGTTGGAAACCCGATAGCCTCAATCCTAAAGAGTATTCTACAGGGAATCCCCGCACTATTTGGCCTTAACCCGGTTTCCAACTTTTTGGGGTTTACTGTAATGAAGAACTATAAGCGGTCATAGACCTAAAGATCTCAACTCAGGGGCCCGAACCTCAAAGCGACAAAGACGAGTTCAGGCGCAGTTCATTCCCGCTAATACTGCCGTCTGTCAGCATGTATGTATGCAAAAATCTATACCATATGTCATATATCATATATATATATATATATATATATGTATACATATATATATATATATATATATACACACTGTATATATATATATATATATACAGAGACTAATGCATGCATGTATATGTAGGTACGTATGTGTGCATGTGTCTTTGTATGTATGCGTGTGTATGTATGCATGCAGGTTATCTATTTAGGTATCTGCGCAAGCATGCATGTATGCATGTGTGCAGGTATGTATGTAATGTATGTGTACAGGTATGTGTTTATGTATTTATGCATGCAAATTATGATGTACGTAAATGAACCCATAAACAATCAACAATGGCAAGTGTGTGTGTGTGTGTATATCTAGAGAAAACACATGTCTTTGTATGTAGATGTGTACGTATTTCGGTTGTTTGCTTGAAATGCGTGTATATATGTGGTACATTTATCCTTGTATGTATGTATGCATGCGCTTTTTCTCCCGGGGAGTAGGTACTCGCCGTTCTCCTTGCGTTTCACTGTTTCACTCGAACTTAGACTCGCATGAGGCGCGTCCTCGGGACCCCAAGCCGGGCAGAAAAAGACAAGCATGTGTGTGGTATCTGTTTGTGTTATGTTGTGTGATGTGAGGTGATGTGGTGAATGTTAAGTTATGTCATGATGTGTTGTGTTACTGTATGCCATGCTAGTTAGGCTATGTTATGCTATGTTTATGTTCTGTTCTGATCTGCTATGTTATGTAAGTTCTTATGAACAGGTGCAAATCTGCGTGAGTGGGCGGCATCCCTACAGACCAGCCGCTCATCCGGCTCATGCATCAAACATCACAACATTCGACGTGCATTTCATTCCCGGCACAGACCCTGTTCAGAAGACCCCGACATTAAAGACGTCGCAGCCCCTCAAAACCCCAAAGCCCTAAACACTCCCGGAACCATAAACTCCGAAACCTCAAACCCCAAAACTCCAAATCCCTAAGCCCTCAACTCTGTTATAAGCCCTAAAACCCTAAGCGTTCAACCCCTACAGGCCCAAACCCTGTCACCCAAAATCCTTGAAATACCGTAAAACTCTCCATAAAACCGCACTCCCCAAAACCGTGAATCCCCGAAAGCCCTGAACTCTACCGAAAAAAAGTAAACTCCACCACTGAAGCCGGGATTCCTCTGTCCTCTCCTGACTGGAGACGAGCACGTTGCGGCCGGTCAAGTCGGCATGGATGATCCTTGCGGGTTTAGGGGTTTCTGGCTTAGGGGTTTGAAGAATCTGAAGGGGTTACGACAAGGTCTCTATAACTGTTGCTATGGGGTGAAAGATGCCTTAGACATGATCCAGAAGCACAGTGACTTCTGGGGCAACTATCTACGACAAAACTTCACGAATGCTGACCGCGCTGGCCCTGGATGAATTAACTGCACATTAGAGACAACAGGATCGACATTCACCGAGAACTGTGTTCTCATGATGCCTGCAAAAATCGTTTTGAAGCTATCATAAGACAGATCTTATCAAGAGGGCCTTCTCGTTGAGAGAGCTACGAGGTCGACCCAGCAATCCAGGAAGTACCTTACGAACTCCTAAGCGTGCGAGAAACACCTCAAAGACCACAGTAAAAGGATCACCCAACCGACGTAGAAGAGCTGGAAGTATGTGTCGGAATGTTGTTTTGGAGGGATAACATAACAAGCATGAAACTGAGGATTTAGGGCTGTAGGATTGTGGGGTTTAGAATTTCAGATAGTGATTCATAGGGATGCGCTTAGTATCTGTTGGTAGTAATTAGCGTAGGGATCGGCACATTCCTGCCTAACCTATTACATGCTACATGAGGCATGATCATGGGCATGATCATGCCCATAAACATCCTACCCTAGGGCTTGACACCGGCAGCCTACCATGCCCCGGCATGATCCCTGCATGACACACGGCCCTTGTTTTCGCCGACAAATGAGCGCATCATCGAAGCTTCGCGATCACCTGGCATATCAAAAACTTGAGAGGAGAAGAGAGAGACAAAGAGAGAGAGAGAGAGAGACTGCACTTTCAAGCACTTGTCTAGCCTACCCTATGCCCAAATTCTGCCACCACCTACAGAACCTGAACCATGTACTGAACCTCATGCAGATGCTCTTTTTTCTGCTTCCCCCAGCATTGCTTTCCCCAGCATGAACTTATGCACCTGCTTTCAAGGCACATTAATCATTAACAGTATCAAAACAGTGCCGCTCCGTTTCTTGAGTCGGGCCCTGTGAAGATGGTCGGCCCTGGTCGGCCGCAAGTCCATCATTAACAGAACAGTGCCGCTCCCTTTCTTCAGTCGGGCCCTGTGAAGTCGGCCCTCCTGGTCGGCCTCAAGTCCCTACTCCTCGCCTAGGATTTCATTGACCTTCTGCCAAATCAAAGGATGCACCTGCTTCACAGGCACATCGAACTCCTTCAGCGAGTCGAGCCGCTTCTTCAATCGGGGCCTATGCCTGTCGGATCGGACCAACAGAATGGTCTCCATGAAATAGACCTCGGTCCCGGTGATCCGTGCGAGCTGGAAAACCTCAGGCCCCTGAGCAAGAAGATCTCGGGCCTCCTGGGCCTCAGCCGGCAGATCTGGCCACGACAGTGCCTCCTGCAGCTCGGCGAAGGACTTCTGGACTGAAGCAAAATGCTTGTCCAAGTCCTTGTGGAATGGTCGGAGTCGGTCCCTGAGCACTGTCTGCCTTGCAAGTGTGCACAGCGCATCCCATGTCGGGCCGCTCGGGCCGCTGGGCAAATCAGCCTTCCAGTTTCCGCCGCTGTCGGTCCCTCCTGCATGAAGCTTCAGGTCCGAGAAGGCCTGGAATGAACTTTGCAGCTGCACGCGGAATGCATCATGGCTGCTCGTCTGTAGACAAACTCGGGCCTTGGCAACTGCCTCCTCGAGATCTTTATATGATGCCACTTGCAAGTCATCCCAAGACTTGATCAGGGCACTGAGGCTTTCGATGTCATGACCGGGCCCGGACGACACATGGTGTTCAATCTTCAACCCTGTCAGAGTCTTTGAAAGCCTCGGCAGCTGCTCTGAATCCTGTGGAATCATCATAGCTTTCACCACCGCAATTGCCAGCTCGCACGTTGCAATTCCCAGAGCCGGATCATTGACCAGTCGGTCCAACCAGGCTCGGGCCTCGGTGCTTTTGCCGGCAATACCCACGTGGCAAAGTGCCTGAGATGTTCCAATGCAATATGCACACTCTACGACGAGGCCTTTGATGTCCCAAAAACCTTGAGCTGTCCTACTGTCCTGTGTTGGCGGGATAATGCAAACTCGTCCCGTTAAACGTTACGCACATTTTAAAACACTGCGACATGTGATAACTGGGTTGTGGCTGACTAGTAGTTAGTGGCTGGCTAGTGGCTAGTGCTGGTGACTGACTGTTGAACCTATTGTGCAATGGGACCAAGGTCGCTAGCTAGAGTCATTCCATGATGGCAGTATGCCCGAACACATAGGAAGTAGGTCTGCATAGATCGACAGCCATGTATCCACTTCAACTGATGCAGATGAACCAAGTCAATTGTTGCATCCTCAGGATTCTGAGGCACTCTAAGGGTTCCAAGTTCTATGAGAATGTCCATGGCTTTTGCTATGCAATTTGGGTCCTGGAAGTTGCTGTCGGCTTATTATGGGAGTGAAGGGATGTGAACACCGGCCGGGGAGTCCAAGCAGCCTGGCATGACCCAGGCAGAATTGCTCTCTGCAACATGAGACATCAAGTTGACAAAGCTATGAACTTCAATCTCCATAGAATAGGAATAAAGACTTGCCCTGTCAAGGCCGCTTCCAGACCTGGGACATGAGAGTCTAAGTCCTGTGTCCTGTCCCAGGTCCTACAAATGGGCTAAGTGAAATTAGACCAACTGCAACAGAACAATTTGCGAGGAAAGTTGCGCTAATGTCCGCTGTAGCAGACTCCACATCTTCCGGCGAAAGTTCTTTTCCTGGGTCCAGTGCAGCATCGAGCCAAGCCAGTGCTTTGCGACTTCTCAGTCGCACATTGAGCTTGTCGATGGTAGACTGGAAGTTCTCTCTTTCTAGAGAAAAGCTCTGACCCAGGATCGCGACTTTCCTGGCCCAGCCCTCTCGAAGGTTGAAGACTCGGACCTCAGTGGTACCCACAAATTTTCTCTTCAAGCAAACGTTGGGTCCTTGTTCATGGATTGAGAAGAAGCACTGTGCACGACCCTAGTACTTCATTTGTAACTGGTATTTGCATTTGCACATCTGCAGTTTACCCGCATAGCTGCTGGGGTTACCATTTAAATTCATTTAACCTCTTTATGACAGGTTAGAACGACAGCTGGTTATATGTCATCTGTATAAGGATTTCATGATTTGGACACTGCCTGCAAACATCATTCACCAGTCAAGACTCCAGCTCTGCTGCCCTTGCATCTGCAGTGTCTTCCGGTTCAGACTCTTCTGCATGCAGCAGCCTTGAATGAAGCTTCTGCAAATCGAGTGCCAAATGCTTTTGGACTGCCTCAGCCAAAAAAGCCAGAGTCTCAGTGTTCAACTCTCGAGACCAGGCCCCCCAATTGGCTTGTAAGTCGGCCCAGGCTGCATCCAGCTTCTCTTCATCACCGCCCTTCAAAGCTTCCAAGCAGTCTCGGACCACGGGCTCATGCAGCACCTGGGTACTCGCGCCCAACCAGAATCGGTCCAACCTTTTCCTCCAGGCGGCGCTCTGAAGGAGCTTCGCCACCTTGGAGGTGGCTGCAATGGACAGCACTGGATTGTGCTTCCGTTTGGTCCATGCCTCCAGCTGATCATCTCTCACCGGCAGGCTCTGCACCAAAGCACCCACTGCTCGGACCGTTTGCACCATGAGCTTTGCCTTCTCAATTTTCATCAACTCGGGCTCATCCGCAGACTTCTGCAGCATTGTCTCGCTTAGCTCTTGCAGGCCAGCCACATCATCGTTTTGCATCATCTCCGGCAGACAGTAAGACACAACAATGTCGTGTGCAAATGTGACCTTGTCCTCCTGACTCATTGCCAGGGTTGCCACTCGGGCCTCTTCTGCATTGAAGAGGTTTTCGGACAACTTGGGCCACAGAACCTCAAAGCAACGAGCAATGTTCTTATTCGTGCCTGCCGTCAATCTCTCACACCTTCTTTGCACCAGTCCCTTGCAAGTAACCAATGGCAGCGGGCCTGGCCAGAAGGGTTGAAGTGTGAGAAGATGCTGGCCAATGTGGTCATCCTCGAGTTTGCCGACGGATGAAGGCCGAAGAGCCTCTGCCGCATGAAGGGCCGCCAAGTGATTCTTGAATCGGGCCAGGTCCTCTTCCTTGCCAGCTTTCTCCATGGCAGGCACCCTCTCCCGCATGTGATACAAGGTGACTTTTGGCTTGTGGCACTGATCAAGAAGAAGCTTTTCCACCGACAGCTCGTCCGAATTGGGGCCGGATGTTGTCGACTTGGGCGTGCTGCTCTGGCTCAGACGGCGCCTTTGTTGCCTTTGCCAAGATGTTGGAATGGCCGACAAATCGGGCCTTCGGGCCGAGCCGTTGGCCTGCAGGCAAAACTGCTTTGTTGTGTCTTTGGCTTACTGACGGACCAGAAACCTGCTATTTGTTTGCTTTAGCTGCAAACGATACAGGAACAGTGGGGGCAGTTGCCCACATCATGCTAACTTGCAGGATGCTGCCTGGATTAAGAGGATTACCAAGGCGACTGTGCTATGAACTGCCTGGCCTCTTGAAAGCAGCTGCCCAGTTGATGGGCTGCTTCCATCGCAGCTGCTGCAGCATTCTTGGTGGATTGCAGCACATTCTGCATATTCCACTCTCCCGGAACTTCCCCTCGTTGCAACTGCTGCATGCGCTCCAGGATGGCAGCAGTGCCTGCAGCAGCACTTGCTGCTGCTGCTGCCGATGCCGCTGCAGCAGCAGCTGCTCCACTCAGTGCCCTCAATGTCGGATCTTCATTGCCCGTCCTGGGTTTCCATCTTGCAAAACAACAATTTGCTGCAGCTGTAGCTCTGGGTGCTCCAAACCCATGCATCAGTGAAGTAGGCTATGCTCTTCACAGGAAAATACAGGAGTAGGCCTAAAGAAAAGAAAAAAAACAGTACATGGCTGAATGAGAAGAGGGCTATACTTGTTTCTGCAGTTTGGGTTTAAACTGCTAAGTGTTGCTTCACAAGCAACACGTTTGCTCCCTCTGCTAGTCCACAAACTTCTGGGACGTAGGCCAAGAGAAAGTTTCCTTATGTAACCATTGTAACCCTTTCTCATCTGAGATCTTTGAATCTGGTTGGTGATTGCAATTTCAAGCAGCTGCACTGGTCAGCACATGAACATGAGTCATTTATGAGCAATGGTGTTTTAATTTCAAACGTTGGAAAATATACTTAAAAATGGACAATGTCCCAATTGACCGTGCCATGCTTCGTGGCTGGACTCGGGCCACTGCTCGGACCATCTGTGTTCGGGCCATTCGGAGTTGCCGAACCTGGCCTCGATAATGATGTGGGCGTTGTCTCGCCGAACAGATTAGAAGCACCTCCGGAGTTCGATGGTGTACCATCCATCCCGACTGACGGCAATCTATGGTTTCTCACCTTGACTGATTGCCGTGTTTGGCAACGGCACTGGCAAGCAGCAGCATGTGTGTTCAATTGTCCAGGGAAAGCCAAGCACAAAGCACCCCAGCATGCTGCATATTCAGTCCAAGCCTACGGCCTAAGCCCATGCATTGTGCTGCACGTCAGCTCATGTTACCCTAGCAATGACTGTAAAACATGCCAGGCCATCAAGGCAATCTCGGGCCCCGAAATCCTGCTGCCTGACCTCGGAGAACTTGCAGGTGCACTCATGTAGCATGTACAGTCTAATGTTGACCACCTGCAGTTTCTAAGAACCCTGACATCTCAGGAACTGCAGCCCTTGCTACGTCCAGACCAGCTGAAGTCAACAGACCCAGAACACTGGACATGGTGCATGGAAGGCACGTCTTTCAGCATGATGCAATGCTCAGAAACAACCAAAACTAGTGTCTGTAGCACACTTGTCACTGACTCTGTCTGACACGAACAGCAGTCTTATACTTGCACTTTACACTTGACACTTTACGCTCTACACACTTCTAAATCTGCACCACTGCCAGACTTTTGCACAAGTCCATGATGCTGTAAGCTGCGAGCACTATCAGACAGAGACAGAAGAGGAGGGGGTGAGACAGACACCGGGACGGAGGCCAAGGAACATGATGTGTATAACTTGGCAATGGCCAGTGCCAATGACTTCAAAAGAAGTAAAGGGCAATGAAACAGACAGCAAAAGCAACATGAGAGCGACGATAAGGCATTCATCTCTATCCCGAATCTGAGGGCGACTGCTCGCCGACTGTGTTAAATTCGGATGAGTCAGCGGAAACGACCTTTCCATGGACAACAAGACCAGCTGCACGTGGCATGGCAAGTTCGGTGGATCCCGCACCCACGGGTCCAAGGCAGAAAATTCTAGCACTGCACGAGACCCTATCCGGGGGCAAACGGCAATCCAGGGGGCAGCAAAAAGAACAGCAATGGAAAGAAAGGCCACACGTGCATCGACTGGAGCAAGGAGGGCTAGTGAACAAATACTGAAGGCTTGGGAACAGTTATGCAAAAGAAGTGACAGGAGCAGGATGAACTACATCTCCTGCGATTTCTACCTTGCCTTGATTCTGGGGCCTTAAGCCTTGAGCTCCATGCAATGTGAATGCCGAGCACATAACCATGGAAGATCCAATTGGCGACAACGATGAAATGCAATATCTGCTACTGTGATCTTAGTAAACACAACAGCGGGTAATTTGTATTTTACATGGCCGCCCAAAGTTTCCAGCGATTCAGTTCTGACACTGCAGTGTAAGCAAGTTTTTTGCGCAAAGTAATTAATTGCTCAGCTGCCAACCCTTCCACCACGAAGCCTTCTGTTGTGCCATCTGCATGTAGCACCTGCGAGTCGCAGCCGGGTGATTCCAGACTTCAGGCTTGTTGGTTGCGGGTCCCGGAATCCTGGCAAGAATGGTTGATTGGGATGCAAAACCCTTTGATCTTCATGGCCCGGTACCAAATCAGAGTTACTAGCTCTACCGGCTGGCCTATGGCGGCACGCCAAATTAAAAAACCTGAGAACTGAAAATTCATCAAACTCTCGTCCTCTCGTAGGGTCTACCAGGTCTAGACTAGACTAAACCAGCAAGCATGTCGGCTGACCCGGCGGCCGGCAGCGGCGGTGGCAGTCGCTGGCATGTGGCCGAGGAGGGCTGGGGCTAAGACCCAAAGCCGGCAGGCATGTTTACAAAATCACTCGGGCCTAGGGTGAGGTGCTTACCCTGTGCCGCCTTCTTGCTATCCAGCCACAAGGCTTAGTCTAGCTCCAGTCTAGAAAAATTAATGGTGGGTGTGGTCGAAGGGCTCGGGTCTAGCTGTGCGATGTCCGTCGTCTCCTTGTCCTTGCTGTAGTCTGTAGGATTTCGAGCCTCGTCCTCGTGCTTCTGCTTTGACACCTTCTCGGAGCTGGGCGGATGGCCCGTCAAGGACACTAAGGCGCTCCTCGGCAGTGTGGGCTTTGCCGGTTGTGCCGGATGCTTTCCACGGCTGGTCCGGGAAGTACACTCCTTGGCCGAAGCAGGACCTTTCCACTGTGCGTCCTCCTGCCACGGCTTCTGTTTCTGGCTGTAGGTCAGTGTAGGTACTTGGCATCCCTGGGGCTGTGTATGCAGCCACTGTGAAGCAATGGGGCACTTTCTGACCCTTGTGCTGAGAAGGTGCTTCGACTGCACCTGGCAGTAGATGAATTGGGCCAAGACCCGGTGTTTCAGCACCAAAGCTTGCCACCGTCAGGTTCTCGACCACGAAGAAAGAATTAGGGACAGGGTTCAGGGTTGGGTCTTGATGCGGTTCTTGGGCACTGGAGTTCAAAGCTCTTTGTGGCTACGGCTTCGAGAGGCTCATGTACTTGCCTTGTTGAAGTGCAGAGAGGGCATCTGGTTCAGGGTAACACGTTGATGTTTGTTTCAGAAATACATTCTGGTACTGCAGGTAGAACCACCAGCATCAGGACTTCATTGTCAAGAGGACGAGGCTGCTTAGGTTTCGGCAATGACACTCGGACAATCCAGGTGAGACATATGGCATATGGGTTTCTCTAATTTCTAAACCGAAGAAACCAGACTATTGCAAAGCAGCCACTGGCCCCGATGCTCGGAGAATCGCAAGCCCTGACACGACCCCTGACGCCGCAAGCCATGGCGACAGCGACTACTTCTAGTGTAAACGTGAGGAATGTTGCTAAGCTGCAACATCGACCCGAGAGTAGGACAGGCACCAGAAGCCCCGACAATGCCCCTGAAGCTCTATCCTATCTAAGCCTTTCCAAAGGCGACGTATGGCCGGACTCCCGAAATTTGCAAACCTGGAAATCTGCACGAGGCGACGAAAACCAGAAACCCTGCCACTGCCAAGCAATTCGACCCGGCGAGACCTAGGACAACCGCAAGCCGTGAGACTGCCCCTGACACTGCAGCTTTTCGTGCAACGATCGATTTTTATTACTGTTTCAGTGCCCACTGGGGCTTACAATGCCGTGAGTCACTACATGAAACCACCTACTACCTTCGCTTTAAGACTTGAAGACTTTAAGATTCCAAAGGAATCGGCCCAATGGAAAGTATTACAGTACGTACAGACATACAGTCCACAACCGCAGCAAGCCAACAGGAAAAACAGGACACCCGGCCCTCATCTTCCATTTAAAAGCGAGGATCTGGAGGATCTGCTATCTGGGGCTTGGTGCTCATCTAGAATCTAGAGTTTTTTTCAACTCCTGAACGACGAACCCCCGGCCTCAGAATCGAGGTCAGCCGCGTCTTTGGGGCCACTTCCTCAAACCTCACATCGTCGGGCTCTGGCTTCTGGGCTTCAGAAATTAGTCCTAGCAGTTTTAGCTGAGAATGCACTCATCAGGACGGTGTGCCACGTGACTGACATGGTTTTCGTTCTGCCCAAAGGAGGACACGAGGTCAGAGCTCGGTAGGATTTAAGCCTGACCACGAAATTGGTATGGCACAGCACAACACGGCCAAGCACACCGAGATGTGACACAATGTGAGCTTGCCTCGTTTTCCCGGGCTGCGACTGCACCGGAAGTTTCTATCGCGGCCACTCAGTAAAAGTTTTGTAGATTAGCTAGTCACCTAACGGACTCAGGAGTATTTGGGAATGAACACTGAAGCTTTGATGGTCCTAAAGAACAGATGCTGTAACCCATTTCAACATCTAGAGCTGAAACTTGCAAGCACGGTAGCCTTGCCGGAAGCACAGCCAGGACAATCTCATTGAAAACACACATGGGTCCAAGGACAAGGCAAGCTTCAATGCAGGCCCAAATGCACATGCAGCAGTGATTGGTGCACTCTGGAATTTGTTTTTCATCTGTGCAACACCTCGGGCCATGGAATCCCCCTCCCTCGGCCAGATCTGGGCAAATTACTAAGTCCGAAGTCGCAAGTCACTAGCAGCTAGCAGCCATGCTCTGCACGTAGTTTCTCGAGAGCGCTCTCGAGAACTGAAATTGTACGCTTGGCATTTGCCAATTCCGGCAGCACAGCCTTGAGCTGCTCTGAATCTCGCAGCAGGCTTTCGTGCTCTTCAGCACAACGGAGAAGGTGCAAATAGTGCCCTTCTGTGAGTCCTCGGATGAGGTGGGGTCTGCAACAGGAAAGCATGTGCTGCCCTGCCAAAGTCAACAACCCTCCAAAAATCAATGAGGTCCAAGAATCGCGGTCGGACCTCTCTCTCTAGCGGATCTTTCTCCCCTGCCCGCTTCTTCTTCAGTGATCTTGTCTCTTCGCGGCCATCCCGAAGCTTCTGCTGCTCTTCACCTTCTGGCTTCACCATGTCCATTCGGCCCTCAATGTCTAGCATATGTTGACCTCGAGAGATTGAAGGAAACACTGTATTCACTGGATGTTCGCCTGCTGGGACAAGTGCACCAGCACCATCATCTTCGGGCCTGTGACTGGCGGTATCCTCACCATGATGTTCGCCTAGGGCTAGGGCTTTAGGACCTGGATGTTCGCCTGCTGGGACAAGTGCAGCAGCACCATCATCTTCGGGCCTGTGACTGGCGGTATCCTCACCATGATGTTCGCCTAGGGCTAGCGCTTTAGGACCTGGATGTTCGCCTGCTGGGACAAGTGCACCAGCACCATCATCTTCGGGCCTGTGACTGGTGGTATCCTCACCATGATGTTCGCCTAGGGCTAGGGCTTTAGGAATTGAAGGGGTTGCAGCTCATGACTTTGTGGGCGGCTGGAAGGGGGTGTCTTCAGTAGACATGTCATGTGTGCAACTTAAAGCCATGGAGACAAAACCACAGAAAGAAACCGATATCGTCGACGAGGCTCCTTGAAGCACAGGTTCAGGCTGTACCCTACGTCGACGGCCATTGAGTCTAGGGTAGGACTTCGACCATGGCGACTCACCGAACCGCCGGATATTTCTTGGAGGCGTGATCATGGCTGCGGACTGGGAAGGAGGCAATGAATTACATTCACATGGCATCCTTGCAGTTGTACTCAACATGTGTGCCTGCAATCAACACTGTCACACCAAAGCGGCAAGTCTGGACACCAGCAGGCCATGGCGGCAGCATGCCACGCCAACGTCAGCACAGACACACACACACACACACACACACACACACACACACACTCACACACACACACAGCCTCCAAGTGCCGGGCCTTTGGCATCCCACACCGAAGTGTTTCCGTCCTGTTGCACTGTGGGTTAAAATCTAAGAAGAAACCAGGGGCACAGTGAATGGATGCAGAAAATGAGGCAAAGGGATGATGACGGTGCAGGATGGCTTGGCTGGCCTCACTAGTTCATGAGCTGCCAGGGCACCATGAGCTACAGTCATCTAGAGTAGGATGACATAGGGCGACTTGGACCCATGATGCCTTTTGCTGGAAAGCACATTTCAAGGGAAGCTGTTTGCATTCTCGGAGCTGCAGCCATGATGCATTCTCATCTCTGTTGGGGCATGCAAGGACTCTGTTTCTGTTTCGCCCTGCAATGAGGGAGAACGAAATCTCGGCGACCTTGTCCCTACACACGGTCTGTAGGAATTTGCAGATTCCCATATGGGCTGCCATGGGGCACAGTCGCTGAAGAGTTTGGTTGTTGACTCTAAGAAGCCTGCAAGTGGGCAGTGCTAGCCGGTTGCCAGTTAACGCCCACTACTACAGATGTCTTAATTTCCGTATTTTGACTTTTGGAAGGCTTAGGGTTTAGGGCCTTGCCTGCTCTCAGCACGGAGATCCTGCCAGTGATGCCAGGAACACCACCACACAGCCCGTCGTCCGCCGGTGTCGATGCGGCTGGTGAGCTGGATGTGAGCTCTGGCGCAATGAATAAAGGTTGTCGGCGAAAGTGCAGAGGCTGGTACGGACAGATTCAACATCCGGTCTTGTCCAGCTTGCATGTTCTGCGATGGCTTCCTTGAGGTTCCGAACCTTTGGCCCACTCCGGACGGTAGCCGATTTCTTGCAGTGGCCACGGAATCTGAAGTACCTGCTCAAAGCTGCTTGTTTTGAGCAGCTGGCTGCAGGTGATTCTGGCTGGGCAGGCATCTCCGTCTCCGTTTCCAATCAGCTGAGAGTCTAGGGTTTAGGGTTAGTGCGGCTTCAGTGTTTCATGCTTTTACTTGGGTGCGCTTTAACCTCTGCAGGATTGATGACGGTTCCTGGGTACGACGTGGATCGGGCCTTCTTTCTCTGGGGCCTGGAATCCACAAGGCTTATTTAGCTTGGGCTTCGGGAGGCCTTTCTGGCTCCTGTTCTGCCACGGTCGACAGGAGCCAGAAGGAGCCTGGGGTGAGAACTTGTGGTGAATGTAGTTTCCGTCTTCGGCTCCAAAGAGGGAAACTGCAGTCACTGGACCCCAACACCAATAGTCAAGTCAATGAACTAAGTCTTCAACCCAAGCACCGACACCCCGCCAGCTAAACCAGGGCCAGTAAACGACCTTGTCAATTCCAAGACAGGGAACACCACCGAGGCCTTCTCAAACCTTTTAACCCTGAGACCCTGTGCAGAAGTTCAACCCTTGGATTCCTAAAACCCTAAACCAGCCTAAACGTTTATTTTTTTCTGAATACAACACAACTAAAACCCTGGTATCCTAAACCCTGGCTGCCGAGCCGTCCTTCCGGTTGAAGGAAGACCTAGGGGGTGCTGGTGGGCAGTCGGTGGGGGGGGCACATTACAGCAAAGCCTGGGGCCTCTGAATCACTAATGCTTGGTTGAAATGAGACTCGTGGAAGATGTCTTTCTTGCTAGGCTTCAGGAGTCCCAACAAGGCCTGGCTTGGAACTAGCTTCCACTAACCTGTAAAGCTTTAACGGGACAGATGCCGAGCAAGTGGCACGGGGGCACACCAACACCTATGGACTGCTGCATGTGGACCCTACTATGGACTTCTCTGAACCCCTATGGACCCCTAAAGACCCCGATGGATTTCTATGGACCTCGATGAACCTCTATGGACCCTTTGTATTTTTATCAGACCGGCCTTGCTCTGCATTACTTTTAAAAACTCTGCTCGCAGTTCGCAGCACAGATAATCATGGCCATAAGGCAGAGTCTCGAATGGAGGAGACAAGAAGCCGAGGCACCACCACTAGTATCTGGACCGCACCAGAGCCTTGTTTAATCCATGTTCTCGATTGTGAGCCATGTACTGTGGTACTCGGGCCGAAACGAAGCAGGGCTGCAAGCGTCTATGACGACTTGGTGCAGTGAAACAAACAGGACATGAGACCAGTGGGCTGTGGTTCAGGGAAAGTGGAACCTGCAGAAGGTGCTGGCCCAAGAACGGGACCACTGCTTTCCAGAGGCCAGGCAGTTAACAGGGCGGTCGACCTTGGTAATCCATGCAGTGAAACGGTGTCTGTGAGCCCCCAGCCCCCCTGAACCACGTGCCTCAGGATAGGTTTTTCGGGCTTCAGGCCATGTGTGCCTTCCATTCGGGCTTGGCATGTTGGCCACGATGGGACTGCTGCTGGGGTGTCCCCGAACGGGCTAGGCGGCCGGTTGGTAAGGGAAGCCGGCCATGCATACAAATCCGTCTTTTCACAGAAAGGATTGGCCCTGTCTGACTGTCTAAGGATTGTTTGTGTCTGAGCTGAACAGAAGCCAGTGGACGCCGGGGACATGTAGGGGTCCAGGAGATGCAAGGCAGGATGGGGGCTGGAGTTGGACTCTTCAGTGGGATTCCAAGCAGGACTGGGAATGTTTGATGGCAGCTGCATGTTCTGGCCCCTCAGCACCCATTCCCGCCAGACGTGCCTTTTCCAAAGACCACCCTTAGGGAGCATTGTAGTTGTTGTAATCATCCAACTAACAACAAACTCCAACTAAGCTCAGCTTCTTCCACACACTCAAGCCTATCGATTAACCCCTAAAGTCCTGAAACCCAAACCTTGCAGACTGCAGACCACAAAGTGAAACCCCAACTGCAACCCTTCTTCACCACACAGTGGTTCTCTCACCTTCTGTAGACTGTAGAATGTACAAGTCGGGTCTATCCCAAACTTTGCAGCACTTCCATAAGCCCGCACCTACTTTTCACACAGTCACTACAGCTGCGGCATTCGGGCTGCAATCGGGGGCCGTGGCCGGGAGTCAAACCCTTCAATGTCACAGTGCCAGGCCCATTTCAGGCGGGGTTGTGGGTCTTGGGTCCACGTCGCGACTTGGAAGAGACTCTCGGAGACCCCTGCTGCCCTTGAAACTCCGGACGTTTCCAGTTCATCAGTGCAATGGCCACACTGCCGATTCGGGCCTACCAGCCACACTGCCGATTCGGGCCTACCAGCCACACTGCCGATTCGGGCCTACCAGCCTGACCAGGACTGTACACGCTGCCAAGTGATATGTAGGTCCTCTACGAGGACAGCACGTCTTGCAACCCGACGAAGTCGTTGTTGAGCAAGACGACATGCAAAATAGAGCTCACACCCTGGGGTGATGAGCCAATGCAGTCCCCGTCCATACGGTTCGTAGAAAACTTCGGACCAGCCCAGGGACTCGATGAAAGCAATCTGTTGCCAAGCAACCGGCACATCGGACCCGCTGAGCTCGAATCGTCCCAAAGAAATGTGCGGTGCATGCACGGGGCCTGTGAACGATATTTCGGGCCACACGGCGATGTACCACGTGCCATCGTCCTGGAGTTGCATCTGGACAGAGCCTGCGATGAACCGCAAGATGAACGGCCGATACATGAATATTCGGCCCCATTCGCGCTGCCACAAAGTACTTGCTCCGCTATCCTCAAGGGATCGGGTCAGACGAACTTGGCGGCGTCGGTCCGAAAGCAGATGCCGGAACTGTGGCAGTGAAGGCATAATGGCCAGGTCGGGTGAAAATGCAAAGTACTATGCTGTACTGTGCTGTAATGCTTTGCTGCCAATTCACTCGATGACAAGCTGCTGCGGTGGGGGCCCCACCAAAAAGCTGATTCCAAAACATAAGTGAAGTACATACAGTCAGCTGTTTGTTGTTGGCCATGGTTGCAGGTCGCGAGTGCCAACGACAAATCAAAATGGCTTATATAAGCTTTTTTCGGGCCACAACTCAACAGCAATCTAGACTAGAGCATGCACACATGATCTTGCATCTTCATGAGCAGATTCAGATTCTCCACCCACAGCACACGCATGTCACACACTCGTCCGAACCCAACACATTAGTCATCCGCTTTACGACAGACTTAGCCAGCACTGACTGAGGCCCTAGCCGGCACCAGGCAAAGGACAAGCGACATCAGCCGCCTGGCCCAGTACACATGCTCGTCCGCCAACAAATGCATGATGTGCTAGTGCTTTCCCAAAGCTTAACTTTAAATGCAGACCACGAAGGGTTGCACCCACAACGGTGTAAACAAGATGTGCTGAACACAGGCATCCCTCATATCACACTTAGACCTCATCTTCAACGACATTTCCCCCAAAGCATCGCAAGCCTAGGCTTCTTCTGGCACCCACCCACCTGGAGCCCCGTGACGGACTTCGGGAGGTGCTTCGGGCCTGCCCGGCAAGTTTTCAAATTGAGCTTCGAAACCTTTTCAAATTATACATCATGGATTGCATCACTGACGGGCGCAACTGCAGTTGCAGCACAGCAGCCCTAGAGGCCCTATAGAGGAGGAAGTAACACCAGGAACTCACCTCGTTGCTAGAAGCCGTGAGCAAATGTGATCTCAAATTAAATTATTGAAGTAAGCCGAGAGTTCGTTAAATAATGGCCATGTCTTTGAAGACCAGTACCCTGCTGTTGAGGGGATTTCCTGCGGCAATCTTAGGCAGAGGTGTCAAGCTTGGTGTCAGATGCAATATAAGTAATTTAAAGCTGCAAACCTTACTACAGAGTGACGGGTATATTTGACTCTGATTCCAGTTCATTTTGAATTCATCGTAAACGACACATTATAGTTATTATTGTCGGGCCACGTCGCCTACGTCAAGCTAGCAGCACCGCCGGACCTGGGCAGCCAGACCGAATGCCCAGACCAGCGATGGAGCAAAAGGCCAAATCCACTGACCACCCCCAGTTGTCAGGTTATCTTATTAGAATGTAAAATTAACAAGTCAGTTCAAGGCTCAGGCTTGCATGTGACTGCGGTCACTTCAGGCTTCAGGGTCGGTCGGGAACTGAACAGATCAGGGTTCAGGATCAGGTTACAGGTTTAAGAAATACCAACATTCTTGTCAACATCAGACTTGAGAATCCTGGTTTAGTTTTCTCAGGGTTGACTAGAGCAAGTTTAGGCAGTGGAGGCATTTTGGATGTGCTTGTGTTTTTGGAAAGGGAATTCTTAGTCACGTTCTTAATTTATGGGTGGGGTTTGGGAGGGACAAAGAATGCTTGATAGCTGATAATGAAGACTCCACAAGGAAGTAAGCTATCTATCAATGCTGAAAATGGGCTGCAGTCGGTAGTAGCCGTCTCAGTATCTAAATGTCCAACATCAGTAATTACTTCCCTACTTCAGATGGAACTAGCGATAGAATTCGGGCTTGAAATCTCTGTTATCATGAGACATAATGGAGTTTAAGGCTTTTACAGTGACTTACTTCTGAATTTTAACTTCGAGTCATACAGGAGACTTGGGGCGAAGGTAGTTGTTTTGTAATGATATGAATTATTTCAACCGAGCTGGGGGAGAGGGCCGATTACTCAGTAAGGAATTTCATTCATGCAGTGAGTCTGGTCTGAGATCCCGGCTATGTTTTGGCTGGGGGTCTCGAGGGCTTGGCTTCAATGATGAGGGATTGACGATCGGAGTCGAGATGGGACTTGGATGACGAGTGACAAGCAGGCAAAGAGTAACAGCAGCAGCCTAGGGGACTTAGGGAAACCCACTGACTTAGATTCCACGGCGGGTTAGGGAACTAACTAAACCGACCACCGACCAGCTCAGTGTCTGGCAGCTGCACTGCCGACCTGGGCCGGAAGAAAATGGAATGGCGAAGGTGCGAAGGCAACCGAAAACGGCAGAACTAGTCGGGAGCAGTGGTTCTGCAGCAAGGCATATGAAGCAACGGAAGCAAGTATGAGGGAAAGAGAAAGACCAGAGCTTGTCCAGGTCGAAGCCGCCGTAGTGCCAGAAGCTGCTTTCCCGATGGCTCAGAGCCGGTCGTTTCTCACTGTGACCCATGTCACCAGTGTGAACTTCTGGCTTCATGAGCATAGTAAGGTTCGCCGAGTGCCACGCGGCTCATG
The DNA here is from genome assembly GCA_905221615.1 of Symbiodinium sp. CCMP2592. Classification (NCBI taxonomy): domain Eukaryota; class Dinophyceae; order Suessiales; family Symbiodiniaceae; genus Symbiodinium; species Symbiodinium sp. CCMP2592. Next base: position 377,378 of record CAJNDT010001813.1, on the reverse strand, counting down.
ATCAGCAGCCGTGACTGAGCTGTTGCCGGAATACCGGAAGACTCCGGACCCATGCAAGGTGCTCATCGAAGCCATGCTTGGCGATGAGGTGCACATTGTACCACGAAGTGCCATGAAGCATTTGAAGGCTTTTCTTCGCTTCTGGCCATGGGTTTTGCGCAGTCCTCTGTCGGACAGGTCGTCGATCAAGTTCGGGAATGTGTCTGGGATTTGTCCGCCGCGACTGTGCTCACACTCGACGTCTAGGGCCCTAGGGTTCAGGGTTTAGGGTCCTGAAACTGAAGACTGGTCCAAATTAGAGGCCTCATTTAACTTACAAGAGATAGTCTTAGTCTCAGTCCTTTCTGAAAGCTGGATTTCTGCCGGTGCTTGCTTGCTCTCTCTGTTTGTTGGGATTCCAGCAGGAGGCCTCAATAGATTCACTTATAAGTCGTTGTGCCACATGAACACATCCCTTTGTACCCTCTGACAGGTGCCTGACCCAATGAGTCCCAATCACTGAATCACAATCAATCAATCCGAGACCCCTGAAACAGATGGATGTCCCTGCTCCGGCTCTGCGGGTCTGGCCATCCCATTGTCTGTCCCAGCCATAGTGCCGGTGGCAGACTAAGACCCGGTCCTCTGGAGTTACAGATGCCGGGGATATCAAAGCTGTCCGAAAGTCTGGGTCCTAGGCAAGCAGGTAGAAATATCAGTGAGTGATCTGTTTCCGCCAGACTTATTATTAGTTGCGTTATGTACCGGGAGGAGACTGTGTATGGAGACCTTGCAGTTGTAGGGATGCCTATGAGCAGGACGCCTGTTTTTGAAGAGGGTCGCAACAGTAGGATCTGCAGTAGTATTATGCTTATGTCGCTTGCAGTAAGCAGTACCAAGCACCTAGCACCAATTAGAAGCAGCAGTAGAGGCGGAACAGTTGTAGCTTTTTACAAGAAGCACTAGTTGAATTACCAGGACCACTAGTTAGCACCACCAGGGATCATCATTCCGTATTTACTCATACCAGCATTAGCACTAGCAGCAGTAGGAGAATTACTTCTGGCCCTGGTAGTACTGGCGCCACAAGTATCAGTAGCTGTAGTAGTAGAGTAGCACTGCTATTCCCAGCACTAAGTCCTACCTGCACTAGGAGTAGAATTGCAGTGGTAGTCGCAAAAGTAGTATGAGTAGCAGCAGGTTTGATTTAGTAAGTACTAAGTAAGTACTAGTAAAGGTAGTAGCATGAGCAGTTGTGAAAACCGGTCGTATTCCGTGTAGTTGACACTGCTGTGTTCCTATGCCTATCACTGTACAACAACAGCTAACTTACATTAGCAGCCTACGTAACCGCAGCTACATATACCATTGAGCACAATTTCCTTTCAGTATAGTATTCAATAGTACTAGTAGTTTGGGAAACTTGGATGCCAGCAGCAGTCCTTCTCCAACACACTTGCAGCTTCAGGCCTGATGGCAGGTATATCAGAAGCAATGAATGCCACTGCAAGAGTCTTTCCGGAGACATGTTACTCGGACTATAGCCATCATGTCAGCTCTGCATGCTT
>CAJNDT010001813.1:320000-375731 GCA_905221615.1 Symbiodinium sp. CCMP2592 | reverse complement strand
ATTTGGGCGTGACATGGGAAGCCTGTATTTTAGAATCAGAACAAAAGCCCAGGATTTCTGCCCCAATCTCAGGTCCTGGCTGGCATGCCTGATCGAAGTCGATATGTGTCTTTCCAAGTCCTCGGACATGAGCGCTTGGCCTCGTGCAGAGTAAGGACTGTGACGCAAGATGCAGTGACAGAAGCCTGCAGCTTGTGAACCGAGGTTCTGGCACTGCTTCAAGTCAAGTTGCTCGGCCTGGCAGTGCAGGAGACAGCATGTATTTAGAAGCAATGCAACACGGCCAAGGATGAGTCACGGCTGATCCAACTTTGCCGGCCATTTTGATTTGGCGCTGTCTGTGTCTGGCATTGAAATTATGATTGAGTGATGTTATACGTCTTGCATGAACCAAGTCAAAAGTATATCCTGTCACAGATGCCTAATTCTGACATATTCATCTCTTGGGTCTTGGGTGTAGTTTGCTACTACGTTGAAATCGGTCCATGCAGGAAAGAAATGCGTCTCACGCTCAGATGTCAGGAGGTGGACCCCGAGGAATCGGGTGCAGATTCGACCGCAGCGGGAACCTGGATTGAATCTATGCTGCCATGAGAGGGCAGCTTCATTCATTTGTGAAAACAAAAACAAATCTCAGCACCAAGCCGTGTGATACTCTGATATAAAAACAAGTGACGCCTTGTGCTGTACCGGTATTCCTGGCTGGCTCTTCGCCCATGTGAATGGGGTCGCCGGGAACTGTAGCTTCGGGCCGTACCTAGGAAATCGAATCTATTCATTTGCCCAAGCCTATACATGTGGCATGAAAAAAATGGCTTGACTGTGCTGCTTCTGACGAAGCAACGCCCTCGGGACCGGCTTCAACGGATCACTGATGATGGCGGCCCTGAGCTGGAGAGCTACTGCAATGTAAGATTAGGAGACATGCAACTTGTCAAGCTGACATGTGACTCGGCTTGGTGTCTGCTTGCTCCAAGCAACGCCTTTGATGTCGTCATCGCCGGACTCCTGGACCTCGTGCTCCTCTGCGGCCTAGGCTAGACGGCATGTTAAGTCGCTCCACATTCCACTCCAGCATCAATGTGTCTGGGTATTGAATCACCAAGCAACTCCTTAGCCTTGGGCGGGTGCTGTGGCCTAGGCTGGATAGCATGACGAATCGGTCCATGTGTCAAACTGAATTATGAGACATATTTGCCTGGTGAACCAGACCAAGATGTCACGCCCAAAACAAAAATGAATTGCATCCTGATAACTTACTCCGGATCGGCGGCCTGGCCTTTGGCCTAGGCTGGAGGATACGTCGAATCACTCCACATGCCACTCTGCAATGGTTGTGTCTGATTGAATCACCAAGCAACTTCGGTGCTTGCTTTGGCCTAGGCTGGATAGCATGACACACAGGTCCACATGTCAGACTGAATCATGATAGTGGTGTGGCCTGATGAAAAACGGGCCCAGCTGTCATGCTGAAGTCATACATTGCATCCAAAAATCTCCATTGCAATCGGCCCGGCCGTCGACTTTGCCTTTGGCCTAGGCTGCATAGCATGTCCGGCCACTTCTAATTATGACATTGCCTTGCCTAGCCTAACCAACCATCCGGGCCAACATGTGACTCCATGCCGGATGTCGCCAAACTCCGACAAGCAACGCCTTGCTCTTCAGCTTCTTCCTGGGCAGAAGTCTCTCAGAAATGAATCCTAAGACCCAGGGAAGCAGAGCAACAGTCGGGTCTGTAGAGTTGAGTAGTAGATTTTACAATGGCCTCAATGGTCTGGAGGAACCAGCATCCTGCTTTGCTGCCAGCCTGTACTACGATGACAAATGCCCAGAGTGCAACAACACTCAGCCTTTTGAAGGGCCTGAGCAGTCTCTTCAACATCCGAGGAGAGTAACGGATCTTCCTGATAGCAGCCGCCTGCAACTCCACCAATCGGTCTGCAGGACTTAGCGATCTGTCTGAAAAGCGGGTATCCTGCAATAACTTTATGGCAGTCCTGGGCTTCGATGCATTTCCGCACCCGTACGATCTGTGGCTCCTGCAACGCCGGCTGATTATGAGATACTGACACATGATCTGAGATTAACACACTTACGGCTTAAGTCTTAAGTAATTTGAATCCTCAGGCAGAGGTCGCCCGGGCGGTGTGCCGGGAAAAGGTCTGAATGCCACCTGCGACATCACTCTGTGACTTGAATCTCTGATGCATGGTGACTGCTGATCCGCAACTACTTATTCTCTCATGGCTGTCCTGAGCTGGACGTGCTCTATTCCGGCCGGAGGAGCTGGCTGCCTCAGTTTCTGCTTGTGTTCCATGTATGACTGAGGCTTCAGGGCATCTTCGCCCCTAACAGCCCTACCAATTCCAGAGAATCGGCCGAGCAGCTGAAGTCGGACCCGCCTCCTGGAGACCAAAAGGCAGACACAACAAAAAACAGAAGCCAAGCAGCCGGCCACCAGTGAGGCCTCGGTGTCGGAGTCGTCCGAAAAGCTTGGCGGCTCCTGCCCCCTGTAGAGCTCGCGATTCGGGCCGTGGTCTTGCCATTCTTCCTTGGCGAAGAGCCACTTCTCGTTGTAAAAGCTGAGCAAGTTTTGCTGCTGCTTTCGCAACGTGAGCCCTTGGTAAAACTCGGACCTGCAACCTCAGACGAGTGTAGCATTGCACGAGACTCTAGACATTGTGACAACACCAACACGACAATTGCAATCCAAGCATCGCTTGGTGGGAACCACCTGGCTCATCTTCTTCACGTGCTCAAGCACGTAATCGGACCCGACACGGTTCTCCCGGAAGAGACCGTACAAGTCCTGACAATCGCTCCATGCTCTTTAAGACACCAAAACAACCTAAAAAGGAAATCCCCTTCATCCCCATCCTTATAATTTTGCCCAGAATCGGACCACACCTGCGCATGCGAGATCTGCAGCTTTTCCAAGCACCAAGCCAGACACGTGGCATCATGCCACAACTCAGACCATGGGACGAGCTGCTGGTGCGGTGCAAAAAAACGGGCCCCTGAATCATTTCTTCGCGGAGGTGGCCGCCGGTGTTCGGACCGGAGGTACAAGAACACTGCTCTGGTCAACAAAGACCACAAGGGCCTGAAATTAGTTTAGGGCTCCTGGAAAAGTGATGGTGTCTGGAGTCTAGAGTCTAGAGTCTAGAGTCTATATTCTAGATTCTAGATGCTAAGCTGCTAAGCTATATTTATACTTGTACTTCATTCATAATGGAAAACATCTCCCCAGTTCTGACCGAGTGGCGAAAAATTGGGCCGATTATAATCTTTTCGGGCCAGCTTGCGGAGCATCTTGAAGGCGATCTCCTCTGCACATACTCGGGCCATCGGGTGGGAGTGGCATAGAAGCGCCAGTGTCCTGTGTTCTTAAAGAAGCAGGCCCAAACTACGGAAAACTTTCCGAGGTTGTGACCACACAATGAATACAAGCTCAGAAAGTCTCCCATTGGCGATCAAGCATCTCGACCCAACCCACCATATCGACCCCGCAGGCATTCAGAGTCCAGCCAATGCCCGGTGCCTGCTCGTACAGCCGAATCCTCACCTCTGTAGCAAGCACACAGGCACACGCAGCATGACAAATGTACCGCAATACGTGCAGTATCACTGCCGGCTGGGCAAAGGATTCGGCCTGGTCGTTGCCCCATGAGCTCTCCACATTGCAGGAGAGGTCATCGTACCGGCTGCCGAAACGAATCGGACCCGTTGGAGGATTCCGACCTGACAAGGCTTTAACGCTGGGATCGGGTACGGCTACTGCAGTCACTGAACTCTGGAATACCCGACTGTAACAACTAACTAACATTCATTAGCCGGCCTCTTGCAAAAGCTCGATCGATAAATTCTTGTGGATACTCTCTGATGCGGAATCTTGCCGACATGCCTGCCAAAGACTCACGAGGAACCCGAATCACAGAAATAAATAGTCGAACAAGTGGAAGTTCCAAAGACTGCTTCCAATATGAAGCTGAAGCGGCTGAAATAATCGGCCCAACGCAGGCACTGCGGTGGATGTTGGCAGGTCTTCCTCAAAGTAACGGTCCCATGGAAAGTGCAATCGCTTCCAGGCACCAGTCACAATCGTTCTCTCTGAATAGCCGAGCTGCTAAGTGCCTTTGTCACCGTCCTCCTGGCATGCACGTTGGCGATGAGGATGTAGCCTTGCAGCAAGCAACACACTCCCCTGGAAAGTGCAGTCGCTCCCAGCCACAGCCGCTATCATCGGATTTTGTGAAAGAATACAGCCGAAGTGCCGTGTCACGTGAGGCTTCTGAGATGCGGCCTTCGTCGAATGTTCAGGATCAATGGGATGTGCTGTGCCAAGCTGCTACTTTGGGCTTCAAGGGCAGATTGCTAATTCTGTTGCACAGAATTGCAGCAAAGAGTCTCAGCCAGCAGAAGCTCACTCCAGGCACGGACACAAGGCAATGGCTGGATGTTAAAAACTCCACACGCCTCTCAGGCTGTTAAGTATAATATCGGGAAGGGCCACTGTCTCCATGTAACAGCTCAGACATGCATGGCATAATTTTCAGGGAAGCTTAGAACTACTGGCAGGATCAACCATGTCGCATCTCCACAGAAGCTCAGACTAAGAACTCAGAATGTCCTGGTGTCTTGACTGCTGGACTCCCGGTGTGATAGCTCAGACATGCAAAGCTGCAGAGCTGAAATATCTTAATGGTTGAGGGAAGCATAGGACTGCTGGCAGGATCCATAGGTTGCATCTCTACAGAAGGTAAGAAAGCACGTGTCCACGTGCCCTCGCTGCTGAACTCGGGCCATGCGTCAATGAGTCAAACAGTGCTCCCAACTCATGCAAACTTATGCAACGAAAGAGCAGGAACTGACTTGTGCTTCTGCCTGGATCATAACCTTCAGCTCCAACTGGGTGCTAACCAAATCCATTCTGACATGCAGACATTTTAAAGAACATGACGTCAACAACATCCATCACTGCACCTGACCCGCTGAGTTCAAGGCCAGTTCATGGTGGCGGCGAGAAAGACCACATGTGTGCATGCGTGTGTGTGTGTCTGTGTGTGTGTGTGTGCGTGTCTGGGTGTCTGGAAGAATATCGACAAGGACCGAGGACGACCACTGACCCTGTTGCTGGACACCCCCCCTCCACTCGACAAGTCTCTATATGTTCCTAACTAGGAACTGCTACTGCTAGTAGTAGTAGCAGTAGCAGTAGTAGTAGTAGTACTAGTAGTAGTAGTAGTACTACTACTACTACTACTACTACTACTACTACTACTACACCCCACATCCCAAATGACCGAAACGGATCACACGAATGATGACTCCTAACAAGGGCCACCCTGGTCTAGGGTCACCCTTTGCACTTCCCGATATATGCTCATATGTATACATATATGTATATATGTATATATATATATATACATATATATATACATATATATATCTCTCTCTCTCTCTCTCTCTCTCTCTCTCTCTCTCTCTCTCTCTCTCTATGGCTGTATCGTTTTCGGATGGCAAGGCCTCGGCATCGATATAAAGCATACCACTACTGAGTATAGCATATATAATGTACTGAAATGCAGTGAAGTGACTAGTGACTTGACTAGTGACTAGTGTGCAGCAGAAGCCTCAGATACAGAGAAATCACAACTCACACCTGCTGGCCTTGTGCTTCCGACGCGATCGGTCCTGTCTGCAAGCTTCTGCATCCAGTCATGATGCAACGGACAACTGACACATGTGTCGGACTCCATGATGGCCTTCTTCTTCTTCTCCAACTCGGACCCTAAAGCAGCCTCGAAGTCGGACATGGGTATGGTAATGCTGTCATGCAGCCACGAAAAGAAAGACGTGCATCATGGCCTCTGTGCTCTCCTCCTCACCCTGCAAGTCGGAGATGTGTATGGTCATGCTGTCATGCACCCACGGAAGCACAAACATGCATATTGCGATGCAAGCTTTGCATGGCCTCCTGCGACACCAGTGAGATCGGCGACAGTCGGGCCGGCAGGGGTGCTGCTTTGGAAACTAAAACTGGTTTCCAAAGCGGCTGCTGTGGGGCAGCAGGCATTGGCTTCGGCCTTTGGGGTTTGGGTTGCCTGGCCTGTCCGGCCAGGCAACCCGAAGTCGGTCCCGCTGCTGGAGTCGGTCCCGAAAAAGTGTCGTGTGGAGGAGGGGTCTTCGGTGGAGGAGGGGGGGGTGGAACCGGGGGTGGGTATGGGACGTGGACGCCCAGCACTGGTGCAACCGGTGGCGGCCAGTTTGTCTCGGGATCCATGGTTGCTACTCGGGCCCGGCTACACTGCTTGCTACTCGGGCCCGGCTACACTGCTGCTGCTACACTTCTACAGGATCTCTACTGACTAGAGCAAGGATCGGCCATGCTTGCTCGGGCCTCTTTTTTGTTGTGGAGATGCTGCGGCTACACTGCTGCTGCTACACTTCTACAGGATCTACTACTGACTAGAGCAAGGATCGGCCATGCTTGCTCGGGCCTCTTTTTTGTTGTGGTGATGCTGCGGCTACACTGCTGCTGCTACACTTCTACAGGATCTACTACTGACTACAGCAAGGATCGGCCATGCTTGCTCGGGCCTCTTTTTTGTTGTGGTGATGCTGCGGCTACACTGCTGCTGCTACACTTCTACAGTAGGATCTACTACTGACTAGAGCACCTGGAATTGGTTTTGGCATTGGCCCAGAATACACAGACATGGAACTGTCAACTGCAGGAGCTGATGCTCTTAGGATCTTAGCAGTCTTAGCACCAGGAGAGCCAAATAGCACTGCAGAACTACATGCACAGGCAAACTCATGCCGAGTCAGAATGCAATGCACATGGAAGCTGTCAAGGCTCAAGACTCTGACTCTCACTGAGGACATGACGTTCTGAGGCAAGCGACGGCAGGAGATTCGGGCCCGGCCTTTTCAGAATCAATATTTGACGGCCCAAGGTCGGCCGTCAACTCACAATGCAATGCCGCTGGCAACTCTCAAGGCTCAAGACTCTGACTGTCACTGAGGACATGATGTCATGAGCTAAGGGATGAAACAAGCATTGGGCCAAGTCCTGGAACGAGTCTTACCATGAATCAATCGATCAATCAATCCATCAATCTATCAATCAATCAATGAATCATGGGCCATGGAGAGAAAATCTCTGCTAGTCGGTCCACGGTGCAATGCACAACCGAAGAAACACGCCAATGCTCAACCAGAGTCCCGGCCGGAGATGGTCCCAAGCATGCACAGAAGCAACATGCCGGATCACACTTCTCTTGGCGATCGCAGGCGCCACCAGCCGGAAACTGCTACATGATCGCTGGGAGACAGCCAGTCAGCGGCTTGCTGCTGTTGGGAAATCGGACCGAGAGCCGCACAGCGGCTGCTGTGCCCAAAGCGCCTGCCTCAGCCATGCAGTCCACCCCCCGAAAGCAGGAAAGACTATACCTATGCAGCAACATGTGAGGTCCTGCACATGCAAGTGCAACGACGGCACTGTTTCCACATGCCAGGCGTCATGGTCACTGCATGTTAAGTTGCACCTGCTTTGGCGATGGCCGGTCTTCCAAAAGATGACCAAGGTTTGCAGGGGCCGCCTTAGCCTTGGCCTTGCCCTTCATTCGGCCCTTGCCCTTAGTCGCCTGAGTCGATCCCGCAGATGACGATGAGAAGTCGGGCTGATGCCAGAGATGGTGCTGCAGCTGCCTGGGGGCCTTCTTTGGCCTAGCCTGGGGGGCTGCTGAAGTCGGTCCCGCAGACGGCGATGAGAAGTCGGGCCGACGATAAAGACGGTGCTGCAGCTGCCTGGGGGCAGTCTTTGGCCTAGCCTTGGGTGCTGCTGAAGTCGGTGTCGAAGATGACGATGACTCATGTGTCTCCTCCTCTGACTCTGACGGCATGTGGCGTTGATGAAGATCATTCGGAGGATCTGCACGAAACGGCGATGGCTTTGCTCTGGGAGTCGATCCCGATGAAGGCTTGCCCTTCTGGTGTTGGCCTCTCTTGTGCTTGTTCTTTCTGTCTGCTGAAGTCGGACCGTTCTCTTCAGAAGGCAAAAAGATAGCCTCTCCTTTGCCGCTCTTGACCTTGTTCTTGCGGTCTGCTGAAGTCGGATGGTTCTCTCGAGGACGCAACATCTTTCGACCCCGAACCTTTCGAGTCTCGGTTACTCGTCTGCTTCGCCTGTTCTCTTCAGGTGGCAAAACGACAGCCTTTCCTTTGTCGCCCTTGCCCTTGTCCTCAGGGTCTGCTGAAGTCGGACCGTTCCTCCGAGGCAAAAAGATTGGCTTGCCAAAAGGGCACATGTGGCGGCCCGGCATTTGCAAGCGAGTGTGAATTACTCGTGTGCTTTGCTTCTACGGTCGTATATCCAGATTCGAGCCAATACTACCAAGGCATGCAAAGACATCCAACAATCGACAACAGAGCAAATGCAGAGTAAAGAAGCCCGGGCCCAAGACAATCCGACCAGATCATGTGGCCCATGCAGTCACGGCCTGTTACGGATGAGGTTTTGACAGTCCGCCCTGACTCGGTCCGAGTGTTTTTAAACAGCCATGAGTCAGTGCCAATGAGTCGCTCGTCTCTCTCTGTCTCAGCTGCTGTGGTTGTGCACGAGCTGCAATCCGAACGCAAGACGCCATGCTCTGACTTCTCACCCTTGGACCATTGACTTTGGACCGAGTCGAAGCCTGCTGCAAAGCCTCTTCATTCTGCAACACTGGAACTAAGTTACACCGAAGCCTTGCCGTCAGTGTGGTGGGTAGTGCGAAAATGCGACCTGACGTGGCAAGGACTTGGATTCCCACCCATGCGACAGATCTGGGCTAGGATTCGATTCAATGAGTGTGGGACTGGAATCGAATTCGACCTGTAGTCGGTGATAGATAGGCTACCGGGATGCTGCCAGGCAAGGCACCCAAAAGAGAATGCCTGCAAAGAAGACACCAAACTCCTGGGACTCAAGCTGATCTGATCGATGTGGCCTCGAAAGTCAAAATCTCACTAGTCACACCGATGACATGAGCCTGCATTTTGCGAATCCAAGGCTTCGGCACTGCTTCTGTGAAGGAGTTTGGCCCTGCAACAGGGAACTGCAAAGAATAAGACGCAAGTCGAGGCAAGATGCAGTCTGTGGCAGCCTGCAATTACAACCTGTCCAAACTTTTTCAAGCTTGCACCAAGTCATGACTTTGCAGCCAGCTGATCAAGGGCTGGGATTCCAATGAACTGCTCTTATGCGTCCCGCATGAACCGACCAACCGGAGTCCTAAGGCTTTTAAGCCTGAAGCCTTAAGCCTTAAGCCTTAAGCCTTAAGCCTTAAGCCTTAAGGCTTTAGGATCAAGGCACTAAGATAGCTCATGTCATTTAAAAAGCCCTATAGTTAGTTAGTCACTCGGTCCATGCAGGAAAAAAAGGCCTACTGCCAGGGATCTCAACACCAAATGCTGCTACTCGGCTTCGCCGCATTCGGTCCCATCGGCTCCGCCGTCCTTGGCTGGACATGGAAAGTGTCACTGATGTCTCGAATGTCGTGATGATGCCATGGGAGGGTGACTGAAGTCCCATGTGAACAGGAAGTCACAGGCACGCTGACTCATAATCAGATTGACTTGCTGGCCACGTGACGCCTTCGGTGACGATGCTGGCGGTGGGAACCTTGCATTCGGCCCGTACCTAGGCTGGCTGTTTCAATTGAATGTGGTGTCACTGTGGATTGTGCCTGCTTGAGCGACCAAGCAACGCTTTCGGGATCACCGGCTTCTTGCTCACCGTCGACCTGAGGCTGCATACTCACTCCATTGCAAAATCAAGCTGCTCACATGTCAATTGGCATTCTGTCTGCTTGCTCCGAGCAACGGCGATGGGACCCTCGGCCGCTTCGGGTTCCTGGATGTCTCGTGATAATTTGACATGTCACGACGAAAACCTGCCGTGGCCTCGTCGAGCCACTTGGCACCGGAGCTCCCGGCGGCTGGAACCCCAGCCCCAGCCTTTAGAACTTGAGGATTGCAGTGGCCAAATGTGCAACCATTATATCAAAACAGCTGACCCTTTCCATGGCCTCTGGATGCACCTTTTGATCGTCCTCCTGGAAAGCCGGTGCCTGAGACGGTCGGACCCAAGCAATTTGGAGCAATCAAGTCTTCAATTAAAAAGTCTCCTGTTGCCAACTCCTATGTCTCTGTCTTCAGACCAAGGACGCTGCATCGGGCCCATCGCGACGATCTTCAGCACCCGGGGATGCTGAATCGGGCCCCTCGGGCCGAGCTTGAGCAGATCGTGGTGCCTGTGCATCATGTGTGGAACATTTCAGGAGCAGAGGCCCGCCAAGACAAGCCCGACCTTGTTGGCCTTTGCACGTGGTCCCGCTGGCTCCTGCACAGTGAAATTGTTTGAGGGCCCAAAGTTATCCAGCACCCTACGTGCATCCGAACAGAGGTATAGCGGCGTCCGCTTTTGTCTGCAACCCAACCACAACCCAATGTGTATGGGAGTATAGGTATCGTGCCAGTCCTGGTCCGGGCTCCAATACAATGGTCCGTCGGGATCCTGCAATTGGAGCTTTGCTTCAGTGTCCGCAGTTATCTGCAACCCATAGAAGTGTACGACGTATGAAGTACAAAGGCAGGCGTTTGCGAGGGATCCTGCAAGCTGAACTTGGTTGAGGGTCCGCAGTCATCTGCAACATAAAGTAGTCTTGAGTATACCGAGTATAGTGGCAGTCCTGAGGTGCAGACGTACTACTCGGACCCGCGGTGGGATCCTGCAAGCTGAATTTGGTTCAGGGTTTGAAGTTATCCCCAACCCCAGGCTAGTCTTGAGTATACCGAGTATAGTGGCAGTCCTGAGGTGGAGAAGTAGTACTCGGACCTGCGGTGGGATCCTGCAAGCTGAATTTGGTTCTGGGTTTGAAATTATCCCCAACCCCAGTGGTGCATCCGAGTAGACCATCGAAGCAGTCCTGGGGCAGGACATCAGGCGGAGGGCCTGGCGGCGGACCAGGCGGCGGACCAAACGGCTGCGATGCAGCAGAAGTCGGGCCAGCCTGCGATTTGGGTTGATGCTCCGAAGTTACCCGCGACCCATCTAATAATGTAGTGGCAGTCCTCGTCCTCTGTGTCATCGTCGAAATCGGGCTCGACCGTGGTGCGCTTGTAGCCACTGGCTTCATCCCTCAGGTCTAGAGTCTAAGTCTAAGTCTAGAGTCCAGAGCTTGGGGCATAGAGGCGGGTTTAGGATTTGGCCGAGCCGCCTGGCGAATGCCATCTTCTCGTTGTAAAACGAAACCAGGTTGTGCACCGTTTTTCGAAGATGCTGATCGTACATTCGGTCCCACCCATGCCAGCCTGAGATTTTCGGCGGTCACACTCGGGCCATCCATGCAAGGCACTTTGCTGGGACAGTCTGCTAGGCCGGCACTTTCAGTAACCAAGCTGCTCTTGGTCCATACGGCCGAGCACAACTTGTTGATGTGCTCGTTGACGTAATCGGACCCTACTCCACTGTGCTCGTATAGACCGTATAAGTCCTGAGGTGGTGATGGGATGGAGATTGTAAAGAACTTTCTGTTGTGGTTTCCAACAAAGTCTGCATTGTAGATACAAACAAACGAATCCCAATCTCATCAAGCATCGGACCACGTGTGGGCATCGGTGATCTCGAGCTGGTCCAAACACCATGCAAGGTGCGGTGTCTCCTGCCACACCTCCGATGCCTCCACCTCCTCGCAATGGTCCTGAAGCATCGTGCTTTCTGTTGTGGCTGTTCCTGTTTCACTTCAACTGACCCGTCCTCGAACCACCTTGCACCGCGGTCGCCGCGTTGAGGCGGCCTTCTATGGTGCTCGGCCCGAAGGAAGACGAAGATCTTCTTGAAGCATTCGGACCAGAAAGCCCTGGCTTGCAGTTTGGGGGAATGCTTAATTATTGTGTTATAGACACTTGTCTAGGAACCATCAGGGAAAGTTGCTCCCATAAGTGCTGCCCGGTGGCGAGAACTCGCATCGGGCCCCTCTGCTCATCCTCTGCGCTTTGCGCAGCATTCGGTCCGCTACCTCTACAACCATGTCTCGGGCCCGAGGATGGCCATGGCACAGCAGAGCGAGGCATTCCTGAGGTGAGAAAGCACGTGACTCAAGTGACTCAGAGTATACTTCAATTAAGACCACAATGCAAGTGGGACACACAGTTAAGTCAAGGCACGGTCCAGTTGATCATGTCGCCATTGGTGGCGTTCAGGACCCATGCCACGTAGTAGTGAATTGTTTTCACTCTTAATCGGACCTCGACACTCCATTAATGTCCATGTCATGTGCACATACATTACACACACCTACGTGCATTGGTGCATATTAATGCAATGCCACGCGGCCTGCTGGTTGCGCCACGTCGGCGCCACATTCGGGCTGGCGGCCCCGGAAAAATCAATGGCTCCAAAGGAGCCCCGCCGTCTAGCGGCATTCGGACCTCACAGTAGGGCTTTGCATTCAGTGTCACCTTTGTGACTCGACACTTACATGTCGGGCCTGCCGCCAGCCCGCGGCTGATGAACTCCCCTGGGTAGCGGGAGAAATCCATCCTGCCAGTGTCAAGGAACCCTTATCAAACAAACAAATGTAAGTTTCACAGCAGCAGTCCACACCAGAATATAATGTGCAAGCCAAGACACGCTGAGGAATTCGGGCCCAGGAAGTAATTCGGGCCCAGGAAGTAATTCGGGCCCAGGAGGAGGCAAGCACCTCAATGAAGCTGCCGACAATAAGAGATTTCAGAGCAAAATGCCTGTAGGACCAGGAGAATGCCCAGGCACGTGGACCCTGACTGATGCGCGCCGCTTCGGACCCAGAAAGCACCTCAGTGAAGCTGCGAAAACGACCCTTGCCAGGAGCCAGTGCTCTTGAAACAAAATCAGAATTGTTCACTTCCAGCCGCATACCATCATCAACTCGGAAAGCCGAGATGCAGCCCAGACAAATGGCTCAAGGCTTCCCGCAGGCGGCAGCTATGGCTTCTGTCACCACCCGGCCTTTGAAGCCCTTGAAAATGTTCGTAGATAATGTCCTAGGAAGCCCAATAAGGGTAAATCTCAAATGTCGCAAAGGCGACCCGGTGATTACTTGGCTGCTACATGCCACGAGACGAAATATTTCAATTTAAAGTGTCGCAAAGGCGAGCTAGAAATTACATATTTAACATTACACCACTGCGACCTAGAAATTACTTCAGATACATGCCACGAGGGGATGAAATGTCCCTAAGGCTACCTAGGGACCTAGTGATTACTTACTTGGCTGCTGCTACATGCCAAGGTCGATGACATCTTAAGACAATGAGGCGCTCACGACCGGACAATCCAGGCAAGGCATATGGTTGGGAGTCTGATAAATGGTCTGGAGATGTTCATGCCTCCTGCAATGTCATGACATGTCCTCATAAGCTGGATTTCGGGCCGTGCAAGAATCAAGAAGTGCTGCAATCATGCAAACTTCCGCTGACCAAGGGCAACAGCAGGACATGTGCCTCGCTCGCAAGATGGAAGTCGACTTGGACCTGTTTGCATTACCGTCAAATTACATTACATATCCACAATGTGGCTCGGCGGATAAGTTCAAGGCCGCCTGATGATGGCCACGTAGAGGATGAGTCTGTGTCTGTGTGTGTGTGTGTGTGTGCCTATACATGTGTGTGTGTGTGTCTGTGCATATGTGTGTGTGTGTGTATGTGTATGCATGTACGTGTGTGCATGCATGTGTGCTTTTGTCTCTGGGACTGTGTGTGCATACCAGTACCACAACATCAAGCCTTTGACTCTAGACTAAGCTAGACTCTAAAGCTAAAGCCACCGCTCATGATATTCGGGCTGTGTTAACACCACTACCACAAACTCCATCGCAAAAGCCATCGCTTCTTATATTCGGGCCGATATATGACATTACTGATACTGCCTACTGATACCGGAACAGTAGAGTTGCCCGTGGGTACCCACAAGCCTCGTGCGTTACTACCATGCACAAAGCACAACAGCATTGCCTCTGAAAACCAAGCAGCTCGCAACAGTCGATCAATGCACAACACAAGGCAGGCCAAAGCTCAACCAACCAGGGTCACTGACTCACAATGCACAACAGAAGAAGGCAGCCAATGCTCAGGAATCATTCAAGTTTAAACTGCACCATTTCCAGAACACAACATGTCACAAGGCTCCGGCACAGCACAGCATGATGTGCATGATGCTGGAATGTGAATCTCAGGAGTCTGCGGCCATCTGCAGGCGGTCGCTCCTGCAGGCGGACGTGTGCAGAGCATTTTCAAGCTGCAAACAGATACAGTGTTTGCTGTACTGTTCTGTACTTGGACAGCTGCTACTGAGCCTTAATGCTTAATGTTTTGATACCAACACGAACAGATAGCACACCAGCGGCCATCCAAATTTCCTTGTGCATAATGTAAACTGTAAAATTCCATTAATGATTAATGATTAATGATTAATGGTTGGAAGGATCCAGAGCCCAAACACGGTAGTCCCGACAGGATAAATCAGTAAACAGGGATGCAGCCTTAGGCACTGAAGCTGGTCTAAACTTGACACTTGTGATCATCAACCTGAGTCTCAATGATTTGGGTTTACTAATGGAACGTACTATGGCAGTCGGCTTGTGCAAATTTCTCCATCGGATAAGACCATTTCAATGTTCTACTATTATACTGTTATTTCAATTGGTCAGAACCAGAATGGTCCATGATATCCGATGTCTCATCACGAAACCAAGCTGAAATCCAAAGGATGCAGGAGGAGAAAGCCAGGGAAGTAAAGTCCGATCAACCTGCTCAGGCCTGTGGCAGGCGATGGCGAGGGCAGCACCTGCAAAAGGGAAAGGCTGGCTGCACCTTATCGCTATGGAGGAGGCAATGCTGTAAGTGTACGTATCTTCTGTAGTTCAATTGAAGGGGGCAACAATCAAAAAGTTGTTGCCACTCAGTGGAGTCCACCATGTAAGTTAAGTAGAGACAATGGCAGTGGTATGGTATGTGCGAATGCATTTGCAGGCATGTTGGGTTTGGGGCTGGTCTAACCTAGTGTTGACTGATAGCACTGGTGAAACCTTTTTCCTCGAGTTGGCTAGCATCGCCGCGGGAAGATCTCGGGCCAATGGCGAACTCGGGCCAAGATGACCGGAATCATGTGCTGCCCTTGCCTTTGCCATTGTCCTTGCCTTTGTCCTTGCCCTTGTCCTTGCCCTTGTCCTTGCCCTGGTCCTTACCCTTACCCTTCGGGCCCACAGGCCTAGGTGTAAAGGGCTCCACCCTGCCTGCAGCCTTTGGAGCAGTCGGACCCACCACATTCGGATCCACCATATTCGGACGCACAGGCGCTGGTGAAGTCGGCGGCGGCAAAGGAGGACGAGTCGGGGGCATTAGCACCTCAGGGAGTAGAAGGAGCAAACTCACAATGAAAACACTTGTGTTGTATCATTAATCATTCATTAATCATTAATCATAACTGATTACTGATTACTGAGCACTGGTTACTGAGAACCGGAATTTGTTTCGTCAAGCACCCTGCCTGCTCCACGGGCATGTTGAAGTAGGAAGCCACCTGCTGCTGGTAGTAGGCCGGTGTGATGTTCCCATAGGCCTTAGTGTAGCAAATCGTAGATGGCATGGTTAAGCCTTTTATCTATGCTTCACTTACTAGACTATCTTACTATGCTCAGGGTTGGCCTATGGAGTATGTGTTCTGAAACAACCCAAGCTGCGAGCTGCTGAGCGAGGGAAAACAAGATCCGCGTGCAGCCGAGTTCGTCTCGCAATCGGGCCTCTTCCGCCGGACCCTGAGTTAGTTGCAAGGAAGCAACACAAAATTGCTATCATAGCATACACGACTACTGATGAATCTACTCATCTAGTCCCTTCTTCGGTCCTAAGCAATATGACACAAACAGCTAACTAAAATCACAAGCCAGGCTGCCACACTCCACCCTGTCCGTGGAACGGCTTCCTCTGGATTCAACTCGGGCCCACGCGACCCCGACGAAGCAGCCGAGCCAGCCTTCGGACCCTTCGGGGTTGCAGGCTCGGGCAAAGCCTTCGGGCCCGGGGTAGCCCGACGCTCCTGCTGCACCCTCCGCTTCTGGGATCGCTTGGAATTCGGGTCCTCGAATTGTGCTTGGCTTGGCTTAGCAACTTTTTGCCATGGTGTGCTTTGAATACCTTTTTTACCTCAACTCAGGGAACCGACAAGAACCACAGAGGCAGATGAATCCAGACAAAGAGACCGGGGCCATGAAGTTGGAGCCCTTCTTGTTGCCCAATCGGACCTGCCGATAATGCATACATTGGCATACATGGCATACATCTCACATTCTTTGTAATAAGTATAAGTAAGTACTAACTTATCGACCTTCCTTTTCCTGATGTGGCATGAACGAAGCCCAAAGCAGAAATGAAATCATATAGGCCCAGAAGCCGATGGATTCTCCTCCTTCTTCTTCTTCTCCTCCTTCTGCTTGTCGTCCTTCTCCTTCTTCTCGGGCCCAGGGTCCTTCTTCTTCTCGCCCTCTTTGCGGCCGTCCTTCTTCTGGTCCGTTTTCTTGCCAACCTTCTTCTTGTCATCGTCTTTCTTGTCGGACTTCTTCTTCTTCTTATTTTTTTCGTCCTTGTTCTTCTTCTTCTTCTTCTTCTTTTTGTCCTCCTGCTGGGACTCCTCCTCCTCCTCCGGGGGATCCTCATCGAACTTTGAAGAAGAGGCCATGGCAAAAGAATTTGAATCGGACCGAGGGCAACTAGTCGGACCAATACTCACTTAGTCACTACTAAGTCACTACTAATCACTGACCATAGTCGATCAAAAGGGCAACTAGGGCCCAGGGGTTTTGAGTCGGATCACTCACTAGTCATAATCACATAGTCATAGTCGATCAACCGATGATGTGGTCATTTACGGCTTCCTAGGTCCTATATGCAGCTTTTCAAAGCACTCCGAATTGCCCCTTGGCCTTCCCCAGGCTTCGTGGCTTGAAGCCCAATGCTGCACATGACATGAATCTTCCAGTGCCGTTTAGAGGTGAGGGTTGAATAAAGGGGTCGTGGCTTGTATTTGGGTCTTATGTTTTTTCGAAGGACCCATAAACTAGGACCTGAACCGTGAGGTGGTGCCATCCCAGAATCCCCTCTGACATTATGCCAATTAGATAGGGATATCCCACTCGGGAGTATGTGTTTGGGTGCTTCTGGGGCTGCTGATTTCCCTCCTACCAAGCCAGAAAGAAGCCCGCACAGGTTTTATTTTCGGGCTCAGGATTAGCATCATCATACAACTCACCCTTCCTATAATAAAAAAATGCCTGCAGAACCCCCTTGAAAAACACCTCAACCCCTTCACCCATGATCCGTGAAATGCCAGGGTGAAGACTCCTGATCCCTAATCCCGTCGCCGATCCCCTAATTATAGAGAACTACCCAGAACTCCGAATCCATTCAGGTCTGCCCAGCACCTCACCCGGCCCCGTTGACCCGAACCCAAACATCCCAAACCCGGGTGGCACCTTCTCCGGGCGACGGCGTGCTGCATGGCGGTCCGGGTCTCCACAATTCAGGGTTAAGGGTTTGGGATTAGGGTGGAGGGTGCAAAGGTTTAAGGCTTAAGGCTTAAGGCTTAAGGTTTGGGGTTATTTAAGGATAAACAAATGGGGCTGAGGGCCCTGGGAGCTAATCCTAGGGTTAAGGGATTAGGCACGAGGGTCGAGGGTTTAGGGTTTGGTTTAAGGCTAACAAGGAAATTGAGGATGAACAGACGGGGTTGAATAAAATGATATAATATAACAAATACCGACAGTGAAAACTAATGTCAAGGTTCAGGCTTAGATTAGGGTTGAGTGTCAAGGGTTTGTAGTTTACGGTTTGTGGTTTGAGAATTAAAGACTAAAAAGAAAGGTTCGGTTACTTAGTTAAAAGCCTTTAGGAGGGACTTTTATTTTATTATTAGGGCTTTTAGGGGCTACGGCTACGGCTAGGGCTAGGGCCAGGGTTTAGGGCAAGATGTTTGGGTGTTAAGTCCTAGTTGACACCCTGAACTCTGCCCCAAACCCTAAACTTGACCCTGAACCCTTGACCCTTAACTCCTGGACCCTAGCCCTAAGCCCTGAACCCTTAACCCCGAAACAACAGCCTCGTCATGCAGAAGCCACAGCCCGAAAGCTGTGACAGCCACAGCCCTCGGGCTGTGACGTGCAGTCCGAAGACTGCGCTAGCCACAGCCCAAGGGCTGTGACACCGCAGTCCGAAGACTGCGGTAGCCACGACCCGAGGGTCGTGACAGCCACAGCCCGAGGGCTGTGACACCGCAGTCCGAAGACTGCGGTAGCCACGACCCGAAGGTCGTGACAGCCACAGCCCAAAGGCTGTGACAGCCACAGCCCGAGAGCTGTGACGCCGCAGTCCGAAGACTGCAGTAGCCACGACCCGAAGGTCGTGACAGCCACAGCCCGAAGGCTGTGACAGCCACAGCCCAGGGCTGTGACGCCGCAGTCCGAAGACTGCGGTAGCCACAGCCCAAAGGCTGTGACAGCCACAGCCCGAAGGCTGTGACACCGCAGTCCAAAGACTGCGGTAGCCACGACCCGAGGGTCGTGACAGCCACAGCCCGAAGGCTGTGACAGCCACAGCCCGAAGGCTGTGACGCCCCAGTCCGAAGACTGCGGCAGCCACGACCCGAAGGTCGTGACATTTGCATGACGAGGCTGAGAAACCCCACCAAAATCCCCAAATCCCCAAAACCCAAAACCCTGCCCCACCGAAAACAAACCCGCAAAGTCCCGAAACCCTGCCCAAGCTAAACCCTAATCCAACCTAAACCCCCCAAAGTCCCGAAACCCTGCCCAAGCTAAACCCTAACCCAACCTAAACCACACAAAGTCCCGAAACCCTGCCCAAGCTAAACCCTAACCGTTAACCGTAACCTAACCTAAACCACCCAAAGTCCCAAACCCTGCCCAAGCTAAACCCTAACCTAACCTAAACCACCCAAAGTCCCAAAACCCTGCCCGAGCTAAACCCTAACCTAGCCTAAATCACCCCAAGTCCCAAAACCCTGCCCGAGCTAAACCCTGGCCCTAACCTAACCTAAACCACCCCAAGTCCCATAACCTAAACCACCCCAAGTCCCAAAACCCTGCCCGAGTCGGGCCTGGGGGGGGATGACCGCGGCCAGCGCCAGGAACTTTAGGGTTGGGAGGGTTCAAGGCTTTGTTGAAAGTTTAAAGTTTAAAGGGTTTTCAGGACTTCGGGTTAGGGGGATTCGGTGGGAAGTTTGAGGTTTAGGACTAGGATAATCGGACCCTCGAGCCTGAAGTCTGCGAGGCTGTTCAAGACGAAGTAAACTACTGTATTGAATATAACTATATTAGTAAATTAGTATCATCTAGGAATCTAGGATCTATACCTATAATCGGGCCTGGGGCATGATGATCAATCGGGCCTGGGGGGGGTGGGGGGGGATGATCATGGGCATGATCATCCTCATGCCGGGGACATGCCTTAGGCTGCCGGTGTCAAGCCTTAAATTAGCGGTTAAGTGCTGTTTACATTTCAAGGGATAGGAACAACTATGATCAAGTAGCTGGTTCGTAAGGCTCCGGCTGGCGACAGCGGCAGAACAAGTATAGGACAGATTGCATGCATGAAGCCTAAGACAATGAGCCAGTTCCCTTAGTATAGATCCCTTATAGTAACCCTTGCAGATCCCTGATATAGTAACGACCAGAATCCCGGCTCTCAAATGATTGTGCAACTGACCAGTGGGCGGACTTAGGCACTGCTTGCCTACCTTAAGGCTCCATGAACCTGTATAGTATGTGGGAGTTTCCGGAAATAGGGGACCCTGACCCTAATCTAGTACCCTAAATAGTAGGATCCTTATTCCAAGGACCCCCAAATAAGGTACCCCGAATTTTCGAAAACTCCCATACGCTTTGGCCTTAAAGGCGTTCCCACATAGGTACTCTAAGGTCTCAGTATGTACGATACCGGTACATGGAGCTTGAGGGCTATATTGGAGTTTCCCAAAATTAGGGGTACCTTATCTTGGCCCCTTATAAGGATCCTACCATTTAGGGTGCTATATTCGGGTCCCCTATTTTCGGGGACTCCCATATCTCAAAACTTAAGGCTGATCTGAGGGAGGACATGCCCTGGGAAGTACGGTTCTTATCGCTTGGGTGCAAGATCTCGCACGCCGGATCTGCGGTTTCTATACAATATCTACCCCCTGCCCACCTAAGCCGTGAATGCAGGTCGAAGTTCTGACATTCATGGCGGCCCAGGATACATAGATCGTAAGTTCTTGTCCCCGAGAGTGTGATTGCAGAAGAGTAATCCTGTGTGTAACTATACATATATATATATATACTGATCTTGGCATTCCGTGTGATAGCCGCTGAGTTTTAGAAGTTCGGGCGTGCACCTATTTACAATCAAAGCCCTGTACCCTAGCCAAGCTCTAGATTTTATACCATACTGTCTGCAGCCAAGTTGTCGACTTCTTGTGAACGTAGGCCATGCCTCGTGCAATGTCCAGCAGCGTCGCAATTGTGACGGGCATATTCGCTGGCCTGGCCCGCCACGACCAAAATGCACTTGGCCGATGTGCCATGCAAAGACCCACGGAGCATGCAAAGCAAGCTCGGCGAAGTGTGAGATTCAGAGCAATTTAGATAAAATGTAAGTAGACTATATAGCGCAGGAGCTGTGTCCTTATTGTAATGCATGTCCTATTTTGAGCTTAGTGGTTAATATCAGGATTGCATTCTTTCTGAAACTTCCAAATCGCTTAGGTACCTGTGTGCTGCCGTCTGTGAACTCCATAGAAACTCCTTAACCCTGCAGTAAACCCCACGAAGTTGGAAACCAGATGAAGGCCAAATTGTGCTGAGACTCCCTATACATTGCTCTTAGGGATTGAGGCTTCGGGGTTTCCAACTTTTGGGCTTCTACTGTACACCCTATGATGCTCTGAGTTCGCGGCCTTTCCTCTCCACGGTCTCTTTTCGGGCTTCCTTACTTTGGCTATACCCCCTTAGAACCATAATAAAACTGATCTGTCTTATATTCTCTTGGGCTTTTTGTGAACCAAAATAAATATTTGCTGAGGAGACGATAGTTGGGTCAATGCTACGCCCAAACGCGGAAGCCAAGACCTTACTCAGACCCTCAAACGCTAAACTCTGAACTCCGTAAACCCTAAATCCTAAACCCGAAACCCTAAACCCTAAATCCTAAACCCTAAATCCTAATCCCTTATAAATCCTAAACCCTAAACCGCCACTCTACCCGAACCAATGGCAACCCCAAGGCCCTTGACATAGAGGCCCACATGATGAACAACACTATTTTTTTGGGGGGGGTCCACATTAGAGTTATAGTATACTAGAGCCCAGAACCCTATTCTAACTACTGAGGCCTCTCTATTACAGAACCCTACAGTATCAAAGATCCCTTTTAGAACCCCTTAAACGCACCCTTAAAGGAGCCCTTAAGGCCCCTCTATCAACCCTTTCTGCCATAGCACGAAGTGATCTTCTTCTCCTCCCGCAGGTATCCTCGCTCAATGAAGCTGGAAAGATGGCCCAAGTCCTGAGGGTTAGGGTTTAGAGTTTAGGCTGAGGCACGTCACCGCGACTGGGGTTTAAGGTTTAGCTTTGGGGTTGGGGCTGAGTTTTCAATCAGAACAGGGTTTAAGTTTTGGGGCCCAGTATACCATAATTCTAACAAGGAGCCCCCACAATAGTATTATAGGCCATTATTCACACCCGAAAAAAAAGCTTCACGGTTCATGGCGTGTGAGGGTTTGCAGGTTTCGGCGTTGACAGAGCGCCTTGTCACGGATGCCTTGGGGGTGTCTCATAGCTCACGTGTCCCATGATATGGGAGTTTCCGAAAATACGGGGTACCTCATAAGTGCCCTAAATAGTAGGATCCTTATTTTAAGGACCCAAAATTTTTGGGTCCTTAAAATAAGGATCCTACTATTTAGGGCACTTATAGGGTCCCTATTTTCGGAAACCCCCCTAAATATCTGTGCCCGTAACGATTGCTCCTTTTCCCACCGCAACCCCCAGACTGAACGAACGCCGCAGATGACCA
Source organism: Symbiodinium sp. CCMP2592 (assembly GCA_905221615.1). NCBI lineage: Eukaryota > Dinophyceae > Suessiales > Symbiodiniaceae > Symbiodinium > Symbiodinium sp. CCMP2592. The sequence continues at coordinate 353,579 of CAJNDT010001813.1, read as the reverse complement.
ACTGCCAAAGCCCCGAACCAGCAGATAGGCTCTATAGTAGTTCCTTTTTGGGATTACCCTGTAGGATTCTAAATATGAACCCCCAAAAGGAACTACTATGGAGCCGCTGGGTACAGCAGAAGGCGTTTCGGGTATTGTACACTATAATGATGTTAAGGAGCCTCAACATACAAAACTCTCAACCTACATGACAAACATGAAGAGACAAAAACTCGAAACGGAACCCCAGAGCGACCAAGCTAGCTTCGGTAGCGATATTCAGACACCCTAGTACAAGGGAGCTGAGTCCTGGAGCAAAAACCAAGACGCTGAACCTCAAACAGCAAATAATCTGTTGACTTCTCCCTTGGAGTTGTTTTAACACTAATCAGTATATAACTCCTAAGAAAAGGTTTTGGCTCAGCATGTTTGAGCCTCTGTTTGCTTACGGGATGAAGTTCGGGGCTTTGGGGGGCTTTCCTGGTTCACCTCTTCCCATGCTTCGTGGTGCCCTCCCAAACCCCAGAAGACAGTACTTGGACGTTCATGGGTAGTTACAAGTGGAGTAGGCCTACCATGCATTTAGGCAGCTGCCCGTGACACTTCAAGCAGCCCTCCAATCGCCCGTTTGACGACTCTTGCCCAGGGTGCCGCCGGTCCCGACAAGACGGTGAGGGAGGGTAAAGCCTCCCGGTATACGGGACGGAAATGACTCGGCTATGCCTCACACAATACGGACGTCAGTCCGTTTTAATTAGGACCCCAAACCCACCACCTGATGTGTTTTGCCCTGCCCTGCCCTGCCCTGCCCTGCCCTGCCCTGCCCTGCCCTGCCCTGCCCTGCCCTGCCCTGCCCTGCCCTGCCCTGCCCTGCCCTGCCCTGCCCTGCCCTGCCCTGCCCTGCCCTGCCCTGCCCTGCCCTGCCCTGCCCTGCCCTGCCCTGCCCTGCCCTGCCCTGCCCTGCCCTGCCCTGCCCTGCCCTGCCCTGCCCTGCCCTGCCCTGCCCTGCCCTGCCCTCTGCCCTGCCCTTTCTGCCTCTGACCTACTCCTTGCCCTGCCCTACCTTGTTCATCTTCGAGCACCCCTTACAGGGTGCGAGATGCAAGCTGTTTGTTGGAAACCCTTGCTTTACGTCGAGCGGCCGGCACAGGCCGCGAGGACCCACAACCCGACAGAAACCATTTCTGTTGTGATTTCTGGAGAAATATTGGTGTTTACATGTCAAGCTGCGAAAGGAAGCAGAAAGCAAGAAAGCCCCCCTTGAGGGGGGTTTGGGGGGTGAACCCTAAACCCTAATTGAGAATAGTTGGGGTGGTTGGGGCGGGACTACATGCTGACGCAAGCGCGCGATTAGTGGGCGCGCCCCCTATTCCTAAAGTAAAAGGCGCACCCACCGCGCGCATACTGTTACACACCCTAAACCCTAAACCCTAAATCCTAAATCCTAAACCCTAAACCCCGCAGGGATGACCCCACAGACATGAAACCCTGAAGCCCGAGAAAGTTCGCAAGCTGAGCTGCACAAAGCTCTTGCACGATCCACAATACATCCTCAAGAGGCTCGCGGGTCATTTACTTTGGGGGTTTTGTTTTAAAATAGAATAGGGTTTCGGGTGATAGTATACGAAAATTATAATGAGGAACCCCCACGTTTACTGCAGGGGCCTTAACAAAATTTAGAATCGGGTGTCGGGGTATATGAAAATTATACTAAGGAACCCGCACGATAGTGTTGGTCATGATTACAGCCCCTATATTATCCCCTAAGCCGAAGATAACACGAGGGTCCACATATACTACCACTGTAAAGTTTTGTCCCCAAGCCACAATAAGGATGGTCTTTTGGGACCCAGCTCCATGATGGTAGTACATATGCCTACGGGATACAGAGTTCATGGGATGTAGGGCTTTAGGCTTGCAGAGTGTACAGGTCCTCTAGGGCTACTTAACCCCTAAATCCTAAACCCTAAACCCCTAAACCCTAAACCCCGATGGCTGGCTTGCACTTGGGAAAAACCGATAACAGTAATGTCCTCAATCTTGACCTACAAAAAAGCAGGGTTTAGGGTTTAACATCGGACTTCCTGTGCTCAGAAACCCCCAGGTCAGGCACAGTCCATCGCTTGCGCAGGAATCCCTGAACCTCAACACCAAGCCAGCCATTTGGGGTTCATATTTAGAATCCTATAAGCTAATCCCAAAAAGGAACTATAGAGCCTTTAAGCTCGAAACCCTCAACCCCAAAACCCGCAGAAGCCCTAAAGAAGGTGCCCCAAACGAATCCCCCACATCACATGTAGCAACAAACAGCTCCGTCCGATTGCTGGTAAAGATTCTGTTCGTTCAAAGGGAGGAGGGACCCTTAATGGGGACCCTACTACCCTAAAATGGGCGATATAATGGGTATATAATAGCTATATTAAGGGTATATACCTAGGGGTCCTTATTAAGGGTCCCTCCTTTTCCCCTTTTGAGTAGATGCTCCACCTCAGGATGGGTCTATGGGGCTCTTGGGTTTAGGGGTTGGTGATAGGATTTTTGCGACACGGCACGCATGGGTTCATAACCCTAAACCCTAAACCCTTGACGGGCTTTGGGCTTTAATGTAAACCCACAACCCCAAATAATCCATGAGGACCCTTAAAAAGAACCCGAAGGAACGAGAGTTTAGGGTCTTCGGGTTCAGGGTTTTAGTGTTTAGTGGTTTAGTGTCTGGGGCTGCGGGTTCACAGGAATCGACACGGGAATCGAAACGATCTGTCGTGTCTGTGTGAGGGCGTTACCACGACTATTTACGGTACGGTTTTCGTGCATGCTCTAGAAGGGCGGAACGCCAAGATACCGTAATTGTTCAGGCGTCTATTCTGCGAAACTAAAAAGACGAACATGGCCATAGGCAGCAGCCACGGGCCCTTGCATCCTCCTTCGCTTTTCAAGAGCTAAGCTCGAGAAAGGACCCTCTTTTTACATCCGTACTCGGGACCCGTCGCGCCGAAAAGCCGTCGCGCCGAAAAGCTTACCAACCCATCCCATGTGGAGTTGAAGATATCGCCCAGAATGAGGTCGAGGGTCTTTTTGATCCCGTGCAAAACCCTGCCTTGAACCATCATAATAGAACGGTTCACACCTGATCGAGGGGTCTGAAAACACCCCTCCTCACCATGTTATCCTAACCCCTAGAACAAGCACTAAACCGCTGCACATCTATGCTCCCAAAGCCACAAATCTACAACCCCCATAGTGGCCACCAGCTATGGAACCTGTACCGTGCTCTTGGTCGAGCACTTCAAGCTATGCCCTGAACCCTAAACCCTAAACCCCTGAACCCTAAACCCCTAAACCCTAACTACCCTAAACCCTAAACCCAAAACCCCTAAACCCCTAAACCCCCTAAACCCCTAAACCCCCTAAACCCTAAATACCCTAACTAAACCCCTAAACCCCTAAACGGCCTAAACCCTAAATACCCTAACTAAACCCCTAAACCCCTAAACCCCTAACTCCTAAACCCTATACACCTAAACCCCTAAACCCTAACTACCCTAAACCCCTAAACCCCTAAACCTATAAACCCCCAAACATCTTCTCTGCGTGCCGAGGTCAATCATCTTCCCCGTTCGAGTTTGGTCTGACGAGCTTGCATACCTCGGGGGTTTAGTGGTTTGGGGTTTGGGGGTTAGGGTTTAGGGGTTTCGGGTGTAGGGGTCAGGGGTTTAGGGGTTTAGGGTTTAGGGGTTTGGGGTTTAGGGTTTTGGGGTTTAGGGGTTTGGGGTTTAGGGTTTTGGGGGTTAGGGTTTAGGGGTTTCGGGTGTAGGGGTCAGGGGTTTACGGGTTTAGGGTTTTGGGGTTTAGGGGTTTAGGGTTTTGGGGGTTTGGGGTTTAGGGGTTAGGGGTTTTGGGTTTAGGGGTTTTGGGGTTTAGGGGTTTAGGGTTTTGGGGTTTTGGGGTTTAGGGGCTTAGGGTTTTGGGGGTTTGGGGTTTAGGGGTTAGGGGTTTTGGGTTTAGGGGTTTTGGGGTTTTAGGGGTTTGGGGTTTTGTGGTTTTAGGGGTTTGGGGTTTAGGGGTTAGGGGTTTAGGGTTTTGGGGGTTTGGGGTTTTGGGGTTTAGGGTTTTAGGGTTTTGGGGTTTTAAGGGTTTGGGGTTTAGAGGTTAGGGGTTTTGGGTTTAGGGGTTTTGGGGTTTAGGGGTTTAGGGGTTAGGGATTAGGGGTTTAGGGGGTTTAGGGGTTTATGGGGTTTAGGGGCCTAGGGTTTAAGGGTTTAGGGGTTAGGGATTAGGGGTTTAGAGTTTGGGGGTTTTGGGTTTCGGGGTTTCGGGTTTAGGGTTTTGGGGTTTAAGGTTAACCAAACACAGGGGGTACGGTTTGACCGCAAAAGCCCTGCAGCCTGAAGCAGGATGAGCGCAGCTTGATTGAAGTACCAAGGATCAACAATGTAGTGGTATGTGCTTCTGGGATGGATAGATCGATAGAAAGATAGGTATAGAGAAACAGATAGATGAATTGCCGCAATGTTTTTGCCACCTGTATTTCTTGCGACTGCCAATGCGCAAATTCACATTTATGCTGATATGACATGAGTCGTTTGATGGGTGTCAAACCTGACATGTCTGGTCTACCACACCAAAACTACAAACCGTCATAGCTCTGATCCGCTCACATATAGTGCGTGCGCTTGCTGAATGCGCATAAGGGATCCTTGTGAACCTAAACATCCCATGAGCTCAAAAGCAGACGCATTGCCAAAGCGCCTTCTGAAACAGTTTGGGCACCGGGTTTATTGTTACTATTTATTGTAATTCTTCTCACCATTATTGCAAGTATTACGCTTGGTATTGTTGCCAGTCCATATAACGACTGTGCTATACACACTGCTGTGCAAACATACTTGTGAAACGGATATAAAGCCCCTATACAAGTCGAAATGGACCCAACCAAAAGACACTGTTGAAACCCTAGACCCTACGCGACGCTCTAAGCCCTGAGCCGAACTAAACCCAAAGCCCTACACCCTTCATCCCAAGGTCGTAATCTCAAAACCCTTGCAATTAGCTCTCCCAAAAGCCTGACTGATTCTGGGTTCCTCAACAACTAGAATTCGGCTTGGGGGCATATTGTAGGAGTCTTCTTTCGAAATATTCAGACCTCTGTATACATGTTTATATATATATATATATATGGGAGTTTCCGAATATCGGGCATCCTAATATAATACTCTAAATAGTAGGATCCATGTTATAAGGACCCCAAAATGAGGTGCCCCTACTTTTCGGAAACTCCCCTACCTAACCGGCCAAGGTGCTCAATAGTTTTCACCACATTGGGATGAACCAAGGAGGCGCTCAGCTGAATCTGAGGAGGAGCAAAGGAGGTAACAGCCCAAAAAGACCTAACTACTTGGAGGGGACTTAGTAACTGGTTATTTTAGGGACTTATAAGTACCATAACCCCAATTAGGGTCCCTTTTAGGGTACTTATAAGTCTACTTACTACCTACTTACTAAGTCCCCCGACCCTCCAAGTAGAGTCTTGGGGTTCCGGCTGCAGTGCTACTAAGCTGGCTTCTTTAGGGTTTAGGGTTTAGGGTTCTACTCGGTTTCATGTCGGTTTAAGGTTTCATGGTGTAGGGTCTAAGGATTTGAGCTTTAGGCTTTAGGACCTTCATAACCCGACTAATTAGTGAGATCCGTGTTTCTGAGGAACACCTCAAGAGGCACCCCTCTCCCCTTAGTTATCATATTCTACCAGGCTATACTATACTAGACTATAATATATGATATGACGTGATATGACACGATATGGTATGTTATGTTCTGCGATGCTATTATATGAAATGGTATGGCGAGTTATGATGCTGTACTAAATTGCCCGATATCACAATATTGTAAAAAGTAACCTTGTATGCATGAACTATTCTGTGCTTTATGTTTCGTATTCTATCCTATACATTACAAAGTAGTACAAATTATGCGTGTATCTGTATATATATATATATGTATATATATACACATATCATGTAGTATATCAAATCTTATTATTAGCAAACATCAGTTTTTTCTGTATTAGAACACATTGTACTATGCCAAATATTTTTACCTTGTGCAACCTCGAGCCTTTCTTTGACCCTACATCCGAACTGAAATCCGGCACTTATAACGCCAATACATCAGGAATCATATGGGAGTTTCCGAAAATTAGGGGTACCTTATTTGGGGGTCCTTATAATAAGGGTCCTACTATATAGGGTACCATATTAGGGTCCCCTATTTTTGGAAACTCCCATATAAGGAACCCTCATAAAGACCCAAGGTTTCTTCATCAGGGCCCTATGCTACATCCGACCTTAAACCCTAAACCCGGCACCTCGCGCATCTGTTGCTTGATGGTATTGTTTTCGCGACGACGGCAGTCCATGACCTATTCAGGGCTGAGGGCTGGATTTAGGGTTCCTTTAAAGCGTCCTATAAGGCCTGACAACTATAAGGGATCCATAAGGGATTTAGGGTTTAGGGGTTTAACTAAGGGTTTTTGTTTTTGGGGGGATTTGGGGCTTCGAGTTTAGGGTGTGGTTTGCAACTTCGGAATTTAAGCTTCAGGGCATGGGACTAAGGTTCACACATACGGTTGTAGGGCAAAATTTCGCCGTTGCGTCTGGGAGTCCCTTGCCTCTTAGGGATGTAAGGTGGTTAGGTGGAGCTTGCGGCCTTCGAGTTTAGTACGTAGGTCGATTGAAGGACCAGTTCGTGTATGTCTGTTTTCAAGCGTATTCTATTTATGCCAATCAGGGATTCTGGAAGTAAGGGCCAGTCTTATCACTGTCTGAATGCGGTCTCCTCCATATAGACAAAAATATTGGTGAACATTCCTTTCCAGGCTTTGGGGTTGAGGGTTTGCGGTACATCGTTGCGTTTGAGCCCTGAAATCGGATGCTGTCCCACAGTGCCTCGCGGCATTCGGGATCCCTTCCCTGTGGAAGTTGTGATATCATACAACTCTCAGGCCAAACTCCAAGAGAAAACAGGCAGCTACATGAACGCCTTGCGAAGACCTGGCGAAAGCCAAAAACAGCAAGCCTTTTTCAGCACTGCAAAGCTGTATTCTACTTGTGGCCTACAGCCCCAAAATAGTAGGATTCATATAAGGAACCCTAATAATGGCCCAAGGTTTCTTAATCAGGTTCCTACATTAAGCCAGAAGTCGTCGAAGTCTTCGCTGCCACACCCAGTCCGGACCGAACCAACATTAGAACGTACAGAAAATTCCTGAGATGAGAGGTACCTAAAGCGTGTCTAGATGTAAGCCACAACGTGAGCGCTACATAGTACAACGGCTCAAGTTTGATTGACAAGGGTTTTGCATCTCGGGGTTTCGGAGGACGGAATTAAGAGCCAACAACCACATTAAATGGCTGGAAATAAGAGCAAGAAAGCCCACTTGAATGGACGGACATGGACGGAACTAATGCCCAGAGACCCATTGAATGGACGGAAACATAAGAGCCAAAAACCCTTTCAAACGAACACGCATCCCTCAAGGCTAAACCCACTGAATTACGAGTTAACCTAAAGGACAACATCAACAAATCCCAACTTGATCCAACGAAACCGGGCCTTGCAGGCCACAGCAGCCTTGTCTTCGGGGGTTATTGTTATTGGCAGTCTCTTAATGTAGGGGCCTTAATAATTATCGATAAGGGTCCTATATGGGATACTAAAATGGATACTACAAGGGTACCATAATATGTTGGGGTTTCGGAGGTTTAGGGTTATCATCAAAGCCCTGTTGGGAATCAGAAACTTAGGGTTTGCATAAAACCCTTCTTGGGCTGTTCACGCCTTTTGTAAGCACCTGCTTGAGAAGTTTAACTAGGGCTGGGATAGGCCTCTAGTGCCGCTTGCACTGGAGGGTATGAGCATATATTAGGGATCGTGGAACTTGGTATATGAAACCAAAACATGTATACACGCACACGTGCAGATAGGGCCCCCAAGAAGCACATAAGCAAAAACAAGGACAGGGATGTCCAGTATAACCCCCCTTATAATGAAGCCCAAGAAGGTCGGGATACCCCTATAAAATGCTTATGTTATTTGCTTGTTGGGTCCCTAAGCAGAGTTGAAAACATAGATCACGCACGAAACATACGATACATAGTAAAGTAATACGTATGTAGACTTATACATGTACATGTTACAGACAGATACACAGACAGAGACACTCACACACACACACACACACACACACACTCTCACACACACACACACATCGCGTATGTACATGCTGCAGTACTAGTTCACGCAGGCGTGCATGTACACTCATGCATGCCTCGTGCGCGCTGAGATGGCTGCTTGCATGAAGGTCCGTATGCACGTTTTCATGCCCTGAACTACACTACCAGCATGGCCTTCACTGGCCCGTCGCTGCATCTATGGACACAGCACATGGACTACTGGTTACCGCAGCACCGCCCGCTCAGGACAGCAAATAGGCGCAACCCTTGACCAGAACTGACGCATTAGATCTCGAAATTAGCCATGAGCCTTCGCGTTACAACAGGTTTCATAACGTGAAATCAAACGAAGCACCCCAGGAGATAGCATTTCAGATATGCGGCTCCATCCTTCGTTGTCGCGCGGTACGCCTTCCTTGGTTCTGCAGCGGATGCCCTTCGCCCTGAACAATTAAGAATAGCTGTGGCCGATTGTGGCCTGCTGAACCAACAGCCAAGAGCCTAGCCCGAAACGGCGAATCAGACATCGGATCCTTCAAGAACTCTTACAGGAATCCCTGTAAACGCCCCCACAGAACCCAAGGCCCTCACATCGAACAGTTGGCCGAGCATAACAAACAATCAAGCTGTGAAGACCCGGAAATAGGGACATAAAGAAACGGAGTCGGATCTAATAAGGGCTGTATGGTGTTTAATTGCTTCTCTGGAGTAGCGACCGTAAGGATACGGTTGCGGGCCCATTGCACTGCAATTTCACAAGGGGATACTATTACTCAACTTTGATTCCAAGCAAAACTCTATACTCTATACCAGCAAGGGAGTCAGTCCCAACTGTAAACCCCAAAGATACGGACGCAGCGAAAACTGAATTTTCGTCTGTAAAGAATTGCAAATGCTTGATTGTAAGAGTTCAGGGCATGGGAATGGCACTTTGCGGACTCAGGGCTTATGGAGGAAAGTTTAGCATTCAGGCGTTTGAGTTAAATTGGGTGCCGAACCCAGAAGCCAGAAGCCCTCAACCTAAACCCTAAACCCCTAAAACCCTAAACCCTAAAGCCCTAAAACCCTAAAGCCCTAAACCCCTAAACCCTAAAACCCTGAGACCGTAAAAACCCTAAAGCCCTAAAACGAACGTGCGAGTTTTGGTGCCCACTGCGCCGACATTTCCACATACGGCTGTCTTGTCGCCCCCATGGGAATACAATGCCGCCCCAAACGTCATCGAGTGCCTCGCCAGCACATCCCTGGTTGCTGTTGCAATCAGCTCCGTGATCTTGAACAACTTATCGGCCACCAATGAACGCCGCTCATTGTATGTTGAGGAGCATATCACTGCGGGCGGCATACCGTCGACGCTTGTGAGCAGGCTGTTAATGATCGACGGGCCCAGTGATAGGGGTGGCAACGAGCTTGCTGAGTACGGCCTGTTCAGCCACATGTACGTTCCCGCTGACGCCTCAATAGTAAGAAGCGCATGCATCAATGCGGCGCATTCCTTCCCATATTCCAGGCACGACTTAAAACCATCGCAAATGCAATAGACTTCTCTGGCACGTCCGCCTTTGCTGTCCTGACCTAAACCCCAAACCCTATACCCTAAACCTAAAACCCTAAAACCCTAAACCCTGAAGCCCTAAACCCCTAAACCCTAAACCGCTAAATCCTGAGCCTGAGCCCTAAACCCTGAAACCCTAAACCCTAAAACCCTAAACCCCAAACAATATACCCTAAACCCTGCAAGATGTACTTCGGATCACTTCTGGTCTGCTGCCGGGCTTCCCGAAGCTGCCACCTCCTAAGAGTGGTCCCAGCTCGAGGACACCGTTCAACCTCGCAAGAAGTCGGGTCTTTGATGTTTAGGGTTTAGGGGCCTTAAGAAGTGGAATAGGGTTTTGGACGATTTTGGAGTATACTATACTATAAATACAGACAAAGAACCCCCAGAATAGTATAGGTAATAACTAAGGCCCCTATATGAGGGTATTTAGTGTCATTCACCCTCAAACCCTAAGCCCTGAACCCCAATAACCCACCACTCTGTAGCTGAGCTTTTGTTTATGAAAGCCTCTAACTTTACAATGTTTCCCTTGGACCTAAACCCCCTAACATCAAAACCCGGAGCCCTACCTAATCCTTAAAATGCATTACCTGTTTTGGGTTACCATACTTTCTTACTCTAGGATCCTAACCATAAGCACGTTATCAACAACAACACTACATTCCAGGGTCTAGGTATTGCCTGGCTTCAAGATCTGGGTAGTTGTCAAAATTAGGGTCCCTTTTAGGGTCCTTAGTATAGTACGGCACCGAATATTTAGGGCACCCAAAAAGGGACCGTCATGTTGACAACTACCCATCTGGCTGGAACCATGTTGACGACTTCGAAGCCCTAGCGGCCCTCGCCGCAATCCAACCGCAAACCCGGAAGCCTTGGGGTGTATACTTAAAGGATCATGGGACTTAATAGCTAAGGTTCCTTAAAGGGCTCCTTAAGAGGGATCTATAAGGGCTCTATAAGAGGGGCTTTTAGGGTGCACTTAAAGGATCATGGGACTAAATAACTAGGGTTATAATTAGGGTAACTATACTTATAACTACTTATAACCCCAATTAAAAAACTTAAAAGCTTGCTTACTAAGTCCCATGATCCTGCAAGTAGTCTTGACTGGCAGCGTGTATTGAAAGGGTTTGGGGTTTTGGGTTTCGAGCATTGGGATGCTTTGGGCCGAGCAAACGGTCATCTACATCCCCTAAACCTAGAGCCTCTGAAATAGAGGGGCCGGTAAACTACTTGTGACACATCCGGACTTCTAGAGTACACCTCAAGCATTCCTAAGCTTAAACCTCTCAGGAACCGAATCCCCCCCAGACAGCGGGGTGCATTTGAGTATTGAAACTTTGTGAGCTTGTGGTTTCTGAAAAGTCGACGCTTCCTATGTAGGGGTCCGGGAAGAATCGGCAGGGTGCATGATGTGATCGCTTACGGTCTGGACCTGGAGTCTGGCTTAAGTGCTCGCCAGTTTGCTTTCCTGCCAATACTAGTTTAAGTAAAGCCAAGATTGGTATCATGACTGGGCTTAAGCCTACTCATACGGTCGTCATGAAGATATGCACGAGTATGTATACTTATATGTGTATTTATATATATATATATATATGTATATATATATGTACAGATACCTACATACACGCATGAATGCATGCATGCATGCATTGCATACACATCTACGGTTACATACGCATGTGCGCATATGTCCTCTCTTTCTTACACCTTTTTTGTTACATTTGTTACAACTGGGTGCTATAGTGCCCTTGATAACTAGATTAGGGTTTGAGGGCCCATTATACTATAAGTATAACAAGGGACACCCAAAATAACCTGTAGTCAACGCAAACTGGGTGGAAAGTTACTGGCTCCTCCGCGCTGGCGCGCCCCAAGGCCCCGAAAAATATCTTGGGAATCACCGGCCGGCCTGCTAATATAGGGGCCTTAATAAGGTTCCTTATAGGGGTCTACAAGGGATCTATAGTCGGTTTCTCTGGTATAGCGGCCGTGATAGTTACCTGTAGTATTTCGGGGTTCCTTATTGTACTTGTAGTATAGTATACCCCAAAATCCTATTTCAAGTATGAAAACCCCTAAATTAAGCATCCCCATGACCCCCGACAACCCCCCTCCCCCACGGTCAACGTCTATATGGGTTAGGGTTTAGGGTTATAGAGGCTCCTTTAAAGGTTCCTATGAGGACTACTATAAGGGATCTGTAAGCGTACTGAGGTTCGGATGTACAGGAGGGATAGGCTGTTAGGAGGGACTGGGGGTTAGTGGGGGGTGTACACGTGTAGGATTGGGGGTTTAGGGGACGGGATGCTGAGTGTTCTGCCGCTCCTCTCTACTGCCTGCCTGTTGTTGCACCTAAGATACCTATACTATTTTTTGGGGGGGGTTCCTTCTTATAGCATAGTATAACGGGCCCCAAAACCTTATTGTAATTCCCAAAAACCCTAAAACCCAAAATCAACCCAGGCCGCACTCGGCCGAGGCGGGCTCGCGTAGGTTGTACAGAAATGATATAGCATATTAACATTATATAGCCCTAATTTTTTTTGCTGTCAGCAGGAGCATATAGCATATTAACATTATATAGCCCTAAATGCCTAAATGTGTTTTGCTGCCAGCAGAAGCAAGAGGAGAGGGAGGAGTAGGAGCAGGACGAGGCGTAGGAGTAGAAGGAGCAGCAATAGCAATACTGCTAGCAGTTTCAGTAGTAGCAGCAGTGGCAGCGGCGGTAGCCTTTGCGGCAGCACCAGTTCTATTATGATCGCTGTCCTTATTTGGAGCCCAGCTTTGGAAATGAGAGGTGATAGCGGAAGGGCTGAGCCTTGAACCCGCCATTTCAACCCTAAGCCATGGTCTTCACTGTTTAACTGTTTCCTTGCTTGGGTTAGGCTTCAGGGTTTGCAAGGGTCTTTCAAGGGTTTAGTATTGAGGGTGGGGGGACACCGGGGACACCCAACATGTGGAAACGAAGCAACAAGTTGTGCCAAAGAGACTTTGCCGGAAGCGGATGCTCCCCGAACATGCTGCTCCAAGTACCACTGAGCGAGCCTGGAAGGATTATCTCAGTCGTTTTGGCTTCAGCATGAGGCGAAGAGTAACAATCAACATGCATGCATTCAGCCCGCAAGTAATCCAGCAGCAGTGTTAGCCTGACGACACAAGAAGAGCTACACCCCAACCATGCACAGCTACGACCATCCGATGAACACGGCCACGACGAGGACGACGGCAGCAGACGATCACGACGATGACCACCACAACAACTCACCACCAACAACATGAGCATCACCAGTACTGGCAGCAATAAGATAACCGTGTTGAAAGCAGTCATTTGCGGTCGCGATGTACTTGCAGCGATGTACTTTATGGGACAGCAAAAAGCATTGCGGCTGCGAGGACAAATATATACATATATATATATATATATATACAAACCACATGAACATGTGTATCTGTATATATATATATATATATACACATACACAGAAGGAACTGTCATGGGGCCTGGATTTTTGCACTCTCTCTCTCTCTCTCTCTCTCTATATATGTATATATATACCTATATATATATATATATATACGTATGTGTTTTTACATGTACAATGTAAGTCAGTATGGAATAAAGCATTGAAATACGACATGGTATGGTTTGGTGTGGTATAAATTGGCCTAGCAAAATGTAAAAGATACATCACATAGCATGCTACAATAAACTGCTATATGATATAACTCAATACAATATGATCCAACAAGGCACAACAAACAATGACAGAACTGAAGTATGAAGATGTAACACAAAGCTGCAATGCAACATAATATGCAACCAAAAGAATATCATACAATATGGTACAGTATAGTAAGTAATAACAAACATAAAAAATATGGTATATGGTATAAGATAAGCCAAAAAACCTAGTAAAATATGACACAACATAGCACAATATATTAAATACACATATGCAACCCGGTGTATTGAAACTAAGATGCATGCAATGTCTGTATATATGCTAGCAATCGCATGTAATAGCTTGAAAATATTGTAGTATGCTGCCGCAGAATATAGCGTACCTTTTGAATAAACAGGCATAGTATACTAATATCAAGCATGATATGACGAAGTTTAATAAAGCAAAATGTAGCATGGTATTTGACAGCATAGCATGGAATCGTATAATGTGAAAAATACAAAGCTTAATATGACATAATATCCTGTATACTATAACACCATATAGTATAGGAAAAACGATATAGCATAATGCAACATATTATAACATAACATGCGATTTATACCGTAAACACACCCAGAGCGACAGCCACAGTTGTTTACAGTTTACAGTATCATCAAGCAGCCAAGGCCAGACAAAAACAACGGCAACAGCCATGACGGAAACATCACCGTGAAAGGACAACCCGCGCCACAGTCCCAAAACGATCATATGCGCACTGTATATATCATAGTGTTAGCTGCATCACCGGGAAGACACCAAGCATTCTTCCTAATGATCCCGATCACCGTCCCCAACGTCTTTGCTGAATGCATTCGCAGCCGGACAGTCTAGCGACAACAGTTTCCCGACAATCAACCGAAAACTGCCTCCGATGATTTAATAATTCTGCGAATGCGAATTCTGGCGGTCATTCCGAAAACCGGAACTCCAGACTCTAAACCCTCACCATACAGCTTCAATCCATGACCTAACCCCGCAGCCCCAACCCCAATCGAAAGCTTATCCTCGCCCTAAAATAACAATTAGAATAGGGTTTTGGTGGCTCCATATTATATAGTTATAGTCTAATAGAACCCCAAGCCATATTCTAATTAATAAGGCCCCTGTAGCAGACCTTGCCATTCTACGCCTTTTGCAGCCTGGATGAAACTGGATGCTCGAACCAGCAGACTTACCAGCACCCCCGCAACTACTCCTTACTTGAGCTCTTGTACCCACTATTAACGACCAAAAGGCCTCTGATACAGGGTGCTCGGGAGGGGTGCCTTTTTAGGTTTATAGGGTTCGCCGAGGATGGCTTTCAGCTTGTTACCACCGCCACTCCCAAACAAAAACATGGGCCTTAACAGTCAGAATAGGGTTCCTTTAAAGGGTTCCTTCAAGGGATACTATAAGGGTGCCAAAAGGGATTTAGGGATATAGGGGCCACAGGGGCCGAAATACACTGAGAACAATATTATTGGCAATTGTTTAGACCATATATATATATATATATATATATATATATATATATATTACAGCGACGGCAATGAACAAAAACGCAATGCCCTCATGCCCATGCCAACGCCAATCATCCCGTTTCCAGCTCCCCAAAACCCCAAAGCCCTCCGGCTTAACTAGCAATACTGTTTCTTACGGTTTCCTAGCATAAGTATACTCTGGGATACCCCACAAACAATATTCCAATCAGTAAGGCCCATATATTACCTGTATGCTGTAATTGTACTCTGCTTTAACCCGATCCCTGGCCCGAAGTTTGGGACAAGCGGCTGCTGAGTTTGGACCGCTCCCCCTCGGACCTTGGAATGCTTCAGCAACATGTGGGTATTTCATGAGGGCTCCTGCTTAGGACCCCAAAAATGGTGCGGCGCCCTTATCAAACGGACCCTGTCCTAACTTCTAGAACTACGCATTTAGAGTTTAGGGTTTAAGGTTCATGGTGCAGGGCTTTTGTAAATGGGACCTGTTTAGGGGCCTTGAAAACTAGGATAGGGCTTGCTAGGCCTCTACAAGGGCTTGATCTAGAATGGGGCTTTGGGTGAAGCATAGTGTAACTATATAGAGACTACAGAGGGGTAGTCTTTAAAATATGAGAGTATCTTGATGCTCCGAAAACGCAATGTAAGCTTCTAGCGCCTCAGGGTATTGAGCCACGGTCTTCGGTGTAGGGCTTGGGTGGTCCAGTGTTCACTTGATGGATTCTGGGTAGTGCCGCGCCAAGCCGGATGATAGCCCACAAACGGCCTAATTTTGTCATGAACCCTTTGGGGTTTAGGGTACAAACTTACAAACCCTGAACACTGTGTTTTTTAGCTGGGGATTAGGGATTTGAGCTGTAGGGCTTTCCTTAGAGGTGATACCTGTGGCCCAAGCAACCGACCGTTTTCTTAAGGACTCATATGCAGAGCCCATAATGCCATAATGAGGAACCCTACAGGCAGGTTACTCCGGAGGGTAAGGAACACCAGAAAAATCGGATAAATTCCAGTCACCCTAGACCCTAAATTGAGCCCGGGCAACTGAAGGTTTAGGTTTCAGGAACTTAGGGTTTAGTCCAGGAGTTTAGGGTTTAGGGTCGAGGAGTTTAAGGCTTAGGGTCGCTGAGTTTAGGGCTTAGGGTTCAGCAGTTTAGGGTTAGGGTTCCGGAGTTTAGAGTTCAGGGTCCAGGAGGTTAGGGTTTAGAGTTCAGAAATTTAGAGTTTAGAGTTCCGGAGTTTAGGGTTTAGGGGGTCCAAAGCTTTCAAGAGTTGTTAAATGAATGCTTAGACACAGGGTTTGCAGCCTGCTCTTATCACGTAGTTCTACAATGGCCATGGAAGGACGGATGCTGAAGTTGTTCGGTCTCCTGCAGTGCATCCTAGCCGGAATCCAACTACGTCGACGCTGACGACCACATTTCCCTGTAAGACCGGCTTTCAACCAGGGACTCTGTGCTACTGCTCTGTGATTAGGGTTCAGAGTATCTGGGTAAATCAGCGCTTACGGAACTGGGCTGAGCGTTCCGGGGTAATGTGGGGCCCCGTTTGTTAATAGGCCTCCCACCCCTCCGACCAAACGTTTTTGGCTTGAATAGTCTGGGTTCCGTGACCCCCCAGACCGAGAGGCTCAGATGGGTGGCTTTGATAAGCTATGCTTAGAGGATCTTGGGGCTCAGTATCCGGGGTTATAATCAAGGTAACTATGCTTATGATTACTTATAACCCTGCTTAAAGTACTTACAACCATACTTACTAAGTCCCATGATCCTCCAAGTAAGGGAATTGGGGAGTCCCTAGATTTGGGGGGCTGGCTCAGGGTCTGGGTGGCTTTGATTAAGTTAGAAGGGGTTTAGGGTCGTGGGTGCCTTAAGGTTGACCATGGGCAGACAGGAGCAACCACCTAAACAAATCTTCCAACCAAACAGAAACGCATTATTTAGGCCGCCCCCTTTTCTGGTACTGGCTCGAATAAATCCCCCGGAAACAAGCGAATTAAGAAGGCATACGAGATTAAAAGGGCACCCACATTTTTGATTCAACCGATACAGTTACAGGATGACTTCCGAAGCAGAACTAATCCGGGCAGAGCACGTGCCAGTCGAACCAACGGAGATTCGACGTTCGAGCTTGTAACCTGTGCCATGATAAGAAGTATAATATAACGCGGTATAACAAATACAATGGTATAGTCTAATGATATAATGCGGCATATTACGGTGTAATATGATATGATGCAATATGTTGTAACATGCATCTCTCCCCAAACCCCTAAACCCTAAACCCTATAAACCCTAAACCCTAGCTTAGGAGTTATAAAGTCCTTCTTGCAGGTATTAAGGGCCTCTAGCCCCCTCCCCCCTACCCCCGTAAGGGTCCTTATGAGGGGTTCGAGCTGGGCCGGTTTCCAATGAACCGGAAGCGAATCCAAGGTGCCGACACCAGCGAGATGGGGAGGCCGCGGGTTTCATGTAGGGGCCCATGAGGGTTTACAGGGTTTATAGGGTTTAGGGTATAGTTATTGTAGGGTTCCTTTATAAAGGTTCCTTTAAGGGTTACTGTAAGGGTACTATGAGGGATTTGGGCATGTATAGGGGCCTTAGAAATTAGAATAGGGCTTCGGTTGAAAACTACATTAGAAACATGATGAGGAACACCACAACATATAGAAATCCTGAAGGCCCCTTTGTTACTCGAGTCTGAGATGTGGCTGGGGAGGCGCGCTGTCATTGAGGCGGCATCGACTTCTGGCAACGCTTCAACATCAATAGTGTAGGGTTTGGGGTTCGTGGCGACTGTTCGGTGCAGGCTTGCCATCCGGATCCTGATACCATGTATTGATAAGTTCGCAATGCAAATCACTGCCGGTGAAGAGCAGGAGCAGGCCTTGTGGCCTATAACACATATCAAGAACGAAAGTCCTCGATGGCGCGAAACCTGAAAATACTCCCAAAGTCGCAAGGTGCTACTACTGCTCTTCTGGCTTATGTTTATATGACTATGATTATTGCTGTTGCGCTCATTGTCGCAAGACATTCGGTGGATCGACGACATCCCAGGCCAGAAAGGCCAAACACGAATGAAATCAAGAGGCCTCGACGTCTGAAACAACATCTCTAAACTCTCTAAACTCAGATTTCTGCCAACAGCCTGACTCGGGTTTACGCAGCTTGCTTTTAACTTACCAGAAAACCTCCGGGGTTTTGGGCCGGGCCACAGACATCGTGCCAGCACTGTAAGCTCCGCTAGGATTCTGTAGTTGTCATAAGGCCATTGTGATGCAGGGCGTGAGGACTTGGAACGGGGTCTTGAGAAACATGTTATAACCATAAACGTACTACGGCGGATACACGCAGGGCTCATACAGACCCACATAGTACCCATAATACACGGACCCCTTGATTTTCAGCAGCCTGCCGGCTTTTTACAGCAGTGATACGGGGATCTACGTGAATATATTGCGAAAATCATGGAGACTGCTGTAGTAGACTGGGTGCTCAAGGTTTGCGGGTTCAGGCGTTCAGGCCGGTGCCGAAGTCAGTAAGATAGAGGTCTTAACACTTAGAATAGGGCATCAGGGTATGTTGTATGTACTATAACCAGAAAAAGGAGCCATCCAACAAGTGTTGTGAATTATTCAGGCGCTTGTATCACTCTAGGGTTTAGGCTCCAGGGGTTGTGAGGTTTAGCCATTCTTAGTTGCTGAGTTCCTAAGCCCCCAAAAAGTCTACACTTCCTGTTTTATAGTGGGTAATAGTACCCACAAAGTGTAAAGTGTATCCACTCAGCTGCTAAGAATTGGAGTAATTCTGGGACCCGTGGAGTCGTGTGCTCAAACCCTGATCTCTGGCTGCGCAGCAATAGTCGTAATAATACAGCAACGACAATAGAAATAACAGCGATACTAAGAATACTAAGAAGAAGAGTAATACTAGCATTAGTAAGAACAGCACTATTACAACTTATGGTGTATCAGGAGTCTTACTATTGATAACAAACATGTAATAGCACTATACTAGTAGAAGCATACTGGGAACACTAATGATAGGACTAAGAGCAGCAGTCGTGAACTACTAGCAACGTTCATGCTATTTAGTAGTGGCGTTTGGGGCCAAGGCTTCATTACTTGCTGCAAGCTGAATTTGTGTTTACATAAGCAAAGCATCATACTGATTGCAATCCACCCTTAACTAGGTTCCCCAATAGCCCCTGACAAATAACAGTATTCCTTTTGCTGCTATGCGATATTAACAAGGAAACCCCAAAACCAGAGAAACAAAAAACAAAAAAACAACAAGCGAACACAGTGCCCAGCAAACGATCTAGTTAAGACGCCTTGAAATAGCTCCCTAAACCCTAAAACTCTGCGCGAACCCAGCGGAGACCCCCGAAACTGAAGCTTTGCGGCTCAACCCGAGGGTGTCCCTGTGACAACTCTATGTTTAGGGCCTGAGGGTTATGGGTTGGTTTAAGGTTCAGAAAAAAAGGAACTTAAGGTTTAGGGTCTATAAGATTTAGGGTCCAGGGCCTGGGGTCTACGGTTACGCGATCCGGAATCTCGACTGGCATTCGGGGTTTAGACTCGCGGGCTTACCTATAGTCTCCATTGTGTTACCTTACAGGATCCTTAATTTATGATTGGTTAAACCAAAAAAGGAACTACAATGGAGACTACAGGTATGGCACGGTGCTTGTCAGTCGAACACTAGAT
Organism: Symbiodinium sp. CCMP2592; assembly: GCA_905221615.1. Classification (NCBI taxonomy): domain Eukaryota; class Dinophyceae; order Suessiales; family Symbiodiniaceae; genus Symbiodinium; species Symbiodinium sp. CCMP2592. The sequence goes on along the minus strand of CAJNDT010001813.1, from coordinate 333,897 downwards.
GCTCAAACCATTACGACCCGCTAAGCGCTAAACCCTTGAAGACTGTGAACCGTGAATAAAAAAATCAAACCCTAAATTGTACGCCCTTTTGGAACCTCCATATCCGCCGCCGGCGCCGCTCTCTGCAGCAGCCGTGAGGTTCTGCTTTGTCAGCGTCGTGTCCTGGTTCAAAAATATAGAAACTAAATCCGGGGCTTCGGGTTTTAAGGGGTACTGTAAGGGCCTTAATAATCAGAGTAGGCGTTGGGGGTGTATAATACCATTTGATTACGTTTAATAAGGAACCCCGAAACCCAATTTTAATCATTAAGGCCCCTACATTAGCGTTTGCAGTTTATGGCTTAGGGTCTCGGGTTTAGGGCATGGAGTTTACTACGCCCTGACACAGACTAGAAGTTTCATGGTGCCTCAGTGACTCAGAGCACGAATGCAGCGGGATCAAAAAGGTGGGTTTTAGGGCTCTCAAGCCCTGCCGTCACCACAATATGGAAACCACGTTAGCTGTTATAGACCCTATTCAAGTACTCCTAGTATGGCAACTTGTATTGAAATCCACAAAAACAACCCGGAATCATAAAGCCTGAACTCCACAGCCCTTGAACCTCTGAACTCGAATACCTCAGCACCCTAAGAGCTCGAACACCGAACGTAGTTCAAGTAAACAAGCCAAGATCCTGCAACCCCCCAGACGGATGACCCAGAGTGATAAGCTTCGCTTGACAAATCTCTTGTGCGTGAATTCGGACCCAATAAATGTGCGTAATGACAAGGTGAAAGGTTAGCTGCTCTACGACTAGGTTTTTCAGCAGCACCTAAAGATTTGCAACGAATGCTTTTGGAGGCCTCAGAAGGTGGGATGAAGGTAGATATGATGAAGGATCCCTTGTATAAGTTATGAGGCCTCTTCTGTTGGGATTACCCCACCTACCTTCATCCGACTTTGGAGCCCATTGATGTTCGCAGTTCTGTGAGAAATGATGGAGGTCAGGCATTTAAGGATAGTCTTGAGAATAACTGCCTAAACCCAACACCCTCAAGCCAACACTACGGAAGTAAGATTTGCCTTTGCCTCTGACTGTACTCCATACTCTCTGCCCCCACAAAGCGATACGTTTGTATTTACCGTGGGCTGTCCAATGTCATGTACCTATTCGGACCCGTTGTATACCGAACTACTGCAAGACCTGAGCAGCTTGCAGAAGCACAGATGCTTGCTTTAGGCCCCAGCGCTCCGGCCCCCCCCCAAGTGCTAAAAGCGACGAGACCACAGGGTTCAGGGTCTAGGACCCGATCACATGAATGGACGGGCAACTTCATTCGGACAAGGCTCGTTGCTAGCGACCGCAAACCAGAAGGACTTGCAACTCCGCACGATCTCATCCGACCGGTCGCTGATACGCTCATGCACGGTGCTGCCTGAGGAGACAGGATGAGCTCAACAAGCCTTAATAATTAGAACAGGCTTTCGTGGTATATGATACCATTATGTACTAAGGAGCCCCCAAGGTAGTATACGTAATCATTAAGACCCCTATAGTAAGCGGATGCACGCCTCAACTTGAAACTTCAACCCCGAACCGGCTCCTCAGCAGAACCCACCGGGGTCGCCAAGTTCATGTGGGTGATTCAAAATTAGGGTCCCTTTTTGGGTCCTTATTATGATACGGCACCTAATATAATTTAGCGTACCCAAAACGGGACCCTAATTTTGACAACCACCCATGTGTATCCCCACAAGTCCAAAAGGCTATGTAGTCTCCTCAACACGGGGACCGGATCCTGAACAAGGAAGGCTGAAGGGTTTGACGACAACATGGTCGTTGGTTTCGAGTCTACAACTTAGGATGTAAGATGTGGGGGCTTGGGGTAGCACCATCCTCGTCACCACCATCACATCACCACCAACATCATCATCGTCAGCACCTTCGCAATCATCGTCACCACCATCAAAATCATCATCATCATCATCATCATCATCATCATCATCATCATCAATATCATCATCGCCACCATGATCGCCATCATCATCCTCTTAAGCGTTAGCGGCAGCAGCGGCAAGATCAGCATTGGCACTATTATTATTATTATTATTATTATTATTATTATTATTATTATTATTATTATTATTATTATTATTAATATCATCATCAACAACATCCTCATCATGGACACCATTGTCATCATCATCATGAGTATCATCGTCATCACCATGACCAACTGAGCAAGTAGCAGCAGCAGCAGCAGCAGCAGCGGCAGCAGCAGCAGGAGCAGGAGCAGCCTTAGTGCCACCGCCACCACCACCACCATCATCAGCATCATCATCATCATCATCATCATCACCGCTGTCATCATCCCCATCACTGTCATGATCAGCATCGTATGATTGTTCTTGGCATCGGCCCACCACCCAACCTCCACAACATCTCGATGCGAAGCAAGTTGCTGAGCGGCGGGGAGGCCTCGAGAATTCAACTGCCGAGGAGAACCAAGGTAATTATGTAGGGGCCTTAACAATTAGAATGGGGTTTGGTCATATATTCTACTATATTTTGAAGTAAGAGCGCCCGAAACCGTATTCTAATTGTTAAGGCCCTTACACTACACTTCAGCATAAGCTCACAATACCTTGAACCTCAGAACCTTGACCCCCAAACCCAGGGTCGCTAAAGAACTACGGTAACTGGGGTGGTATTGCAAGCGGTTTAGGGTTTAGGGTTTGAATCCGGACCAATGAAAACCGCGGGTTGTTCTGAGCATAGAACAAGCCCGAGCTTGCAACCCGAGAATTACAAATAAACTGCCTGAAACCTGTCTCCCTCCAAGTCGTGAGTACATGTTGCTTTTGGGGACAAGATTTGGGCTTCGTTTCGGGCTTAGTGTTTGGAGCCGGGAGTTCAGAGCTGCCTATGCAGTCCGAAAATTAGTTGCTGTCTGCAAGCGGTTCCGAAGCAGTTCGGCAATGAAGCATAATATGGAAAGTTGTTGTGCGCAGTCCATCCAAGAATAAGTCCGCACGGGTACTCTAGCAGCAACGTTAACTGAGAGATATGTCAGGAGATCCAGATTCCCATGCAGTAGCATGACAGACCACTTCTGGAGCATTATCCACGGCTCCGCGAAGAAACTTCTATCAATGCCTCATCGACAGGACGACACACTAACGTGAAGCAGTCCTCCCAACAAGCGAAACTGGAGCCCAAACAGAAAGATTCTGGCATCCATCCTGCTTGGGAAAGTACCCTAAACCGAAACCCTAAGCCCTTAACCCTAAAGATGTACCCTAAACAATAAACTCTAACCCACTATCCCATCGAACGGCTCCTTTAGAGCAGCAACTCGTCAGACCACAGTGCTCCTGTTAAGGGATCTAAAAGGGTCCCTATAAAAGGAATCTATAAGGCTTCCTTGAAGTTAAGGGCGGACATAAGGGTTCCTGTAAAGGGACCTACAAGGGTCCTATAAGGGGTTCTATAATAAAAGGGCTTTTTCGAGGTTTTAGGGTTTGGGGGCTAGGGACAAAGGTCTTAGGGTTTGGGGGTTCCCCGACTCAGAGCCAGAGAATTCAGGATCCTTGGCTCATCAAAGGGTGGAGCCATCCCCCTGGCCACTGAGACTGAGAAGTCCAGTTCCCCCAGCGGCGACTGAGGCTCCGAAGTCCAAGTTCGCCTCTCCGTATGAGAACATCTGACACCAGCTGGTCGACGACGAAGGGGGCTGAGCAGACGTCTGAGTGCTAGGAGTGCTGCTCGCCGGCCAGGCGGCATCATCAGGCGTGTGCATGTGGGTGGTTTTTTGTTGGCCTGTGACACATCATGGCTCCGCTTGATCGCTGCCGCCACACTTCTCCAGCTGGAGTGTTCAGTCATGAGGAAGTCACTCTTTTCGCGGCAGTGTTTCGTAACGATTTTAGAGGCCTCCTCGTTCGTGGAGACGCTTGGCACCACTCACCTGATCAATGACTATAGGGGCCTTAATAATTAGAATAAGGGTTGTGGGCCCCTTTATACGGCCTGTTTATAGTATTACGATACTCAGGAATCCTCAAGAATTCTGTTGGTAATTCTTTAGGCCCCTGTATTACACCCCCCACATACCCCTTTTACAGTAACCCCAATAGGACCCTTTTTAAGAACCCTGTAAAGGAACCCTATTCAAAACCCTACTCTAATTATGAAGGCCCCTATTACCTATTTGGATGCCAGAACCCTCCGAAGCATAAAGCTTCGACCTCCAAGCACCCGGAGACTCCCGAAATCCTTAGGAGACATGGGGCTTAGGGCCGGTTTAGGGCTCAGGGATCTTTCAAGTGTCCTTCGGATTTTTGACGACGGGCCTTTTATCGATGGGAGCTTTTTTACATCCGTGCTACATTCCCAGTACCCAGAGCCTCCAAAACCCCTGAATTAAGGAATATACCTTACTGTAAATCTTATTAGGGATCATATTATAATTTAAGGTATATTCCTTAATTGAGGGGTTTTGGAGGCTCTGGGTAGAAGCCACAGGCGACTTTTTAACCGATGCCTCGAAAGGCACCCACGCCGGCAAAGCCGTAGCTTTGCTCGGAGCCAACCGATCGCTCGTGGCCTCAGCAACACCATGACTTGGAGTTGATCCAGCATTACCCTTGGGTGACCTACCTATAGTCTCCGTTATAGTTCCTTTTTGGGGTTACCTTGTAGGATCCTAATTATAAATTTGGTTAAACCAAAAACAGGAACTACAATGGAGACTATAGGTAGATACGGTGATCCCCCAAACCCTAAACCCTAAACCATCCAGATACCTTAAACAAGGGGTACGTGCATCGAGTTTAGAGGCTCCTGCCCTGTCTTGAAGCTACACGGATAGGTCCGTCTAGGTGGGACTTACCTACTTAAAGGATCATGGGACTTAGTAACTAGGGTTGTAATTAGGGTAACTAAACTTATAACTACTTATAACCCCAATTATGGTACTTATATGCTTACTTACCAAGTCCAATGATCCTCCAAGTAGGGTCTTTGCACTCACAAGGGCTCTAGGGCTTCAAGGCTTTCAAGATTGGTTTAGGGGTTTCGAGATTGTTCAAGCACGCTGCTTCGACTGGCGTGCTGCTCCAGAAAATCAGGGTTCATGGGTTTAGGGTCTGGGGTTGGGGTCTACAGGGGGTTCAGAAGTCTGGAGTGTGTGTTGTGGTTTTGGCTTCTGGGGTTGGGGGGTTACAGTCTCGGCGTTTGCCTCACTTCTGAGAAACGTCCATGGCAACTTCTGGGGACGAAGCCGCAGTGTTAAGGATTACCCCCGGACTTTGAGGCAACCAGGGAGAAAAAAGTATACACTTCTATTTTATACAGGTTCATATAAGGAACAGGTACCAAAAAAAGGATTCAACTATGGTACTCCAAACCCAGGAAGGATTACCCCCTCAAAGCAAACATGCTCTCAACGAGTCTGAATTTCAAGGCTTGGGGTTTCTGTTGAAACATCCCAGTATGTAACTGTTCAGCGTCCTGTTTGAACAGATAAACGGATCGCGAAATGGGCATGTGGATAGGCAGAAACGTGCTACAGTAACACGAACAAGCATGTATAGGAATGTGTACGTGAATGGACGCCAGACATACCGGCAGGCGGGCATACAAATCTACAGCCAGCCAACCAGCCAGCCGGCCAGGTGCACGGACAGACGGACAGGCCAGACAGACAGGCAAACAGAAAGACAGACACTGGTGCAAAGGCAGACTCAAAACTTTCCAATTAAGTTACGACCCAGCCTGTCTGCATAAAAATACGTGTGTAGATATGTACAGATTTACATACACATTTTGCAGAGAGGTATATTAGCACAGGCACACACTAACACACGTCCGTGTTTGATACGGATGTTCCGTCATATGTGCGCAGACCTTACCCACCTTACCCACCATTCAGATCCGTGTCGTTGCTGTCCATATAGTGACACAGAGCAGTAAATCCTTGCGGTACATATGTACCTTAAACATCCTTAAACCCGAAACATCCTTAAACCCGAACACCGACCGCACCTATCTGTTGGCCAAGTCGCTGGGAGCATCTGCAAAGCCGTGCTGCGTCCTGTGTCCATCATTTTATCTTAGACTTGTGTTCTGCGGGTCAGGGCTGAGGGAATCAGGATGTCGAGGTGCGCATTACGTTTTAATTTATTTGCGCTGAGGTTCAGGCTGTAGGTTTTGATTATCGGGCCCGAACTGCATGTGCAACTTTAAAGGGAACTCCAGAAAGTTGGAATATGGATTAATGGTAGGATCCCCCCATAATTTACCTTAAAGGGGTTACGATAATGATATTCCAACTTTCTGGCTTTTACTTTAGGGGCTTGTAGAAGTCAGCTTTGCCTTTTTTGGTCAAGGATTTGTCTATGTTCAACAGGAGCTGCCAAGTGTGGTATGGCGGCTGACGTTGTGTATGGAAGCCTGAGTAACTAGTAAGGTCATCCCCTTACCCATAAGCCTCACAGTAGTTCCTTTTTGGGGTTCATATATAGAATATTCTTCGGTACTCCCAAAAAGGAACTACTTTGGGGCCTATGGGTATAGTCCGGCCATGTTTGTCATTCCAATACCCTCCCAACCGATCTCATGTCTTCATCACCCTGCAGTCAAGGAAACTGAAGCTAGTCCGCACACACACACAAATAAACCTTAAACCGACGGCTAAAGATGCAAACATTGTTGCTTACGCTTCCCTAGTTCTGTAGCCGTACCATAATAGAAGTACCAGTACCAGATCCTGCATGGTGTTGTTCGTCAGATTTCGAACAAAGTGCTGCGCCAAGAAGCTGTATGAACCACCAAGCAGAAACCGTTCCGGTTGACGTTTGGAGGTGAAAGCCAAGAAGCTCATGCTGATACAGGCGCATGTCAGTGTAAAGTGTAATAACTTGCCACCTGCAGTGAGCAGGACGTTGCTATGTTAGATGGCCCAACACCCACTTTCGGGTGTAGATGATAGGCGGTCATCCCGGGTTGCTGTCCGACTGCCGCAGGCACTTTTTCGAAAGCTGGTGGATTTCGCTAGAGCGAATCGTGGCCACAGAAAGAAGCGGAGCAAAAATTTGACCGAGACTCTGCAGGCTTACAATGACAGCAAACAAACAGATAGAGAGAGACAGACAGACAGCCAAACAAACAAACAAACAATCAAGCACGCGGTCCAACCCCCGAATTCCAAAACAAGGTCACATGAAAAGAACACGCACACGCACACGCACACACACACACACACACACGCACGCCCGCGCACGCACACACACACACACACACACACACACACACACACACACGTACACACACACACACACACACACACGCACACACGCACACACGCACACACGCACACACACACACACACACACACACACACACACACACGCACACACACACACACACACACACACACACACACACACACACACACACACACACACACACACACACACACACACACACACACACACACACACACACACACACACACACACACACACACACACACACACACACACACACACACACACCCACACACACACACACACACCCACACACACACACACACACACACACACACACACACACACACACACACACACACACACACACACACACACACACACACACACACACCAAGCCACAAATCCCTAAACCATGAATCCCCTAAGCAGCAAAATCGTCGCTCGCCTGTCTGTTTGCACACCACATCCATCCTGAACATGTCGCCGATCCCTGTCGAGATTCCTCGGGAAGTTGAAACTCATGGGTTGGTTTACGGATTAGGGCTTAGAGCCTTGGGGCTTTCGAGTTCGGCTAGGGCGTAAATGTGAGGCTTGGGGCTTCGAGTGAAAAGGCAGACCTATGCCCTATGCCGTCTTTTATTTTGGTGTGCGGTAGTAGTGGCAACAGCCTTCTGCTGACTTTTTCTGCCCTTGGTACTCGCTTCTGCAACTTCTCGGATTCGCATACCATAGAGGCCTTAATAATTAGAATAGGGTTTTGGGGACCAGTATAATATATTTAGAATAAGGAACACCCAATCATGGTGTTGGTAATTATTTGGGCCCCTCTATTATAGTACCCTTATAAAGGTCCCTTATAGCCTTATAGCCCCCTTTAAAGCCCTATAATTATAATGAGTTTAGGCACGCAAAGCCGCCAACCTGAGCCACAGCCGGACGAGGAGACCGAAAACTGAAGCAGAATCCTTAGACCCCAAACCCCTAAGGTAAAAGCCAGAAAGTTGGAATATGATTATCCTAACCCTTCTATGGTAAATTATAGGGTATCCTACCATGAAACCATATTCCAACTTTCTGGAGTTTGCTTTAAACCCTCAGCCTGAACCCCTGACCCCTGAAGCCTACATCCCAAACCCCTAACCCCTAACCCCTACAGCCTGAGTAGACCCTAAACCCTAAACCCTAAACCCTAAACCGTGGCTCTGCCACGGGAGAAAAAAAGGGTCACCGGAACCAGAGCTGGCAGGCGGCTAAGAGTGCAGAGCTACCCTACACCCTATCAAAGGGGAAAGGAGGGACCCTTCATGGGGACCCCTGGGTCCCTATAATGGGCTCTTAGGGTTCCTTTAAAGGGATCTATAAGGGTTTAGGGTTTATGGTTTAGGGGGGCCCTATAATGGGCTATATAATGGCTATATAATAGCTATATTAAGGGTATATACCTAGGGGTCCTTATTGAGGGTCCCTCCTTTTCCCCTTGGATACACCCTAGCACAGGGGCCATAATAGTTAGAATAAGGCTTTGGGGGAAATTGTACTATACTTATAATAAGGAACCCCCAAAAATTAGTATAGGTACTTGTTAAGGCCCCTATACGAAGTTCCGATGGGATCCGCTGGTTTAGGCGTTGAAATTGCCGGGTTCAGGGCTTTCGGGTTCCTGGGACGGTCAGACTGCTGTTGGGTGCAGCGCTACATAAAATCAACACTTAATGGAATGGGGTTTTGGGGTATCGAAGAAAAAGCTCGGACCCCTACACAATACGGTCTCCTCGACTTCCGAACTTGCAGCAAGAGCTGCAACCTTGCCACAACTTATACCCTATCAGGTTTAGGAGAATCAACGACTGACTCTGTACTGCCGGAGGTCGAGACGGGTGGGAGCTGTGCAACGCGTGGGATTCGCGGATTGAGATTTGTGACGAATGGGCATCCGTCCTGAACCCAGTATATGCCATACCCTAAACCCTAAACCGGTTTAGGGTTCACCTTGACCCTGAATCCTACCTTGTTAAGGACTCAAAATTATAAGACCACCATAATGAGGAACCCTAAAAGGTAGGGTTTGGGGGGTCAAGGTAAGGTTTGCCGCGGTGCTCGGTTGCACAGGTCTGACCCTCTCTCACAGAACTACTCCGCCGCCTTAGGACTTCCGGCCCCCATACCCGGGATCCAAAAATAGGGGCCAGGCTCGATGGTTTAGGATCCTACCTGTAGTCTCCATTGTATATAGTTCCTTTTTGGGTTACCTGATAGGATCCCTAATATATAATCGGTTAAACCAAAAGAAGGAACACCAATGGAGACTATAGGTAAACCCTAAGGTTTAGGGCCTAGGCTTTGGGGTTGCCTAAATCTCCATCGCAAACTCTAAACCCTCTGCACCTGAAATCCCTCAACGCAGATCTCGTGCAGCGAAGTTGCCAATCTCCAGCGGTGAGTACTGCGTGCACTCGAAAAGATCCCAAAAATTCCCTGAGATGGCCACAGAAATCTCAGAGGTTAATTGCTAGGGGTGCAGGGTTTAGGGTTTAGGGTGGCTTTCCTACATTGCCTGCCATCGTGTGCAGCATTCGTTGCTGGGGGCGGGTGGTCTTTCGCCGTTCACTCTGTGGTGTCTACGCTGGCATATCTGTTTCCGCGTTTTTTCAGTATGTATGGAGTTTAATGTTCGGGCAGACATGAGACCAAATAGTAGCAGCACTGTGGATGCTGTGGCTGCGGTGGGCACTGTCTTTCTACCCGAAACTGCTCTGTTCATGTCTGCTTCATTGATTCAAACCATCACTTGCTAGTCACATTGTCCAGATATGTCTTAGCACATGTACGACCTTCATGCTACGGCGGATGAAAGACAAAGCGGGACACAGAGAGAGAGAGAGAGAGACATAGAGAGAGAGAGAGAGCGAGAGGGAGAGAGAGAGAGAGAGAGAGAGAGAGCGAGAGGGAGAGAGAGAGAGAGAGAGGGAGAGAGAGAGAGAGAGAGAGGGACACAGAGCGGGGGCAGAGAGAAGGCGGGAGAGAGGGAGAGAGACAAAGAGATCGATACAGAAAAGAATAAGTCAAGACTAATGCTGAAGACCCCGGAGCTGGAATGTCATCGTTCACTCTTGAAGTTGCCAAAGCAAAGCGTGACATAACCACAAGAACGATGTCAATACCGGAAGATTCGCGCAGCTCTATATGATGCAGAGCTGTACTGCTGTGTCGAAAAAGACAAGGACGACGGCGACTTCCACGACTGCGACGACGACTACCACGACTAAATCGAGGCCGACTTCGAGGACTGCTGCTGCCGCTGGTTCGTGGTATGGCCGAGAGCACTTAGAGAATGTCGAGCAGCGGATATGCCAGGACACATTGACTTGCTATCCATCAGCTATTCTGCAATTATTTAGTGGAGGATGCTTGGTTGCTGATCTTGCTGATCGTATCTTGGACCTTCGAAGCGACATCTCTGCAGAGCTCCTTCGGCTTAGGCCTGGCGTTGGGTTTCTGCACCTGTGAACTCATCTTTACTGAACTTAGAACCCTAGCAACAATTATAATTTTAGCTGTTTCTTAGGGTTTATACTAACCAAAAATTTAAAATTATTTCTATGTACCCCTAAGTTATGTATTCCAACGCGGCGACCATCATGGCGTGAAACTCAACGGTCACACTGCGATACTTCCTACTTGTATATACGGAGCTTCGATATGGGAGGCTCCGAATACTAGGGGTACATTATTTTGGGGTCCTTGTAATAAGGATCTTACTATTCAAGACACTATATTAGGGTCCCCTATTTTGGAAACTCCCATATGGCGTCCTCCTTGTGACTATTGTGCAGCTTCATGCTTAGGACTACAAGCGCATTGACAGCAGGAGCATGACCCGCAACATTAAACCCCAGACCCTTATGCCTGAACCCTAAACCCCAATCCCGAGACACAATACCACAAAAAGGCTTTCCACATCTTCCAGGTTGCGCCCCACAAGATCTTCAATCTTCACATTGAGCGCCTTCCTCAGAGGTCTTAGTTAGGGATCCAGGGTTTTAAGTTTAGAGTTTGGGGCTTAGAGGTGGGGCTTAGTGCTTAGGGATGAAGTTCAACTTGTAGTTTGCATTTTAAGAGGAGCCCATCTTAAAAAAAAAAAACCTCCTATGGCCTAACAGAAACTCTGAACCGTAAACTGTAAACCCTAAGACCCCAAGGAATCGAAAACCTAAGCATAACCGCAAACCTCCCAGGCCTGTACCTCTACATCGTACACACTGTCTGCGCCCAAATTGCATAATTCACATCGGCCACCCAAAATCCAACTACGAGCCCGGGATTCCGAAAATCCACTCAACTTGTGGCAACCTCGGTTGTGATACTGTAGTACATAGGGTTACCCTACAACAGAGAGATCCCAAACTGAACCTTACATCTTAGCCTCTAGATCATAAAGCTCTCAAGCTCCGACTCATGATGTCCCAAAACCCCTCCATAAGGGCCTCTATAAGGGTGGTTGTGATAATTTCAGTCCCTTTTTGGGTCCCTACTATAATGCGGCACCTAATATTTAGGGCACCCAATAAGGGACCCTAATTTTGACAACTACCCATAAGGGTTCTCAAAGGGCTCTTGTACAGTAGAAGTGGTTGCAGGGTTCTGGCTTTGCAACAGCCCTAAAGATGCCGAACCTTATCGAATCCTCGGCGTGAAGCCCCTGTATGTAGCACAGCCCGAAAACTACCCTCACAGGCACCCGGGCGAAACCCTGACCCAAACCCCCAGAAACTCCGGCAGAAACCCAGTGGGGGGGCTCCATGGCCCTAAATACCCTAAAACCCTGAACCCTAAGATCTAAAGCTAAACCCTAAACCCTCCTAAACCCTAAACCTAAAGCTACACCCTAAACCCTCCTAAACCCTAAACCCTATACCCTTAAACCCCTAAAGCATAAAGTGTTTTGGAGCCAGCAAAGGCTCTCCATGGCTGGGTTACCGAAGAGGATCGGCCAGTTGGAATCCTCGAGAGATAAGGACCACTATAAGGGGTCTATAAGGGATCTATAGGGCTACTATAAGGGAACTATAAGGACTAATATGAGGGATTCATAGGGACTACTATAAGGGATTTAGACGGGTCCTATGCCTGAAATTAGGGTCCGTTTAGGGTCCTTCGGATGATGATATAAACCCTGCATTACCCTTAGTAAGGAATATACCATGCTTCCAAAAGTTTAGGATCCTTGAAGTAATGCAGGAATTATATTATCAACCGTTTCTATAAGGGTAGAGGGTCCTTTTTAAGGGGTACTATAAGAGTAGTTCTTCAAATTAGGTTATCTTTTGTGGGTCGAGGGTTTAGGTAGCTTCGCCGGGTCCTTTTTTTAGAAGGGTGCTCCTGTATTTAGGTCCCCCCCAAAAGGGACACGGATTCTGATCTCGGGCTTAATATATATAGGGGCCCTAAAGATTAGAATAGGGCTATGGGGAACATTTTACTATGAATATAAGAAAGCCCCAAAATAATATAGCTAATTGGCTAATTAGTAAGGACCCTATATCATAGAACCCTGCTATAGATCCCTTGTAAGCCCCCTTTTTGGATCCCTTTAACAGGAAACCCTAAAATAGTATAGTTAACCTATATTACACCCCCAGAATACCCCTTTAAGGTATCCGCAGTAGGCACAATGTTAAGAACCCTTTCAAGGAATCCTACGTATTCAAAAACCTGCTCTAGCTGCTAAGACCCCTTTTAAGGAACCCTTTTAAAGGAAGCCCCAAAAATTGTATAGGTAATTATTAAGGCCACTATATTACACCCCCAAAATGCCCCTTTATAGTAATTAACCCTAATATAGGACCCTGTTTTACCGACCCTTTCAAGGAACCCCATTCAAAATCCTACTCTAGTTATAAAGGCCCCTACATTCGTTTTCGGAGTGGGGAGCTTGGCGTTTGGGATGCTGGGACTGGGCCTGAGGCTTTCGGGCTGGCGGTCTGAGGGTTTCAGGATCTGGGGCCTGAGGCTTTAGGGTTTGGGGCTCAGGGTTTTGAGGGTTTGGGGGTTTGAGTGTTTAGGGTTTGAGGGTTTGGGGTTTAAGGGTTTAGGGTTTCGGGCTTCAGGGTTTGGGGTGTAAGGGTTTGAGGGTTTAGGGTTTAGGCTTTGGGGTTAAGGTTTGACCTGACTTGCGGTCTGAAATCTGTGGTTCGGGGTTTCAAGTTGCTTGTAAGAGCAGCGTGAGGGTTCCTGCTGACGGTATTATAGGAACCTCCTTGGTTGGATTATGGCTTAGGGCTTAGGGCCTAGGGTTTTAGTGCTTAGGGTCCAGGGTTTTAGGGCCTATAGGGCCTAGGGTTTAGGGCTTAGGGCTGTAGCGCTTAGGACTGTAGGGATTAGGCTTGAACAGGATAAGGTTTCACGGGTATGCTGTACTATGGAAGTATGGGAACTGCGAGGAGGGACTCTTATGACTCATTTGGAAGTCTATGCTACCTTTGCCTCTACTACGAGTCTAAGATTTGCTGTCATTGCACCCCCCTTCTGGTCTGCTATGAACCCTGACGTTTCTTTGGTAGGAACTTTAAAGAAAAAAGGCAAAACCGACGACAACCAAAAGTCGAAAACCCTAGAAACCTCAAGAGCAAAACCCCCAAAAGGCTA
>CAJNDT010001813.1:210000-315000 GCA_905221615.1 Symbiodinium sp. CCMP2592 | reverse complement strand
GCTGTTGGCTATTTTGAGCCTTAGGTTTTGGGATAATGCAGGGACCTTAAACCATTACAGTGTTACACGGGCCTTCATAACTAGAATAGGGCTCCGTTCAGGGGTCCTCTACTGTAAGGGTTACGATTATGCCGGGCGGGAGTTCAGAATAGGGTATACCATGCTGTCACACAAGGGAATGGTGTTGCTGATTGCTTTGTCCCTCACAGTATCCGAAGGGCGTACCTTAAATGTTAGGGCTAATACAGGCAAGAACAGTCATAATATGGCTTTAGCAGTAGTAGTAGTAGTAGTAGTAGTAGTAGTAGTAGTAGTAGTAGTAGTAGTAGGAGTAGTAGGAGTAGTAGGAGTAGTAGGAGTAGTAGTAGTAGTAGTAGTAGTAGTAGTAGTAGTAGTAGTAGTAGTAGTAGTAGTAGTAGTAGTAGTAGTAGTAGTAGTAGTAGTAGTAGTAGTAGTAGTAGTAGGTAGTAGTAGTAGTAGTAGTAGTAGTAGTAGTAGTAGTAGTAGTAGTAGTAGTAGTAGTAGTAGTAGTAGTAGTAGTAGTAGTAGTAGTAGTAGTAGTAGTAGTAGTAGTAGTAGTAGTAGTAGTAGTAGTAAGTAGTAGTAGTAGTAGTAGTAGTAGTAGTAGTAGTAGTAGTAGTAGTAGTAGTAGTAGTAGCGGTAGCGGTAGCGGTAGCGGTAGCGGTAGCGGTAGCGGTAGCGGTGGTCGTGGAATATAGTAGTATACTGGAGCCTGTCCGTTTGGCGCAGGCTGCTCAACACGTATTTTCAGCCTGTAAGATCACGCAGCGTTCTCTGAGCTCATGATTTGTTTCTTGGCCTACCTGACAGGAAAACTGCATCCGAGCAGCATATTGCTCAGCTTTGAAGCTGCGCGGCACGAAATCCGCCACACATAGGGTCCCATAGCCTCAGATGGAGTCTTCAAGTCAGAATTTCAAGTAGGTACTCCCGCTTCGTGCTCAAAACCTAAAACCACCTGAAAGTCGTCCTCGCCGTGTCGTGGTCATCGTCGCCGTCGTCGTCTCCGCTTTCGTCCCCGACGTGGTCGTGGTCGTCGTCGTCGGTGTCTTCGTCGTTCGCAACCATTGGTTGTCGTCACCGCCGTCGTTGGCTGTGCTGTTGCAACCTACTTCTATTCATGCCGATGCGTCTCGAAGACCGTTGCCGCTACGACGTCTACTTCCACTTCCGGCACTAGCGGCAATTCCTAGTCGCCGTCGGGTGGTGGCATTGAGTCGAATTAATACAAAAGGAGAACGAACATGCAACAGCTGAGAGCGTAAAGTAACCACCAAACAGACGAAGGAAACAGCGCATGTACTTAGTTGGCTCCCATGAATATGTTCCGCAACATCATTCTGCCCTTGATCCTGCCACGGCTTGTCCGCTACTGTAGTGCTCCTGCCTACTGCTACTGGTAACACGGCTGCTACTACCACCTTCTCCACGCCTACAACTACGACGACAACTACTACTTACTACTGGGACCACTACGACCACTACTACTAGTACTACGACGACGACTTCTACTACTACTACTACTACTACTACTACTACTAGTACTAGTACTAGTACTAGTACTAGTACTAGTACTAGTACTAGTACTAGTACTAGTACTACTAGTACTACTACCACCCACTACTAGTACTACTACTACTACTACTACTACTACTACTACTACTACTACTACTACTACTACTACGACTACGACTACGACTACGACTGCGACTGCGACTGCGACTGCTACTGCTACTGCTACTGCTACTGCTACTACTGCTACTCCTATTACTACTACTGTTATTACTACTACTACTACTACTACTACTACTACTACTACTACTAACTACTACTACAACTACTACAACTGCTACTCCTACTGCTACTCCTATTATTACTACTACTACTACTACTACTACTACTACTACTACTACTACTACTACTCCTGCTACTCCTGCTGCTGCTCCTGCTGCTGCTGCTACTACAACTACTGCTACAACTACAACTACAACTACAACAACTACTCCTCCTCCTTCTCCTACTACTGCTACTGCTACTACTACTACTACTATCACTACTACTACTACTACTACTACTACTACTACTACTACTACTACTACTACTACTACTACTACTACTACTACTACTACTACTACTACTACTACTACTACTACTACTACTACACGACCACTACGACTACGACTTCGACAATTATTACTACTACTGCTGCTTTTGCTGCACCTGTATCATCAACAATCACCACACATCCACAATCACGGTCGCCCTCAGCCAGTGACCAAAACCATGACCATGATCATCTGCGCCATCACCGTCGTCAATATCATCAAGTCCTTCCGAAAGGGAGCATGTGACTCACACATGTTCGTCAGGTGTTCCCAGCAGACTAGCCCCAAGGGTCAATGTACCAAAATAGTATATACCCAGGCACCAAAGTACCTATATAGGGACTACTTTAAGGCCGAAGTATCTACTAAACCCTAACCCTAAACCCTGAACCCTAAACCATCTATTACGTATTTGGGCACATGGACCCTGAGAAGGATAATGCAGCGGGAGAAGCGCTCGCCCCTCGACCCGACCAGCGGAGCGCCCGCATAGAAGCGGAAGTGCGGCGGCCCTACGACGAAGGGATTCCTAGGCGAGGTGCCGGGTCTGGGGTTTGGGGTTTAGGGTTTGGGGCTTTGGGCTTGAGGATTTTTGTCTCATGCTCACAGGACTTGGTGTTGGCAGGGCTTTGAGCTTGGGGGTCTGAGGTTTTGGGGATCGGAGATGCGGGTCTGGCGTTTCCTGTTGTGGGGGGGGCTTCCTTTAACACGGTCATAGTATAGACAGTATAGTATAACTACCCCGAAAGCCTACTCTAATATTACTGAGGTTTCTACAGTACTGCATATGGGATTTGGTCTGCTCAATGTCCTTCTGCTTCGCATCACAACTGGCAACGGACTGCACATCTTGTTCTTCTGTCACGAATGGCCAACCATTCCATGCAGACGCAATGATCCTGTCTCAGCGGCTCCCCGATCGAGCACGTGAGGAGTGGAGGATAGGAAATAAAGAACGAAAGATCACTGAAACGGGAGAAGAGCATGAGCATGACCAAGCTCTTTGGTCATCTTGTTGCGATTTTGCGTCTCCTGCATCCGGTCAAGTCGTGCCTACTTCCTCCGCAACAAGTAGCCCCTGAGTAGAACCTGACCCCCATACCCCGCAACCCTTCCTTTGCAACGGGCAGCTTGCAAAGAAAAACAGCCGACAGCTCCTACGTACAGTGAACCGCAGAAAGCTGGAACATGATTTGAGGATTAGTGCTAGGATTCCCTATACAGATGCAGCACCCTGAGGGCATGAGGGCATGAGGATAATGATATTCCAACTTTTTGGCTTCTACGTTAAAGGGGGAAAGTTGGAATATGGTTTCAGGGTAGGATACCCTATAATTTACCATAAAGGGTTTAGGATAATCATATTCCAACTTTCTGGCTTCTACTTTAAACCCAAGAACTGGTTTCTTTGAGGTTCAGGATTTGGGGCCTGTCTTAGGACTGGGGAGTTTGGGACGTGTGTGGGGTCCTTCAACACTAGAAACGTGCCGTCCCAGCTTAGTCATCCGGCTCAAAACTCACCTTGCTTGACAAACTCGACGTGGGAAACTCGGAACCAAGACCACCTCCCCAACAAAACGCGGAAACAAAACACCCTCTGCAAACCAAGCACTACTACTCACCGCCACTAATTAGGAACTCCTGCACCCTCAAGCAAAAACCTCCGCGAGGATGCCTGCTTCTTGCTCAGGGAGGTACTAGCAACTGTTTGAAGTTATATCTGTGCAAGAGAATGGAGTGGGCGCATCAAAAAACACCACTGAATGCAATACACGTACGGGCATCTGTTCCGTGCCCTGCTATAGTTTAGGGTTTCGAGTGTTTTTGAGTTCTACAGGACTAGATGAGGTTCTAAACGGCACGGAGAGATTCGGTGGCTCCACAGAGTGAGGCGCAAATAAGAAAGTCGCTTGGAGGAATCCCCGGCAAAACGTGGGACGGTGTTTGCAAGCACTGTTTGATTTGCCTGAACTGCAGGAAACTGATATGCCTAGCTGTTCAGAATCGTGGAACAAGGCCAGAACACTGGAAAACTCTGAACTCTGTACCACAAAGTGCACAGAGCTGGCGGAGCGGTTTTTTTTCCTAGGTCTGGCCCTCCCCGGCTTGCTTTCCTAAGTCTGGCCCACTGGTTGTGGTTGCCAACAGCGGCAACTGCGGTCTTTGCTGCATCTAGCTATTGGGGAACTAGAATTCGACGGCTCTGGTTTTGCTTCTGTTTTGCATGACGCTATTGGGGAACTACAACTTGCGGAGTCTGATTTTGCTTGTGTTTAGCATGAAGCTGTTGGGGAACCACAGGTTGCAGGGTTCGGTGTTCTTTGTGTTTTGCATGAAGCTATTGGGGGGTTCGCATTTGCAGGGATCGGTGATGCTTGTGTTTTGCATCAAGCTATTGGGGAACTACAATTCGCAGGGTCTTCTTTTGCTTGTGTTCTGCTTGAAGCTATTAGGGCACTAGAATTTGCGGTGTGTTCATCTGCTTGTCTTTTGCATGAAGCCACTAGGGAACTACAATTTGCGGTGTGTTCTTGTGCTTGTGTTTTTGCATCAAGCTAATGGGGGAACTACAATTTGCGGGGTCGGCCTTGTTTGTGTTTTGCATCAAGCTATTTGGGAACTACAATTTGCAGAGTCTTTTATTGTTTGTGTTTTTCATCAAGCTAATGGGGAACTAGCATTCGCAGGGTCTGGTTTTGCTTGTGTATTGCATGAAGGTATTGGAGCACTACAATTTGCAGGGTCGTGTTTCGCGGGTGAATAGTGCGAAATGCCAATTTCAAATCTTCTGTCTTCTGGCGTTGTTTTTTTGGTGTCGTTGTCGACATCTAGGTCATCGTCGTCGTCGTCCTCGTCCTCGTCCTCGTCGTTGCCATCGTGGTAGTTGTTCTTGTTGTTGTTGTTGCTGTTGCTGGTGTTCTTGTTGTTGCTCTAGGGTTCGGTTTTCTTTGTGTTTTGCATGAAGCTATTGGGGGTTCGCATTTGCAGGGATCGGTGTTGCTGGTGTTTTGCATCAAGCTATTGGGGAACTACAATTCGCAGGGTCTTCTTCTGCTTGTGTTCTGCCTGAAGCTATTAGGGAACTAGAATTTGCGGTGTGTTCATCTGCTTGTCTTTTGCATGAAGCCACTAGGGAACTACAATTTGCTGTGTGTTCTTGTGCTTGTGTTTTTGCATCAAGCTAATGGGGGAACTACAATTTGCGGGGTCGGCCTTGTTTGTGTTTTGCATCAAGCTATTGGGGAACTACAAATTTTGCAGAGTCTTTTATTGTTTGTGTTTTTCATGAAGCTAATGGGGAACTAGCATTCGCAGGGTCTGGTTTTGCTTGTGTATTGCATGAAGGTATTGGAGCACTACAATTTGCAGGGTCGTGTTTCGCGTGTGAATAGTGCGAAATGCCAGTTTCAAATCTTCTGTCTTCTGGCGTTGTTTTTTGGTGTCGTTGTCGACATCTAGGTCATCGTCGTCGTCGTCCTCGTCCTCGTCCTCGTCGTTGCCGTCGTGGTAGTTGTTCTTGTTGTTGTTGTTGTTGTTGCTGCTGTTGCTGGTGTTCTTGTTGTTGCTCTAGGGTTCGGTTTTCTTTGTGTTTTGCATGAAGCTATTGGGGGGTTCGCATTTGCAGGGATCGGTGTTGCTTGTGTTTTGCATCAAGCTATTGGGGAACTACAATTCGCAGGGTCTTCTTCTGCTTGTGTTCTGCTTGAAGCTATTAGGGAACTAGAATTTACGGTGTGTTCATCTGCTTGTCTTTTGCATGAAGCCACTAGGGAACTACAATTTGCGGTGTGTTCTTGTGCTTGTGTTTTGCATCAAGCTAATGGGGGAACTACAATTTGCGGGGTCGGCCTTGTTTGGGGTGAGGGATCAAAAAAAAATTAAATAAGGATCCAAAAAAAAATAAATGGAAAGACCAAAAAAAATTAAAATAAGGATCAAAAAAAACTAAATCACTCAAAATACAGCAATTCCTGGGGCAGAGGCATCAAAAAAAAAATAAAATAAGGATCAAAAAAAATCATTTAAAATACAGCAATTCCTGAATTATTCCAGGGGAAAACACTGTTTTCCTAGGGATGTTCTTTTGTTTCCTTAGGATCTGTTTGGTTTTTCCTCTGGAAAACACGATATTCCTGCGGATTCCGTGGTATTTCCCTACGTTTTCCTTGATTTTTCGTAGGGAAAGCCCATTTTCCTATTACCTATGGCGTTCGTGTCATTTCTTCAGGTTTTCAGAAGGACAACATATGGTTGTTCCTCGGGAAAATCAAATTTTCCTTACAATTTCACATTTAGGACGGATTTCCTGTTGTAGCTGTTGCTGGTATTCCGCTTCATCATCTATCTTAAACACGCCCCTCATTTGGCGATTCTGGTTCAGCATGTATCTACAAGGGCGGAGACGCCCTCATTTGCTGGGGTTAAAAAAAAGGCATATGCTTCAAAGCAACCCTGCACGGCTTAAAACAGCGGGGGGGTTGGGGGGGGCGCAGCCCCCCCCATTTGCAGAGACAACGTTCACATGATGGGCTTCGAAAACACTCTTTGAATCAAGCTTGCACGTCTCGAAAAGCGCGGTGGCGGGTGTTTTGTTCTTCCGTGCCTGTTCGTGTCTCTTCTTCCGTTAGCATTCTAACTGTTAAATTTCAATATTACTGCCTTTAGAGGGGGATAAAAAAAATCTACTGGAATTAAGGTTTTGGCAATGGCTGCAAGCTGAGAAAGAAACCGATCAAGCACATGTGCGCTTCGGAAGACTTTTCTCTTGTTGCTCGCATTTTGGTCGACGACCGGGTCCTCCATTTCAGGAGTAGTGTTCCTCTGCTAACTCTGCTATGCAGAGGCGTCTGGTGTCTGTGTGTCAGCACCACTGTTTGTAGGCTTTTTCAGCAGATTTAAAAAATCTTTTTCTTGTTTTTCAAAGTCTTTGTTTCAGCAGTTTTTTTATATTAAAAATATTTTTCACATTCTTCATTCCAGCAGATTT
The DNA here is from genome assembly GCA_905221615.1 of Symbiodinium sp. CCMP2592. NCBI lineage: Eukaryota > Dinophyceae > Suessiales > Symbiodiniaceae > Symbiodinium > Symbiodinium sp. CCMP2592. Next base: position 307,887 of record CAJNDT010001813.1, on the reverse strand, counting down.
TTTTTTTATGAAAAACAAATATTTCTTTTATTTTTTCAAAGTCTTTATTTCAGCAGACTTTTTTTTATAAACTTTTTCCAAAAGTTTTCATTCCAGCAGATATTTTTTTTATAAAACTTTTTTTGTTTTTTGTTTCAAAATCTTTGTTTCAGCAAATTTTTTGATAATTTTTTTCCCAAAATCTGTATTTCAGCAAATTTTTATAGAAAAAATATTTTTTCAAAATCTGTATTTCAGCAGCTTTTTTTGTAAAAAAAAGTATTCTTTTTACGTTTTTTCAAGTTCTTCGTTCCAGTAGATTTTTTTTAATAAACTATTTTTTCTTATGTTTTTCAAAATCTTTATTTCAGCAGATTTTTTTATATTTTTAAAATTTTTCCCAAATTCTTCATTCCAGCAATTTTTTCATAAAAAAAACATTTTTTATTTTTTGTTTCAAAATCTTTATTTCCGCAGATTTTTTATTAAAAAAAAAATATTTTTTTCTGCACAGACCTTTATTTCAGCAAAAAAACCGTAATTTCAGATGATTTTTTTTATAAAAAAATATTTTTTTATTTTTTCTGCACAGACCTTTATTTCAGCAAAAAAACAGTAATTTCAGAGGATTTTTTTTACAAAAAAATTGTTTTTTTATTTTTTCTGCACAGACCTTTATTTCAGCAAAAAAACAGTAATTTCAGATGATTTTTTTTATAAAAAAAATATTTTTTATTTTTTTCTGCACAGACCTTTATTTCAGCAAAAAAACCGTAATTTCAGAGGATTTTGTTTATAAAAAAAATCCTCTGAAATTAAGGCCTTTTTGAAAAATTCACACTCTAAAAACAGTGCCAAAAACCCCAAAACACCTGAAATTCATTCAGAATCTAGAGTGCAGATAGCGAATCAGCACTCTATTTTCTGATACAAATTCAGGTTTTGCAGGTTTTCTGCATCAAGATTTAGAATGTGATTTTTTCAAAAAGGCCTTAATTTCAGAGGATTTTTTTTATAAAAAAAATCCTCTGAAATTACGGTTTTTTTGCTGAAATAAAGGTCTGTGCAGAAAAAATAAAAAAAATATTTTTTTTATAAAAAAAATCCTCTGAAATTACGGTTTTTTTGCTGAAATAAAGGTCTGTGCAGAAAAAAATAAAAAAAAGATTTTTTTTATAAAAAAAATCATCTGAAATTACGGTTTTTTTGCTGAAATAAAGGTCTGTGCAGAATTTTTTTTTTATAAAAAAAAATCCTCTGAAATTACTGTTTTTTGCTGAAATAAAGGTCTGTGCAGAAAAAAATAAAAAATAATAAAGATTTTTTTTATAAAAAAATCTGCTGAACTATTTTTTTCAAAAAAAAACCGAAAATGCGTTTATAAACTGATCTGTTGAAACACAGATTTTCGAAAAATAAAAACAAAAAGTATTTAAAATAACTGCCAAAGTAAATGCGCAGCAAAAAAATCTTTCCCTTATAAAATGAATTGCTGGCACTGCTGTAATAAGAAATATCAGAAAAACATGAACATTATTTAAAAAAGGCTGCTAAGGTAAGTTAGAAAGACTATGTAAAATCTGCCAAAGTAAAGATTTCAATAGTTTTAGATTTAACAATAACATTTACCGTGACAAATCTTTCGTATAAACAAAAAGATGCTTTCTATCAGACAACAAACTGTTTCTTTCACAAAATTCTGCCTCAGGAAATGTCTGCCGATAAAATGTATGTTGTCACATAGAATGACGAGTTTTCTGCTGAAGCATAGTTTTGATTCCGCTATGTTCCTCTGCAGAGAAGATTTCTCCTTATCTTGCAGGCAAGACAAACCGTGTTAAGCTTAAGGCAAAGGACTACGGTCCGGCATTCAGCTGTATGTAAAAACAAAGGCGAGCTTTTTTCTGTTTCAAGTCCTTTTTTCTTGACACACAATGAAGTCAGAAGGAATGTGGCAAGGGACTGCGTAGGAAAAATCAAGCACCAGTCGGGATGCTAAATAGCAGCAAGAAAGCATCACCGGGTATTCCAAGCAGAGGTTTATGATAGATCTGGGACAGAGCTACCTACCCGTGAAAGGACTCAACATGGATGATTGCCTTTAGACGTCAGCACTGTCCAACCAGGCACCTCGTACACAAGCAACCTTCGCAAGAAGCTTAATTTCAGCAGATTTTTTTTATGACCTGAATATTGAAATTTAACAATTCTAACCTAATATATATATATATATATATATATAACATAGTAAACCAGAAGAACGACATAAGATGGTTCGACAACACAAAAATGGTGTGACATTTTCTGACATAACAGAACCTTGCTTCTTATAGCATATAATAGCATGTTACTAAAAATACAACAATAAATATAACAGAAGATGACATAGAACAAAACAACATCTTAGTTTATAGTGTAGTACATTGTAACATAGTAATAGTACAATACAGTGTGTATATTTACAACATAATATGTAGTAGATTTATTTTATAACACTAGGTTACATTATGTTATATTATGTTACGGTACATTACGATATTATGGTAAATTCGATTGGACTATGTAGTATCCTGTTGCTTGTATCTTTGTTTCTGTGATTCTTTCATATTATTTCTCTTTCGTCTTTTCCAACTTTGCTTTTTTATTATGGACTTATTTCTTTCTTTCGCTCGCTCAATTCTTTTCTTTCTTTCTGTTGTTCTTTCTTTGTTCATCTCAAACTGGTTTGATTTATTTCGTTCTTTCTTTGGTTCGTTCTTTCTTTCGTTCTTGCTCTCTTTCTTTCGTTCGTTTTTGCTTTCGTTCTTTCGTTCTCTCTCTCGTTCTATCTTTCTTTCTTTATGTTTTCCTTTCTTTCGTCCTCTTTAGGATTTACTTAGTTCTCTATTTTTGTTTTCTTTCTTTACTTGTAGCTTTCTTTATTTACTTATTTCTCTATTTATTGCATGGCTTTCTTTCTTTCTTTCTTTTGTTCTTTCTTTCTTTCGTTGTTTTTTATTTCTTTATTTCGTTCTTTCTTTCGTTATTTCTTTCTTTCTTCCTTGCTTTCTTTCTTCCTTCCTTTCTTTCTTTCGTTCTTTCTTTCCTTCTTTCTCTCCTTCTCTCTCTCTCTCTGTCTTTCTTTCCTGCCTTTTTCCCCTTCCTTTCGCGGATACCCGTTTAATTTTTTTTGATCCTTATTTAATTTTTTTTGATCCTTATTTAATTTTTCTGATCCTTATTTATTTTTTTAACCCCTATCCCCTTGTTCGTGTTTTGCATCAAGCTATTGGGGAACTAATTTGCAGAGTCTTTTATTGTTTGTGTTTTTCATCAAGCTAATGGGGAACTAGCATTCGCAGGGTCTGGTTTTGCTTGTGTATTGCATGAAGGTATTGGAGCACTACAATTTGCAGGGTCGTGTTTCGCGTGTGAATAGTGCGAAATGCCAATTTCAAATCTTCTGTCTTCTGGCGTTGCGGACCAGGGACCAGGGGACCGGAGGACCAAAGGACCAGGGAACCAGGACCAGAGGACCAAAGGGCCAGGGGACCAAGGGACCAGACCTAGCAAGGCCCCTCAGACCAGGCCAGACCTAGGAAATAAAAAAACAGTGGACCCCACAGAGCTTTACGAGCAGAAAGCTCAGAAATGTCTCCAAGAAACCAACACCATATGCACGATGCAGGCAAACATTCTGGTATAAGGGGCTGCTTTTGAGGCTTTTGTAGATTCCTGTAGCATGCGATCAACTCATAGCGCCATTATGAGGCCGTCCAGTCCAAAACCCATGCCCAGCATCCTACCAACACCACCCAGAGCCTCATAACCTGGGTATTTAGGGTTTAGGGTTTAGGGAAGGCTTATGGTAAGAACCCTTGTCGCAAGCCCTACGGTGAAGGCGTTTAGTATTGTAGTCACCGTCTGACTGACTCTACTGTAGGGCTGCAAAGCAACAGCGCCAATCGCGCATCCTTCTGGGCATCCTCAATGATGAGAAGTTCTGCCTTGGAAACGTCGGCCGCTAGTACTAGTAGCTCTCGGAATCGTTGTCGTACAAGTAATAGAATTACTCATGACTCATAACATTCCTCTTCTTCTTGTTGCTATGACTACTTCTTGTTGTTGTGGCAGCGGCAGCAACACTAGCAGTAGCAGCAACAGTAGCGGTAGTGGTAGCAGTAGCAGTAGCCGTAGCGGGAGCGGTAGCAGTTGCAGCAGCAGCAGCAGCAGTAGCACCAGGAGTAAGAGTAGCAGTAGAAGTAAAAGTATCAATAGCAGTAGCAGTAGGAGTAGCAGTAGCACGAGCAACAGTAGCAGTAGTTACTAGTAGTAGAAGTAGAGCTGGAGCAGGAGCAGGAGCAGTAGCAGTAGTCGTCGTCGCCGCCGTCCTATTCGCAGCAGTTCATTGTACTTTAGCCGCTGTAGATGTGGCGAAGCGATCAGCAATAGCACCCAGCATCCTTTTGCTAGTTATGCTCATATGATGGTGTGGTACTATACCGACAGCATTAGTGATTACCTACGAGAGCCAACGCGAGCGTACTAGCGATGAGAGAAAACACTGGTGGGGTAATGACGCGTTGCTGTTTCTGTCACAACAGAAAACGATGGAAACTTCATCAGCAGTAGCGGTTGACATGTAACACCAGAGTAGCGGTTACTTATGCGGATTCGACATTTCTTGAAGTCGTGCGCACCCGGAGATTCCCAGCGACAGACGCTTCAGGAAGTATCGCAGTTGGAGGCTGAGAATGCCAGACTCCGGTCGTCGCAGAGTTCGGATGGAGCATCCCCAGAAGCTCCCACCCCCCCCCCCCCCCCCCCCCCCCCCCCCCGCCCCCGACCTCCGACCCTCCCCAAGCTTGGCCCTACGTCCTGCCACCTGCGTCCTTGGACCCTCCTCACTCGTCTTCGCCTTCGGGCACCAGTACAGTACAGCCACATCAGCGCCGGGATCGACCGAAAATCTTTGAGGTTCATTCTATTTTTGAACATCGACTTCTGAGCTGACGAGGTATGTAGGCGGGCTGACGGGGCATGAAGGTCTGCGCTGAGACTCACAAAATGCCAACAAACGGACAGGGTGCAGAACAAAAAAACTGCGTGAACAACCAACAAAGAGAGAGACAGAGACAGAGAGAGGGAGAGAGAGAGAGAGAGGGAGGGGGAGAGAAAGGGTGAAAGAGAGGGAGAAACATTGCGGATCCTCTACTAACCCCTGCCTCCGTTGCAAGCAAGGTGCGTGGCTTGGTACCAGGATGTAGTTGCACCAACCTTCTTCCTCGAGATAGGCGTCAGGATTGGAATCCAACAGCACTGAGGAGAAGAACATCACAGAAATGCGACCCTTGGAGCATCAGGCCAAAGAAATAGTGCTCAGACTCTGAACAGTTGTTGCGCCAACACTAAGGCCGTGTAAAACAAGGATCGCCCACAACGGCAGCATGAAGGATCAGCAAAGCAAGCTCGCAAACACAAAGCCAGATGGGTAGTTGTCAAAATTAGGGACCCTTTTTGGGTACCCTACATATTAGGTGCGTAGTATATTAGGGACCCACAAAGGGACCATAATTTTGACAAAGATATGTGTAATTCAGGGTTAGATCCAACAAGGCTTCTGAAGACGCCTAAGGTTTCAAGCAATCTCAGCCAAAACGAGGGAGTTGAGATCCTATGTACTGCGTGCAGAACCCCCAAAATGCCCAGCGCAGTCAACACTAATGTCGACTTCCTCTTTAATGACCAACCCAGAGAGCCCAATACCCCTTAATTAAGGAACATAGCTTAACTCAGAATATGAAGCCCTATATAATTTAAGCCATATTCCTTAATCAAGGGGTATTGGGCTTTCTGGGAATCTGAGAACAAGAAGTCTGAACTTCCAAGGCCCTTATTGCTAAAGATGTTCGAGCATGGGTCGACGTGACTGCCGATAGACAAAACCGTGCATTGCCCTGGCATGACCCATGTGTTCGACTCAGTGTCTTACGGTGTATTCCTTGTTGCTGACCGTCTAATCTCCATTGGCCTTAGTGTTTTCCTCATTCCGTGACATTGTCAGTCTGTCTTGTTCTCCACATTCCAATCCATGCACTGTCCATATGTCCACTGCTACCGCTTCACACCTCACACAACTCCTTAAAGCTTAAACCCTTGAAGCTCACTGAGGGCAGCATAGCGTCGCGAGGGCACTCCACGTTGGGTCCATGGTCGGTGCTTGTCTCGAACTCGCACCACCTGGATGCCATGGTTGGGTTTATCCCTAAACCTTAAACCCCGAACCCTACGACCCTAAACTCGAAATGGCAAACCGTTTAGTGGGTTTTAGGGCCTTGCGTGCCAGGGCTGATGATGTAAGGATGCCATGGTGGGGCATGCCGGCTCTTCAAGCTGGAAAGTGTACTAGGTGTCGAATTCAACAGTCCCCAAAATCATCTACAATCAGGGCTCTATATTGAACCGTAAAGGAAACTCAAAACTGTCCCAAATCGATACCTAGTGTAACGATCACAAACGATATTCCGTCAGCTGTCGGGGTCCTATGCAGTACATTCTTTACCTTACGCACAACCTGAGATATACGAAACAAATGGCAGGAATGGCTGAAGTCCTAAACTCCTAAGGTCCCTGTTTAGGGCTTTTAAAAGGTTCAGCACTTACCCTAGGCTTCCAAGGACCTCATATTTAGGGCCCTAGACCCCTTAAGGACCCAATAATAAGGTCCCTGGAGGCATAGGGTTAAGCTTTAGCTTTAGAGGTTTAGGGTTTCGGACCCTGCCAACATGTAGACTACGGTCATAAAGGGGCTGGTGCGGCCGAATGGCCTGCTTCAGTGCGATGCACCCCGTGAGTCTTGGGATGCAACCAAGAACCACTTCCTAAACTCTAAACCCTAAACCCTCAACCCCTAAACCCTAAACCCTACAAAAACTCTGTTCATGTACGGGCATCGCAAAGATTCCAACTGCTCAGAGTCTAATAGTATGTTGGGCTTCCTGATTCTCAGAAGCTCCTGCATGTTACACGGTAAAATGACGGTGATGCTCATGCGATGGTCCCATGACACAGCGATTAAAAACATCGGAAAAGATGAAACCTCGCGCCCCAAACCCCACACCTAAGCGAAAGAAGCCTTCGAAACAATGCCCAAATAGCTCGAGAGCTTAAGCCTTCTGCAAAACCTCAACCAAAATTCTTGCACAACCCCAAAATCCGAAGTCTAAACCCTAAACCCAGAATCCCCGAACTCTACCCCCTGCTAAGCTGAAGGGAAGGAATGGAAGCCACGAGGATTCTATACTATAGGGGGCCTAAGTAATTTCCAACACTATCGTGGGGGGGGTTCCTTACTAGGATTATAGTATCATGGGCCCCAAAACCTTATTCTGATTATTCACGCCCCTATTTTGCCTAGCCTACTTCCGCCCTGCCGCCGAAAAGCCTAAGTCTCTGGAGCTGCGAGGTCGTAGGCAGTAGGTTCTGAAGTAGCCATACAGGGAACTCCAGAAAGTTGGAATATGGTTTCATGGTAGGATACCCTATAATTTACCATAGAAGGGTTAGGATAATCATATTCCAACTTTCTGGCTTTTACCTTACCATATCGGGTTTGGGGTTTAGGGGTTTAGGGGTTTGGGGTTCAGGTTTAGGCAGCCATACCATACACATGTCTATACAGTTTCAAATTTAGGGTTTTAGGGCTTAGGAGTTGAGGGGTTAGATTTCGAACTAGGGCCTAGGGCTCTTCAACCACGAAAAACGAGGACCAAATCCTCTGACTCTAACCTCAAAGCCCTAATATAGGGGCCGTATTTAAGAACCCCCCCAAACTAGTATAGGTAATTATTTAGGCCCCTATATTAAACCCTAAACCCTAGGCTCGAAACACACGATTCAGACCGAGCGGCCTCCCCTGCCAGCTCTTGAACCAGCACCGGGAAGGGTCGATCAGTACCTTCACCCGAAGGTTCAGGCTCAGGGCTTCGGGTTTAGGGGTTAGGGGTTTAGGGCTTTGGGGTTTAGGGTTTAGGGTGTAGGGGTTTAGGGTTTAGGGGTTTAGGGTTTAGGGGTTTAGGGTTTAGGGGGCACAGGTTTGAGGTTGCACGGCTGGCAGAAAAGGTTAATCAGAATAGGATTGAAACCTGGGTTTTGGGGTGATACTGCAGCCATATGTCACATGGACGGCACTGAGGACCTAGATTGCTGAGGTTTCTACCTACGGCAAATTTCTCACGACCCCAACGCCCCCGTGACTTTAAATCGTCGGTTCCCCAAGGCAGCTACCCTAAGCCCTACCCTAAACCCTCAAATTATTGAGCCATAGATCCTAAACTCTTAACCCTAAGCCTTTAAACCCTAAACTCTTGAACCCCAACCCTAAACTCTTCAAAAGCCCTGAACCCAAGGTAGTTTATGCTTGCCCGCCGTTTTCGCGGGGATGGGAGCCTGCTCGATAGCTCCGGTGTAGCTTCCACGATGGGTTTAGGGTTTAGACCTAAGAGTAACCTAGGAATAAAAAGGGTGCCCTTTTTGGGTTAAAGGGGGTTATAAAGGGAACCTAAACCCTAAAAAGGGAATAAGGGCCTACTCTGGGTCCTAGGGGTTTAGGGTTGTGGGTCCTGAAGCCAAACCCGAACTCTAGAGCGCGGGCACGGGTCTTGGTGGGCTTGTATACTGCAGGAGCTGAGCTAATCAACCTGAAAGCTCATGAGCTTCGAAAGCCTCAAACCTGAACGCCTGAAAACAGAAGCTAGAAGCGCAAAAGCTAAACTTCGCCTCCATGGAAACATACATTAGAAGCTGCCCCCACCCTGTAATAGTGACTATAAGGATTATATCAGGGCCCTAGTATATTCTTACTATACCACTATTACAGAGTGGTATGGGCCCCTTCTAAAACATACAATTCCGAAGGCCATGCTCCAGCCACCACTGGTAGTTTCCGAAAATGGTACCCCTATTTTCGGAAACTCCCACTGTGCCACAACCACTGCCCTCATGCGCGAAGCCTGCATTTCGCCTTTTGGGTCCCGGAGAGCCCAATGCCCCTTAATTAAGGAACATAGCTTAAATCATAATATGAAGCCCTATATAATTTAGGCCTTATGTCTCAATTAAGGGGTATTGGACTCTCTGGGTGACCATGATGATGATATAGCTTAAATCATAATATGAACCCCCTTATAGTTTAAGGTATATTCCTTAATTAAGGGGTATTGGGCTCTCTGGGTGGGTTCTGTTACACACACTGGTGCGGCCGTGCATATGTCTGTACACGAGGCCAACTACATGGTTGGTTGTCAATATTAGGGTCCCATTTTGGGTCCCTATTGTAATGCGGCACCTAATATTTAGTGCATCCGAAAAGGGGTCAACTACCCGCATGGATGCGCTGAACCTTGAAACCTGGATCCTCCCTCGAAGCAATGAGCAGACCGAGCTCCGCACCAAGTGGGAGCACTGAGTACTGAACATCTTCATAAGCGTCCTGCAGCTACGGATAAGACACTAAGCTAGTAATTGTTCCGACATGGTGAAGCGGGACCACCACACAAGCAATACTACCACGGCGACTATGGTGACCATGGCGACTTCGACGACTCTGACGACTACTGCCAAATTACCAACACCATCAGCTCCGTCAACGTTACAATCTGCATTTTCGTGTCATCGTCATCAACATGAAAGCCCGCATTTTCTTTCTTTCGAGCCTTTTAGTGTTCATCTTAGTCGACTTGCTCAAAATTACCACCAGAAACCTCATCATCGCCATTAGTTGTTACAAGCATAACCAAGCCCTGAGCCTGTGCACGCAACGCAACCATCAACACGATTGTCGCTCACACCGTCCTCGTCATCGCTACTGTCAAAGTGCCTCAAGCCGCAAGTGCCAGTCATCATCAACACCATAACCCCAAAGTAATACCACCAATTCCGATACCCTAAACCCTAACCCTAAACCCCAAAACCAGAAAATCACTACAACCCCCTCACGGATGCACAGGAGCAGGTCCTGGTCACGGAATCGAAAAACTCTTCCTGAAGAGCAGGCGGCTCTTAGCTTTGGGAATGCCGGGTTATTGGAAATGAGACTTCGGCGATCCTTCATACGCCCGATAAATATATAGAATCGTATCTATACATGTATATATATATATATATATATATATATACATATTATACATATATACATACTTACAACCGTAGTAATGCAGTGAATCGGCAGCTCGTGCTGGGGATGGATTTGGTATGCTTCTGCCGGAAGCGGCGAACAAAGCCGCCCAAACATTTCCTCGTTCCCACGCCTGAATTTCTCAAGACTCTCAAGACCAACAAGCTGTAAATATTACAACATGGAAATATTCAGACCTCGATGGCACTCTATGTAGGTCGGTAGGCCCTAGACCCCAATCTCCTGGCCCCACTGACCCGACACGACAAGACCACCACCCTCTGAACAGAAGCCCTCGATAGACTAATGTTTGCTATAGGTAAGTCTTGTTATAAGTACATAAACCTGAACTCTTACTATTGTACTGTGGTTACCGTTGGTACTCTATCTACAGGTCTATTGTCATTACTCTAAGACACCAGCTTGAGCTACGGGTTGAATGTCTAGGGTGTATACGAACTCGGAGTGGCGGTTTGCCTCAATACCGACCGAAGGGGGAAGACGGTCTGTTGACCGCTTTGCCTATTCCAGGTAGTATTATTAGGGAGACCCCTTAAAGGGCACCCCTTCTGAACCCTATTTCTGGCTCTCTTAAGAGGGGCCTTATTGAGAGGGTCTGTATCCCCAAGGGCCTAATCCTAACTCCCATATTCGGACAGATCGTTTGCCCAACTCAGATTGACTAGCTTCAACTCGACGTGCCACCCTAAGCAGCAACCATCAAAACCCCAAACCCAAACCCCGAACCCACCTACACCCCAAACCTCTCTGAAGGTCTAGGGTTTAGGATTTCATGTTTAGGCTTTCGGGTCGAAATCTGAGGAACTAACGGAACAGTACTATGGATCCTACGGATGTGTTGTGACGGTGCTGTGCTAGTATGTTTTACGCTAGCAGCGTGCTTTCATCCGGGCCCATGCGACTGGCAAACTCGCAATGCACAAGCAGGCCTCTGCACTGTTCGACTCGAACGATTTTCGGGTTGAGGTTTAAGATTTTCTGGTTTGGGGTAGCTAGCCCTCGTGTAAACCATCGGACTCGGTATACATACTCTCTTATGCAACAGCCAGAACCACTACGAAGAGTTCAGCACTCACACTGCCATGCACCATGTAGCTCAACAACCGGAGTTGCATTTCTTCAGGTTTTCCTGTGACTACTACTACTACTACTACTACTACTGCTACTACTACTACTACTACTACGACTACTACTACTACTACTACTACTACTACTACTACTGCTACTGCTACTGCTACTGCTACTGCTACTGCTGCTGCTACTGCTACTGCTACTGCTACTGCTACTGCTACTGCTACTACTACTACTACTACTACTGCTACTGCCCCACCTGGTATTTCACTGTTATTCAGAACGGCCGCCACAGTTACTACATGTTACTGCTGCCCTTGTTTATGATGCCTGCGTTGTCTCCACTGCTGCTGCTGCTGCTGCTGCTGCTGTTCCTCTTGAAGCTGTCGTTGCTGTTCCTCCTATTGCTGCTGCTATGATCAGCATTGTTAGTACACTTGGGGTTGTTCTCCGCCAGTGAGAGCGTTGGAAAAGGAACTACTTTGGGGCCTCTGGGTAGACCCTAAAAACCCTATAAACCCTAGACTCTATACACCAAGCCACTATCCCTGGACGCCTCCCCCCAACACCCTGTCCTGTGGGGTGTCCAGCAGGCCAAGCTTTTCGAGAGCATTTACTCGCTCCTGCTTGGAGGATCATGGGACTTAGTAGTAGTTATGGATATAGTTACCCTAATTATAACCCTAGTTATAAGTCCCATGGTCCTTTCAGTGCCGGTGGGACTTCCCTCACAGCACTAGGCAAACACATGTTCAGAGTATGACAGTATATCTGAAATATATTGCGGTATACTTATAGTATAGGACAGTATATGTTTCGTACTATCATCGATTATTAATCAGAATAGGAATGAGTACATATAAGCTTCGGGCATAGGTACTAAAACTCAATGGGCAGTACGAGGGCACTTTCAGGTTTCGAAAAGGCTACGATAAGGATTCAGGGCATAAGGGTCCATGTGGATCTTTCCGATATACGCACTGGCCTTAAAGGGTTTCCTAGAGAGGGCAAATGCTACGCAGGTCCTCAGAGGTGTTGGGGTGAGGAAGAAGGACATGGATTTGTTCAAGCCATGGTTACATCAGATCATAAAAAGAAACTCAAGACCAGGGAGAGTTTGCAGAGAGGACCCGGTGCTTTAACCGATAAGCTCAGACCAGCCGCACCCGAACCTCAAACCCTGAAGTCCCCAATCCAAAAAGGACAACTGAACCAACACACCACGTATTGAATCTCGAGACCTCAGCACCGATATATTAAGAATCCGACACACTATTCCGAGATGGCAGAATTAAGGTTTAGGGTTTAGGGTTTAGGGAGGTACAACCTCAGTATGGTAACAATATCGAATAACCTTGTCCATAAACCTTGAACCCAAATAGAACAAAGCTGCAACCCTGCTTTGCTACGCTTCATGGGTCGAAGGAGTAGACCACTGCAAGCTCCCAGCTCTGAATCTCGAAGCTAGGGCTCGTGATCATAAGAAAAGGAAGTTCAGAGTATATCTGTAGTATGTATCAAATATTACAGTATATTGTATTATCACATGAAGTTTAGAGTATATATGCAGCAATTTATCAATAAGTTATCGTATATGGTACTATCTTACTTCAACGCTTGAGGCGTTGGTGCTTCTGGTTCCAGGACGGGGTGGGTTTGAGGTCGATCGTTAAATGCCTTGACCAGATCTTTTTGGGATGTAGCCGTCGACTTTGCAAGAAGGGTTTGCAGAAGACTGTTACTACTAATGGTTGAGAAAGCTGTAACCACAGCAGCAAAACCCAATCCATAAACCATAAACGGAGTTTTTTTGATTATGTACGAGGAGTACAAAGAGCATATATAATTACATGCGTACTGAAGGCATGGTCATCCTGAACAGTTATTGAACCCGACAAACCCTAAGCCTTAATCGCCTTATCGTACAAATACTGAGTCCACGGACCCTAAGCCCCTCAACCTGTAAACCCTCAACCAGGAGGGCCGCAGGGCATGCTTAGGAGATCATGGTACTTCGTAGCTAGCACTGTAGATTAAGGCAACTAGGTATAACTACTTAAAATCAAGTGCCAGTTAAGGTACTTATTATAGCCTAAACCCTACACCTTACCAAGTCCCATGATCCTCTAAGTAGGGTGCAGGGCTTAGGTGGGGCTCCGTCTCGTTCCATAGGCCGCCGCAAAATTTGGCGGTGTCGTACCTTGCAGACTCGTTTAGAGTAGGGTTTAGGGCATAGGGATTAGAGTCTATATAGGATTTAGGATTTAGGCAACTTGTAGACGTCGGAACACCCGACGACCCTATGGCTTGCTACAGCCGATGGTCACGAGAGTCTCCATGGCAGTTCCTTTTTTGCTGGGTTATCGAATAAGAAATGCAGGATCCAATCAGGTAACCCCAAACAGGAACTGCAATGGAGGCTTTAGGTAGGCGGCTGATTTGGACCTACAACTTGCACTGAGCTCTCGGAAGGACTCCAGGCCTTGACCCTGAGCTCCTACGAACCTAATTAGAGGATCATGGGACATAGTAACTCGGGCTAGAATTAAGGCAACTATACTTATAATTACTTATAACCCCTCTTAAGGTACATATAACCATACTTACTAAGTCCCAGGATCCTCCAAGTAGAGTACTCCAAACCTCCAACTCTCACGGCTTAGGGCTTGTGCCCTGTTCCCTAAACTCTAGACCTTAGACCCTAAACCTTTGGGGTCTATTGCAGACCCTTAAGCATTCAAACTGTCAGAGGCTCAACCCGGTCCATGCTTTGCAGACAAGGCTCCTTCAAAGGGTACTAGAACGGTTCATCTAAGGAATCTGTGAAGGTGCTATGGGAGATTAACTTAGGGGGCTGGATTATGGAAACATAGTCTTGGAGTATATTATCCGACGGGTACATTAAGGAATGCTATTGCAAATTGTTCGAGCTTCTACAGTGATCTTGCCAGTCTTTGGGTAAACACTATGGGCATGCTGTCAACTCATTGACACTGCAGCTGCCGAAAGTGTAAACTACCAACTCGGAAATTCGAAACTGCAAAACCCCAAACCCTAAAACTGAAACCAACACCTGAATTCCCTAAACTCGAAACCCTCCTTAAGTTTTGTTAGAGCCAGAGTCTGCCCCAACACCACACCCCAAAAGAAGTAGCCGTAAACCCTAGGCCCAAGAATCTGATTCCCTCAACCCTAAACTCATAGGGACCCTTGGGCGGGGCTATACTTCCTTAAATAGGCCTTATCAATTCCTTATTATGGGCATTACGGCCCCCCCTAAGATGATAAACCCACTACACACCTGAAGGTCACTTGGCTTCTAGGGATAAGACTTTATACCGGAGGGCCTCTTGCATCACAGCTATTTGGGCTCAGAGTAGACCCTGAATCCTAAGCCCTAACCTAGTGTAACCCAGGCACCTTAATAAAACAGGCTATGATCCTAAAGAACTGGCACATGTACTTTTCTAAAGGTACCTTTGTTGCTCTAGGTAAATCCTGAAATTTTAGATTTAGGGCTTAGGGTCCTAAAACCCACGGTCTGTGCTAGATGGAATCCTATTGGTAACAGCTACCATGGGGGCTACTCTAAGGAGTCTAGCCCTGGACCCTAAACCAAACCTTCAAGGGGCTGAGGGAGCAAAACCAAGGGGCAGTGTTCCGTTTCCGGGATCGTTGCAGCGAGGGCTGTCTGCGCCACACAGGCCGCAGGCCTGTTTAGTCTCCATTGTAGCCTCCTGTTTGGCTTACCTTATACAACCCTAAATGACAATGGAGACTATAGGTATGGGTAGGGCTTAGGGTTTAGGGGCCACAGCAGCCCAGTTGGCCTAGACAGTAGATTAGAAGACTATGGCTATGGTTTTACAGGGGTCGTAGCTTACTGCGTATGTAATCGGGTTTCTAGGGTTTGCAGCTTACAATGCTTGCATCAATGCCGCGATGCCTTGCGGGCGGAAGTTGTGATTCCAACAAAGTTCCAGCTTAACCCGCAACCAAAAGGCTTGAACTGAAAAGGGGCCTTGGTCACCAAGCTGAGGCGGCCAGGGGCTTGTGTTAAAGCCATGACACGAGCCCGTCGCAATGTCCTGGAACTCTTGTATCCCCCAACCCTACTTAGAGGATCATGGGCTTTAGTCGGGTTCTACATAAGGCAACTATAGTTAAAACTGCTTATGATCCCAAGTAGGGTGCTCAAAAAAGCCTTGCTTACTAAGCCCCGTGACTCTCCAAGAAAGAAGCCCTGCGCACGACTGCCAGGGCCCCCCGAAATCCTGAACCCGCTGTTGAAACCGGGAACTCCTCCTCACTACTGTGGAAATTATGGTATATTCCTTATTATGGCTAATGCAGGATTTATACCATCAACCGTACCACAGGCTAGTGGGATGCCTGGGCTCCGGGAAGATGGGCTTCATCATGGATGATGGGCTGCACTGTAGTCTCCATTGTAGTTCCTTGTGGTGGTTCAACCCATCTAATATGTAGGATCCTATAAAGGTAACCTTGAAAAGGAACTACAAAGGAGACTATAGCCATCCCCTAAAGCCACAACAAACCCACTCTGACTCTCCTAGGGATGTAGCCTTTGTCTGAAGTTTACTGTGCGAGAGTTGGCGACGGCTAGAGCTCAATGAAACCATGACTGGGTTCTTGTTAACCCTGACCTACTTTGGGGCCCTATTCTATTCAAGGGTATTTTATAGGAACCTCCATGAAGGGGTCTACTTTTTGGATCCTCCCGGGGACCTTGTTAAGGGATTTGATTCCAGTTGCCATCATGAGGAAACCATATTATCTACTGTAGATCTGAATTAAGCTAACCTATATGGGAGAAATCCGAAAATAGGGGACCCTAATATAGCACCCTAAATAGTAGGATCCTTAGTACAGGGACCCCAAATAAAGCACCCCTAGTTTGCAGAAGCCCGCAAACCCTTATAGAGCCCTTTAAAAGAACCCTTTTAGTACCCTTATAGTAACCCTTTCAAAGAACCCTTATAGTACCCGGACCCGAATATAGCACCCTAAATAGTAGGATCCTTAGTATAGGGACCCCAAATAAAGCACCCCTAGTTTGCAGAAACCCCCAAACCCTTATAGAGCCCTTATAGTATATAACCCTTTCAAAGAACCCCTTATAGTAGCCCTTTAAAGGAACCCTAAGGTACCCCTGATTCCATAACAAGAACCCAGATGAGGACTCGCGAAGCTTCAACCTCAAGCAGGGCCGATTTGGGGGTTTCCGAAAATTGGGGACCCCAATATAGTACCCTAAATAGCAGGATCCTTATAGTAAGGACCCCAACATGAGGTACCCCTATCTTCGGAAACTTCCATTTAACATAAGTTTGCGTGAGATTGCCAGGTCACACATGGCTCATGGAGAACCTGTGGGAAACTCGACCTTCAGCCCTTAACCGCAAACTCTACCTTAAACCCTCACGCCCTAAACTCCCCTTAAATCCGCATCCTGAATTCCTACCATACATCCGGAAATCTAGGCCCTATTTCCTGCACCATCAATGCTATAAAACGGCGAAGGGTCAAGGGTTTAGCGTTTAAGGCAACCTGTTTAGGGTCTGAGGACTTGTACTGTAATGCGGACAATGACGGGGTACTACTGCGAATTATTCAGGCCCCTATGATGTACTATACCATCAAAAACCGTGACTCCTAAGCTACCATAAACCCAAACTGCCCACCTTTACGTCGCCCTTCAGCCATGCCTCCATGGCCAACTGCACCTTGGGACGCAGGGTCTATAGGGCATAGCGGTTGCCTCATCCCTCTGGGCTTTACGCTCAGGGAGCGAGGATCCACGAGCACCTCTGGTATTTTGGGATTGTTGTAGGTTCTGGGGATTGAAGATGCTTGCATGTTTCGGGGCCGGCAGCGGCTCGGGTAGGAGTCATATTACCGTTTGGTGCACAATATCGGTAGTTCTAATTACGAAGCCTGAGCGAGACTACCATAGTCCACATTCAAGCTTCGGTCTTGCAGTTTGATGTTCACACAGGCTTCTACCCCTGGGACCGTGCAATGCCGCCCAGTGGCTTCTTTGCGAACGAACTACAGCAGCTGAACGTCTCTGCGAGCCGCGAAACAATCAATGGCTGCGGGTCCACAACGTGTTCAAGATTCCCCGCTGCTTTGCTGGGCTAATGGAGCAAACGTGAATGAGGCACGAACTGGATTTGGGGTTCTGGTGTGAAAGAAGGTGCATACATCGCCAGAATTATAAGGTTCCGTCGCACATGAGTACATGCTGCGCCTGGGTAGCGGAGGAATCTACCCTCCGTTGCAAAACCATATTATCAACCCACCGTTGTAAAACCCTGATTACTGTTATGTTAAATAATGATAATTAATGTTCCGGAACAGTCTACGGGGGAAAGGGCTGTTGTCAGGTGTTCAAGATCAACATGCGATCACGACGAGCTTTCGTCCTGTTGCAGTATGAATGTGTGTGTGTGTGTGTGTGTGTGTGTTTATCTGTTTGTCCACCTGTCCGCCTGTCTGTCCGTCCGGCTGTATGTATGCATAGAGACAGGAATGCTTTAGTTTTTGTGTACATGTATAACTATATATATATATATATATATATATATTTCTATGTGTGTATGTGTATATATATATATATATATATATATATATATATACAATATATACATTATATATATATGTATATATATATATATATATATATCATACACCCATAGAAAGAGAGAGTCAGAGTGAGAGTGATAGTGAGCGTGACAGTGACAGTGAGGGTGTGAGAGATAGAAAGAGAAAGATAGAGAGAGAGAGAGAGAGAGAGAGAGAGAGCGAGAGAGACATCCATACACTACATGCGTGCATACCAACAAGAAGACAGATAATTAGACCGACAGACAGACGAACAGCCAGGCAGGCAGGCAGGCAGGCAGGAAGGCAAGCAGGCAGACAGACAGACATTGATACGTACATACATACATACTTACATTCAGACATACATGCGCACATACAGAGATACGTACATATATTACATACATACATACATACATACATACATGCATGCATGCATGCATGCATACATGCATACGTTACATGCATGCAAATACGCATACACGCATACCTACATACAAACATACATCCATGCATACATACCTACGTACATACATACATACGCATGTAGATCTGCAAATGTTGACTGGATGTATGTATGGATGGATGGATAGACACATGGATGGATTCACAAATGGATTCACGGATGCAGGGATGGATGGATGGATGGATGGATGGATGGATGACGGACAGATGGATGGATTCATAGATGGATGCACGGATGCAGGGATGAGTGGATGGATGGATGGCTGGATGGATGGCTGGCTGGCTGGAGGGATGGATGGATGGACTCAGGGACGGACAGATTGAAGTAGGTGGGCATATGTACGTACCCTAGGGCTCCAAGGATAAAACAACAGTACCTACTTTGGGGTCTAGAGTCTGCAAGATAGTATCTAGTTTGGGCTATTCAGAGCCCTAGGGTTAGGGAGTAGAGTTTAGGGCTTAGCGGATTTAGGCTTTTGTTAGGGTAAAGTCGAGTAAAACTTCTCTTGGGCAGGCCAGACAACCCCAAAACTACCACATACAAGAGGAGCCTGTCCCTTTTACATGCAGTCGAACCAGGGAATCCTTGTAAACGTCGAGAGCCATAAACATCCGAAGCCGTGAAGGAAAGTGTCCAGTTGCCGTGGCTCAGTACCCTGGTGTGCTTTAAAGGGGCCTAAATAGTTACCAGGTTTAGGGTTCAGATGTTAATTTTGGGGTTGCTTGTTATAAATGGAGCATAATGGGCCCCAAAACCCTATGGTAATTATCAAGGCCCCTACATTATGGTTTTCGCAACACTGAACCATACTCCAAGACACCCAGCTACGGCAACCGGACAATTTCCGGTGGTTTCAGCTGAAAACAAGACTGAAAACCTTTAACGTTTAATTTCGGGTTTAGTTTCAGGGTGTAGGGTGCAGGTTTTGAAACACAGAACTTAGGACCTTGAAAGGAAACGCTTCACCTCTTTTCCGGGCACCTTCAACCGTTTGAAGCGCCCCCTCAATGATTTGAAGGGAAACCTAAACCCTGAACCCCAAGCCTGAAACCTAGGGTTTAGGGTTTAGGGTTTTAGGGCTTAGGGTTTAGGGGTTTAGGGTTTAGGGTTTAGGGTTTGGGGTTTAGGGTTTAGGGTTTGGGGTTTGGGGTTTAGGGTTTCTGTTCAATCTCTTTACACCGACCCCGAGCATCCCGAGCCCTCTCAGGAATCCACAACCATCAAAGGGATCGCTAAGCGGCCCGCTGACCCCAAGCCCTCTTGAAATCTTCGAAGGAACCCTCATAGAACCCGTGCCGCAGCCCCCAAATGGGTAGTTCTCTACTACTAGAGTCCCTTTTGAGTTAGGTCCCCAAAATAGCACGGCACGCGTTTTAAAAAGGACCCTAAAAAACGGACCTGAATCTAGAGAACTGCACAAATTAAGCAACAAAAAACCCTACATTGCCCTAGACCCGCACAAACCTGGGTTCTTGTTCTATATAGAATAAACAATATGGCCTCCTGATTATGGTAACTCAGACTAAACCCTCTAACCCGGAACAACCTCCCTTTCTAAGGACTTATATAAGGAACTCACAATAAGGAACCCTAAAAAGGGTAGGTTATTCAGGAGCAAGGAATCCCTTAACAAGAACCCGTGGATCCCTTAAAAGAACCCTTACAGCAACCGTTAAAGGAATCCTTAAGGATCCCTTAAGGATCCCTTAAAAGAACCCTTAAGGATTCCTTAAAGGAACCCTTAAGGATCCCTGAAAGGAGCCCTGAAGGATCTCTTAAAGGAACGTAAGGATCCCTAAAGTAACCCTTAAAGATCCCTTAAGGGAACCCTTAAGGATCCCTCAAAGGAACCCTAAACCACCGAAAAGAAACCTGGAGGCCTCCAGCGTAGCCGAGAGGTCCGGCTCGGCCTCCGCTGCGGGAGGCCTGGATTCTGAGGGAAAGATGAGGTAGGGCTTAGGGTTTAGGGTTTATTATAAGAGTTTAGGGTTTATAAGGGCTTAGGGTTTTGGGTTTAGGGGAGGGGAGAGGCGGGCCCCGACATGTTAAAAAGGGGTGTTGGGGTGTATGATGATACCAAGTAGGTATGTATGTATACATGTAATAGGTAATAAGTTATGTATCTAGGTTCAAATACACATACGTAGATCATACGTACATAGATACATAGATAGATAGCTAAATAGATAGTTAGACGGTTAAAAGGAGAGATAGAGAGAGCTAGAGAGAGGGAAACAATGAGTGCTGACGGGGGGTGGGACTAGTGCCTTGAATGAACCCTCAAGGAATATTAACTCCTCCTAGAACCCCCTACCGTTGTTATTCGATCTTCTGTACTGTTCTCTCACATGCTCAGAGGCCTCTTCTATGTCACCGGGTAGAACCATTAGGGCTTTAAGGCTGCAGGGCTTTAGGGCGCTTGGGCTTTGGGGTTTAGGGTTTGGGGTTGACGGTTTACTTAGGTTTGCAGGGTTCGATGTGTAGCTGCGGAAGTTAGCTTACCCTTCAACAGTATCGGATCAACTTTGACCTCAAAAGCACCAGCAAACTTCATTGGCCAAACCCTGTCCCGGAAACAGCTCACCTGTAGCTTCAAGCACCGCAAAGCAAAACTGGACAACCAGAAACCTACCCCCGCAACCCAAACTAAGGCCCAAACAGACCAAGAACCTGCTCGTACACCCGAGTCCATGCCGCTGCAGGCGGCATTTACCCCAAAAACACAAGCTACAGTGTTCTTTCGTTAGGAGTACCAGCAAGATTTGGCAACATGGCTCTTTATCGGGGCGACTGCCACATGATCATTCATTGATTGAGGTCTAAGCTAAACCCTAAACCCTTAAACTCTAGCCCTGAACCGTAACCTCTAAACCGGTATCGTGAGATTTCGCGGTTGAAAGATGCAAACCCAGAACCAAAAGACCAGAACATCCGAACTGGGTGAGGCCCGAAACCTAGTCCCCAAGCCCTGGTGTTCAGGGTTGATGGTTTAGGGTTCTCCTAGGACCTAGAGTAATTAGCCAAGGCTCCTAAAAGAAACATATTCCTGAATCGCGCGCTGCCAAGAACGAGTCTGCCAATCGTGGCATCGAGCCGCTGTAGCCAGGTGGCCAACGATGCGCCCGCACAGGTGCGAAGGGTTTTTGATATTCGTCGCGTTAGTAGTCTCGATGGCACTCCGTTTCTTCATCGCTTTGTGCAGAGCACACTGAAGTCTTGGACCGCAGTTGCAGCATGGCTGGCGAACTAGCCCAATGAAGAGCTGGGCCGCCGGGCCCTTTTCGGATTTAGGTTCGGGCTTGGTTGGAGCGAACTTCTTTGTCCCCTTGGTTGCATGCGGTCGCACGTCATACCAATTTGTCAGGGTCGTACCCCTTGACAGTACATTGGTTACTCTGGGTAGGGTTAGTGGATATTAATATAGGGGCCTTAATAATTAGAATAGGGTTTTGGATATATTATAATTAAGTTTTAAATAAGGACCCCCACAAGAGTATAGGTAATTATTTAGGCCACTATTTTTTCGGCTTCGGGTTAAGCTACAGGCTTCCAGACTGCCCCAAAACCGAACCCCAAGCCCCAAGCCTAACACTCTAGACCCTTATGCTTCTACCTGAAACTCCAAAGCCATATCGAAGCTTCTAACATTTTCTTCCCCTTCGGGCTCCAAGAGTAGGTTCGGCGGCATCCCCAGTTCTGGACTCCTGGGATCCTGGTCCATATGGGTGGTTGTCAAAATTATGGTCCCTTTTTGTGTACCCTTAATGTTAGGTGCCGGATTTTGATAAGGACCCAAAAACGGACCCTAATATTGACAACCACCCCTATAGTCTCTATCATTCAAAATCTCACACCCATCGGTGACTTTCATCAAACGCCGAGCAGACAGGAACCCCCCCCCTCTCCCCCCCCCAAACAAAAAAAGGCACTCTGAACATTCGTGAACTCTCGCAGACTCTAAATTACTAAACCATTGCCCACAATACACCCCAAATCCTTAACCGAGGTCCTGAACCACGAACTCTCTTAAATCCCTAGAGTCCTAGAGTCCACACGCGAAGAGAAATCATTCAACATACACAAACCCGCGCAGAAACATGCCAATCCCAAATCTTGAGACCCCAAAACTCCAAAGCCTTATAAACCCTAAGGCCCCAAAGCCCTCCAAGTACAACCCTTATCGACCCCTCAAGCCTTCGACAGCCCCTCTATGTGGGGCCTTAATATTATTAGAACTAGGTTTGGGGGTTCCTTAGTATATTCATAGTATGTAACATACCCCCCAAACCCTATTCGAAGCATTCAAGCCCCTGTTCTTCAACCCCGAGCTTGATCTGTCCATGGCCCAGACTCAGGATCCACCGTGTCCAGGGGCTCCGGCTGACAGGAGGACGGCAGCACAGCTAGGGTGTGCATGTTTTGGGGGGTTAGGGTGTAGGGCTTTTAAAGTTGGTGTAGGGCTGAGGGCCGTTTAGGGTTGAGGGCGTAGGTTATAATATGATTGCGACAAAAATATGATACGGACTGCTATCAGGCTTCATTAAGACTTTCTTCTGGGGGGTTTCTAGGCAACCGCGGAGGGGACCACAAAGGGTTGCAGTGGTTCTCGAGGTTTTTCGGGCTGTATGCGTTTTGGGTTTGGGTGTGGATACTGCCCCAATACAGTAACGGTCTATAATGGGGCCTTATAAAGGGCCTAACATAAAACTAACGTACTATTGTACGAACATTATCCAACTGTTCCGAAGTGAAGCCAGTACCCAAGGTTTAGGTGTGGGCTTGAGGTTTGGGCCTAGATGCTCCAATCCTCGAAGCTTTGGTCAGCTGAATACCAAACGCATGATAGTAAAGGCTTAACCTAAGGGTTCAGGTACTTACAGTGGTCCCAAGCCACAAAGATAAGTTCCAAAAGCTTTGGAACAACGTTCATGAGGCAATCTCACGCTTTATAGGAAGTTTACTTAAAGGGTCATGGGACTTAGTAACTAGGGTTATAATTAAGGTAACTATACTTATACCTACTTATAACCCCAATTAAGGCACTTATAAGCTTACATACTAAGTCCAATGATCCTGCAAGTAGGGTTTAGACCTTCGGGAGGTTTTTACCCAGGCCCGAAGTCTGGAATCTTGTTTTGTATGTCCCGGTGTGATTCAGAGCTGGTATTGCTGGTAGAAAGTGGATATCAGTGGCCGTGGCAGTGGCAGAAGCAGCAGCAGAAAGGAGGAGGAGTATCGGTAGCAGTGGCCATTGCAATCGTACCTGGCGGTTCGGCGATTGCAATGATCATGGTAGGTTGTGCTGCTATCCTCCGTGTAACCCCCAGAGATGCCGAGGCTGTCACTCGCCGGCTGATGCCAGCGATCTTGGGAATCACCGGCCGGCCTGCTATGTTCCGGGATATAGGTTCAGGCCTAGGCTTTGGGAGTGTGTCGAATCTACTGAGAGGGGTGCGTGTGGCTCCGGCATGAGGACGACTCACAGCAATTCAGCCTGTTCGGCGTGCACTTCCAATGATGAGGCGAGAGCTCTGGGGCACTCAGCAGCTGGTCTCAGCGAAGCAACATAGTGCACAAAGCTCCGATGCATCATGTGTCTGGTTAAGTTCTTTTCCTAGTGTGACGATGCCTATGACGCCGAGAACGAGGACAAGGATGACGGTGCTGATCTCCACTGGTTATTAACTCTGCTATTGCTGCTAGAATGATCGGGTGGATCATTCAACCCAAAACCTTGCCCGCCAATATCGACAGCTCCTATAACTGCTTGGGACCGCTTAGGACGAAGGACCCGCAAACTTACTCAACGCTACAAAATCTGCGGATCGGTTCCTCCTCATGCCGTCGACAGTCTTCAGGAATGGTTGCGCTTAGGGCTTGCAATTTGCGATTTTGGGGCGGTCAATGCAATGGATGCTCAAAAGCCGGAAAATCTTGGTTCATCGGGGGAGGGCAGTCGCCTTGGAGGCCTCCTTCCGTGTCGGCCTGTCGTCCTTATGGACTCCCGTTTAGAGTTTAGGGTCAGGGTAGGGTTTATTTAGGGTTTTAGGGTTTAGGGTCAGGGTTTATTCAGGGATTTAGGGTTTCGGGTTTAGGAAGGACAGCTTCAACCCTCAAGCCCTTGAATAGCACCCACTCAACATTACGATGGGCCACAAATCCTCAGCAGGTGGACCCACACGATACGAAACAGCCCGAAGCGGATGCAACATAACCTCACATCCCTTCGTGATAAAACGTCAGCCGAGCGAGATCGCTGACGGTCACACCGGCAAGTACGTCAAAGTTGGGTTGAGGCTTCAGAGTTGGTTTTCGGAGTGGGGCCCCAATCCCCTGAATCCAAATCTTGCTCTAAGCCCTAGAAACCCTTAATCCGAAACCGCACGTGATCCCGGTAATATAGGGGCCTTAATAATTAGAATATGCCTGGGGCCCATTATGCTATAGTTATGATAAGGAAGCTCCAAAATCGTGGTATTTATCTAGGCCCCTATACTAAACCCTCATGGTAGCCCTTATAGTAATCCTTATAGAAAAGGAACCCTAAACCCTAAACCCTAAACCTTATAGCAATCCTAACATCCTGCCTGCCCTGGCTGGCACGAACTCCTTCGGGAGCTCCTCGCAGCTTAAAAGAAAAGGGGATCAAACGTTTAATGCAAGGGCCGGAACAATTAGAGTGGATTTTGCGGGGCTCCGGATTAAAATTACAGAATTATATATATATATATATATATATACATATACATATATATATATATATATATATATATATATTATATATTATATATATACACCCCCAAACCATGTTCTAATTATTAAGGCCCCAACGTGACTACGGTTAATATTAATATAGTGCAGGGGCCTTAATAATTCGACGAGGGTTTTGGGGCCCCTTTATTATAGTATGCCGTGGAACAAAGGAACCCTAAGAAAAGTTGGGAACTATGTCGGCTTCTACATTATCATTGATTGCCACGAAAAGGGCATGCTTCACGAGTCCAAAGACTGTAAGAGCATATGGTAGAAGAGCACTGCACGAACTCCACAGTCTAGGCTCTAGTCTAACGCTCTAATTGGATGGACTGCAGAATCAGAATAGGGCTCGGGATAAATTACAGTACAGCTACACATGAAGGAACCCTATGGTTTAGTATTATATAGGTGACTAGTCAGGCGCCTCCAGGTTGTTGCGCGTATTCGCTTCAAGCATACCAGGATTGCAGCGACAGCTCCGCGTGCGCCAGTGTCCAGTGTAGCGGGCTTTCGCAGCTCGACGGCCACCCAGTATTCTGGAACGACACCTGCAGCCTGCAGAACAGCCAACTCCACTCGGCGGAAAACTGATTCTTTGTGCGCGCTTGACATCACTGCCACACTTTTCCGGAAGGCGCGCGATGTGCCGACGCCACAAACTGGCGAGACAGTGCGTCCCACAAAGGTAACACAATTTGCCAACGGTCCTCAGCAGCGACATCCGCCAAAATGTGCAATGTCGTGAGGTTGACGCCTTGAAACAGCCTGCCAGCAGCAGTCAACTGCATATGCATCCCCGGCATGTCGCCGACGACCGGTCTCGCACAAGCGCCAGTCCATAAAAGAGTTGTTGACCCGCATGGAGTCTCCAAATATTGTGTCAAGGTGGTGGCCAACCGCCTGAATGTCTTCCGGGTGCGGTTCTTGTCACCGAAATTCGAAAACCTTATAGAGCCTCCAGCAACTGCATCCACGCCGCGCGAGTTCCGACGTTAGCTTGGATGTGACAGTCTCGGCATTGTTGCGTGGGCTTACGGAGCCCAGCTGTGTACAGCAACTTTCACCATCGCAAGAGGTGGCACGGGGGGAGGCTGCGCGAGGAGTTTGAGAGTGCAGTTTACGGGTTCAGGGATTCGGATCTTGGCGTGTTTTAGACTTCGTCTACAGACCTGCCTCCTTTGACAGTCTCAGGGCCTTGATGGTTGAAACACACCAATAACTGTGAGGAAGCATCCTCACACCCCGTCAGAACTTAGCTTACGAGACCGTTTCTGCGTGAGGGATCTTACGGATAGGCATACCCTTTCTCCCTAACCCCCAAACCTCTAAACCCTACGCCCTCATATTCGAGTTTCCGAAAATAGGGGACCCTGATATAGTACCCTAATAGGATCCTGCTATTAGGGTACTATATCAGATATCAGGACCCCAAAATAAGGGACCTAATGTTCGGAAACTCCCATATTCAAACCCCGGTCTCCGGCTGCATCACCGTCTCGTCGACGTCCGGCTCGGGAGGAGCGGCGTCCTGTGAGTAGGCGTCGGGGCGTGGGTTCAGGGTTGCAGGGCTTAGGGTTCCTTGAAGGGTTCCGATAAGGACTACTCTAAGAGATCTAATAAGGTACGATAAGGGGCTTAGGGTGTAGAGTTTAGGGTTTAGCTAGGGTTTGGGTGTAGAGTTAATTGTTTAAGGGGCACAAGCGCTTGGGTTCAGGATGAATCAAGATTTCTAGGGCTTAGCTTTTGGATGCTGCAGCGTTTAGGGTTTAGATTGATTTGGGATGGTTTAGAGATTAGGATGGTTTAGGGTTGAAGTCATCGGTTTCGGGTTGAAGTCTCCGGTTTCGGATTTACCGTTGGGTATTCAGGGGTGGGGGGCTCAGAGTTGCTGCCAGCTAGGACCTGCTAAGAATCCAGCACCGGTTAGGGCTTTGGGAATTGGGCTGAGTCAGCACAATTTTGTTTTTCAACCGTCAGCCCTCAAAACAAACACGACTTTAGCTCATGCCGAAGCCCCAGACTCAGCACAACGCTGTATCCTAAACCCCAAAAGCCCGAGACCCTAATGAGGATCTCATGGTTCAGGGCTTAGGGTAACCCCTAAACCCAAAACCCTTGAAATCCTAAGCTTGTAGTATCCTTCAGGGAGGGGGGTCCAAGGGGGGTATATAGTCTAGTGATCCCTAATTCTCCCTAGTACTCCCTAAGGTTCCCTTACAGTCCCATAAGGATTCCTTATACCCTCCCCCCCTCCCTTAAGGATCCTATAATAAGACCCCAAAACCAAAAATCCAAAACCAAAGCTTTGGGTTCTCAGGCCGAGGCAGCTTCGGGGTTTAGGCTTCAGAGCGATTTCTAGTAGGGCTTTCGGGGCAGGGACTTTTTGGGGTGTAGGGTTTCAGGGTTTAGGGGTTTAGGGTTTAGGGTGTCAGGGTATGGAGATTAGGGCTTAGCGTCTAATTCTTGCGTCAGATGCTTGGACAGATGAGTTCACGGAGGTGAGAACAAGTTTGCATGCTAGGGACCCGTGATGCAAGCCCCGCAACCACTGCATCTGCCAGGCACCGGAGCTAAGACTCTAAGCAAACTTATCCGTATGCCTCCAGGGACCTTATTATTGGGTCCTTAAGGGGTCTAGGGCCCTAAACACGAGGTCCTTGGAAGCCTAGGGTATGACAAACAAACGTACCCATACGCCCTACATACAAAGCCCTATCGACGCGAAAACGTTAACCCAAACCCAGTATCCCAAACTCTAAACCCATAAATCCTTTGTTGACACAGAATCTCTGAGGCACGACTGCAATTGCGAGTTGTATTCCACCGACGACCTCTCGTCGCCCATTTCACTTGTGGAGGCGGTGAGAGCACGCTTGAAGATGATACAATGCTAGCAAAGAAGCCTCTAAGCAACTGAACGAGCTGCTCCAAGTAGCTCTACCCGATCAGACAAATTGGCTTGAGAAATCAGGGTTCAGGGTTTAGGGGTTCAGGGTTTTAGGGGTTTGGGGGTTCAGGGCTTAGGGTTTAGGGTTGTCTGAAGCCTGAGCAAATGCAAGCTGATTAGCTCAATAGAGCTGAGTCGACCATCCGACTCCCGCGCGGGGAGGGGAACACAGAGGGCTAATTAAAGGATCATGGGACTTAGTAACCATAGGGTCAGAATGAGGGCAACTATACTTATAACTATTTATAACTTATAAATAGTTATAAGTTATAAGTATAGTTACCCTAATTCTGACCCAATTAAGGTACTTATAAGCTTACTTACTAAGTCCCATGATCCTCCAAGTAACCCCGAGCGTCCAACTTGTTTGGGCCCGCAGAGCCCGTTGCAGTTGAAGTGGACTCGAGGTTGAAGAATTGTCCGAATCCTACACTCTACCTTAAGCCACCAAAACCTCCTTTTTTGTAGGGTCCCTATAAATTCCATATTAAGGTTTATAATAAGAACCTACAAAAAAGTAGGGTTTGGTAGGCTAAGGTTTATAATTATCCTAAATTCCTAGGAAGAGAAACCCTACATCCCAAACCCTATATCCCCAAAAGAAATAACCCTGAACAAGGCAGGTTGTTGTGGGGTTCCGGTACACCTATGCCTACCTTCTACTACCATGACCTGCCTTTTTGTAGGCTCTTATCACACACCTGGCTATGGAATTCAAAGGGGCCCTACGAAAAAGTAGGGCTTTGGCAGGCTAAGGTACACCCTAATCCTAAACCCCAAACCCATAATCCTAAACCCTTAACCCTATACCCTCAACCCAACACCCTAAACTGTAAACCCAAAATCCTAAACCCTATATACTAACCCTTCTTTGGGCTCCTGGAAGAGATTCGGAACCTGCGCTCTTGCTGGTGGAAGCTCTTCGGGCTCCTTCACAAGGGCCGGCTCAGGGTTTCTTAGGGGGGTTTAGGGTTTAGGGTTTAGTTTTTAAGGGTTTAGGATTTAAGGGTTTAGGGTTTAGGGCTTTGGGGTTTGAATATCCAAGCCCAAAACGGCTAACCTTCTCAATTGCGGTAGGGTTATATAAGCCCCAAAAAGTTTACTCAGCTATTTAGGGCTTGGGGTTTAGGGGGTAGGGACCGTTTTGGGTTTACCTGTAGTCTCCGTTATAGCTTCTTGATTTGGCTTAACCAGTCTTACTAAGGATACTACACAGTAAACCAGAAAATGCGATGCAGTCTGCAGGTAGGTTTCAGGGTGCAGGTCGAAGGTTTAGGGCTGAGGGAAAATTTGCTTTTTGTACGGATTAGGGTCCAGGGTTTAGGGTGTACAGGGTTAAGGCGAGGAGGTATTTGTTGGTTGGGGGTTTTGAGGGTTGAGGGTAGCGTGGTGTTGATGCTAGTTTGGTGTACTGTAGTTTGGGGTGTTGAGAATGGGGCTCTGCGAACTTCTCGCAAGTTTAAACCCCAATGCGCGACATTCGAACTTCCTTCGATTTCAGGCTGTCGTGAAGCCTACAACCGCGCAACCAGAGCTCTTCCTGGAAAGAGGAGTCCTGTTTGGCAGATGGTTAAATCATAACAAGAAGCCGACAACAAAAAACACCCGGAACTGACTCCGTCACCCTAAACTAAACCCTGAACCACTCAATCTTACCTTAAGCTACCAAAACCTCCTTTTTTGTAGGGTCCCTATAAATTCCATATTAAGGTTTATAATAAGAACCTACAAAAAAGTAGGGTTTGGTAGGCTAAGGTACGGTGCTTAGGCATGGAAGTCTCAAGACCGTTGGCTGTGAAAGGAGCCTGCTACTTGCCCCTCGACTTTGCAAAACCCAAAACGGTTTTGGGCTCGGGATTTAGGGGCTTGGGGGGGGTTAACATGAGTTTGTGAGGAACTGAGACTTGCAAGTACTGAGGGCTCGTATGTGAGGTGGTACGGCCAAGCTTATATTGCTACGCTGTGCCCAACCGAAGAAAATACTCGCATATGCACTCGCCACTGCTGCTAAGGAGCGCAACATACGCTCGCCAAAACCCGAACACAAATTCAACTGCGAAGGGAATGGGGAACGGATCCCTATGATAGTCCCTTATAGCAGTCCCTGTAACCCATTGCCCCATTCCCCGATGACTAAGAACCAAGAGCCACACCCTGCAGAGTTTGGAGCTAGAGCGGATGGGGTAATGCAAAAGCCTGAACAACTACCAACATTATTTCTCGAGGTTTCCTTATCACATGTGACACATATGTCCCAAAACCGTATTCTAATCTCCTTGTCCTTACGTATCACCTATCGGAGATCATAGCTCTCGGGCTTGGTTCTTCGGCATTGAGGCGCTTGAAGTCTAACACCGGTTTAGGGCGTAGGGGTACAGGGTTTTCAGGTTTAGGCGTAGTCTGTGCCGGCTTTGCGCGAGTTTGCAATTCCAAAGTGGACGGCCTCTATGGCATGCCTTTGTCTTGTGCATGCCGGCTTGCAGCCCCTAGGCCCTAAATCACCCAAACCCCAAACCCAAACTAAACCCCCCAAACCCCAAATCCTGTACGAACCAAACTCTGAACCCTCGCAATCCTAAACCCCCCCAAACCCTAAATCCCCCATTTAAATTATAAGCCCTGAACTCCAAACCCTAAATCCCCAAACCCTACACCCCCAAGTCCTAGACCGCATACAAAGTAACCCCTGAACCCTCAAAATCCTAAACTGTACAAACTAAAGCCCCCAAGCCCCAAACCCTAAACCCTGTTCGAACTAAGACCTAGCTGCCAAGCCCTAAGCCCCCCAAACCGTAAATGCCACAGAAATTATAAGCCTCCAAACCCTAAACCCCCCCAAACCCTAAATGCCACACACATCCAAACCCTAAAACCACCCTAAACCCTAAACCCCGTACAAACTAAACCCTTAACCCCGATCCGCATCCTCCTGGACGGGAAGCGGAGGCTCTTCTTCTCTTGACTCCTCCTCGAGCCTGTTAGAAGGCATCGAACGTCGAAAGCCCCCTTCATCATGATAGTATAGCAACGACAGTAATAATCCTAACAATAGTAATAGTAGTAATAATTGTTATTGTTATCATCGTCATCATTATCATAGATTGTAATCATTGTAATAGTAGAAATACTGGTAATAAGACGGTAAGCAATAATGGTAATCATGATAATACTGATAGTGGTATCTTCTTCTGTAGGAGAGGCTGAAACGAACCAGTATGCCAGATTAGGTGACCACCCTTGCTTTGTTCATGATGGTTGCCGTTCCACTGACAGGTAAACCGCCACAAAGTTCCCCTCAACACGATGTAGCCGTCATCCTCCTCGTCAGCACCTTTGCAAGCAGCGGCAGCTACAACAAAGTCATGAGTGGCCGCGGCAGCATCGCCTTTGTCATCCGTCATCCTCTTCAAGAACACAGCCAGCATCTACCCGAACAAGAAGCACACAAGCACGAGACTCGTCGTGACTCACACATCGGTAGGGCCGTCATCATCCCAGTCGGAAGAGCCGGAGTCACGACCTCAAACACCAGGATCGCCATCCGCAGCACCATCAGCAAGACTTTCATTCAACCTGTCCCATCTTCAACCAGAGCTCCTGAATCAATTGTGCGTGCTCGTGTCACCACCCCTAGTGGCCGTAATGGCCATCATCCATCATGGTCACCCTCGTCCTGTTCATCCTTTCTCGGGTTTAGGGGTTTAGGGCTTACATTCATGGCTTTAGTATTTACCTGTAGTCTCCATTGTAGTTCCCTTTTTGGGTTACCTTAGAGGATCCTTAATATATAATTGGTTAAACCAAAAGGAACTCCAATGGAGACTATAGGTAGGGCGTAGGAGTTCAGCGCACTATCCGTTAGTCGCGTTAGGGAGCTGTGTTCGAAGGAGCTTGCCACAGCCTAACACGACAGCATCGTGTAGATTCACATAGACTAACGGATTAACGGCGCAAAATGCCAAACCCAAAACCCAAGAGGGCTCAGGGCGGTACTGCTTTGTGTTTTGTTGCTTTTCTTTGTGGTTGCCCTTTTCCAACTGCGTAACAGGTAGAAGTTAGACGCCCTTACCAGGATGAGCCTGTTGGTTGGGACCTGTGCCATGACTGGTCAGGTTCGCTAAGGCCCCAAGAGGAGTTCGCAGACGGACTGTTTGGGCTTTCGGATCTGTCACGACAGAATCTGCTGGGCACCAGACATGTCCTCAAGAAGTTGTAGATTAGCCACCCTCTCGTCCTTGACCTTTGCAGCGAAGGGCTTCGTAGGGCTGAGGGCTTGAGGGCGTGCCTCCAAAAGATATCAGCTAGGTGCCGCACTGCGATTGAAATCATCCGTGCAGATTATGGTGTGGCTGGGATTCCAACAGGACAGTATCAATACACTTGGCTTCCAGCTGAGCTTTGCAGCAGAATGCAACCACGAAAGTTGTGGAGCTTACTCAGACATCAACTCACAAGGTTCATTCGCGCTCGTTACTTTATGACTTCTGGTTTCAGGTGTTTGGTTCAGGTCTGAGACCCTGTTCCTAGGCACCATAACAACACCAAGAATGGAGAAGAATGAAAGTTCTTTGAACCGCGACCAGGCTATCTAAAACAGAAGCTAAGTGCTACAAACCCAGAAATGCATAGATATGAACTTCGTCAGATTATCGGACTGAAAACTTCTGCGTGCCGGGCGGTCCCATCTTCGTACATCACAGACACGGAGATCCGGACGCAAGCAGCCCGCCTTTCGAGATTTGTCAAAAAAATGCTACGAATCACAGAGGCTTTAGGTACGGCCCCCATACAGTAATAGTCTATAATTGGGCTACTATTAAGGTCCTAATATTTCTATATTATGAGTGGGGGCCGTACCCAAGATAGGCTGCATGTTCGGGAATGTCCGGGAATGATGAATACCGGCGGCAGCAAGTCAGATGAAAAGCTACAAAAATCGATAGGAATGAGACAGACCGTGTTGGTCAAGGCACACACAAGGACCGAGGACACCCACAAACATAGCGAGCTCATTAGCAGTGCACCTCACTCGGGCTGTTCTGCTACCGAAGCCTCACGACTCCAGGACATGCTCACATTGGAAAACCGAAAACCTAATATGGTGGCTTCAATACCTCCCTAAACTCTAATCCATGAAGCTAGCCTAGGGTTTTGGGACATGTTCTTCTGGTAGAAGTGTACTAAGGAGCCGTGAGTTCCCAACGGATTAAGTTAGTTGAACCATGAGCCTCCTCCCCGAAACCCCAACCCAAATCTGCCTAGGATGCAGGGTCCGCCACTTCTTAAAAAAGGGACAAGAAAAAAAACAGCCATAAGAGCAAGAGCCATCCGAACAATAACAAGCGCAGTGATCAGAATAGTCGCATCCTCTTCGCTGTGCAACTTGCCCCCCCCCAAAGAAACAAGTGAAAGGGCTAATCTTGTAGAAGAGTAATGCTTTACAAAAAAACGGAAAATGGAAGTGTTTAGCATCGGAGAATATAGCAGCTCGTGTAAGCCCCTGACGCAGGCTTGCCAAACACCATCCCGGCTCGCCCATTGCACAGGACCCGATCACCTCGGACAGTCGTACTGCTTGAACTTTGTGGCTTCGAGGGTCTTTGCAATCGGAGTGAAGCCACCCTAAACCCCAAACCTTGAACGGCTAGAGGCTGTTCCGACTATGGGCTTGAAAGCACTATAAACCCTTACAGCAGCCTTACAGCCTAGCTGACCCAAACCCGAGTGTTGAGTTTCTGCACTGCGTGCAAAGGCACAGAAAATACAACCTCCGCCTCAAAAAAAAAAACAACAACACATGGGAACTCCCAAACCCTCCACCCTAAAACCTCGAGGGAAATCGCAAACCAAGAGCCCTAACCCTCCCCAAACCCGAAACCCTAAACCCCTAAACCCTGAACCCTAACCCTACTACCCCCCATCCCCGAAGAAAAGACTGCGCGAAGCCAGGCCCTGAGCCCGAAGCCCTCTTAAAAGCCGGCTGCGACCGCAGATACATTATCTATCATGCCCAGTAACCTAGGAATAAAAAGGGCTCCCTTTTTGGTATGGGGTCACTCTAGAAAGAACCTGGGACTACCAAAAGGGAGTAAGGGTACTACTGCTGCAGATACATTGCAGTAGACCCCATAAAGTTGAAAACCGGATTAAGGCTATGGGGTTTCCAACTTTTGGGCTTCTACTGTATCGTGCAACCTAATGAAACACAATATACTATAGTACAATGTAACATATTGTAATACGAGATACGATGATAGCGACATATGGCATAACATTGTAGAAACTACTATAACAAGACAATGTGAAAGACAACAGAACATGGCACGAAAGCACATAATGGTATCAAGTAATGTGCTATAGCAAAGTAATACATGATTTAATATTTCAACGTAAGAAGATAAAATGTAGTAACATGTATGGCAAGCAAGATTGCCTACTTGTCGGATAACATGAGGAACTAAAGGTTAACCTTTTTTGGGTATATAGGGGTCATATGGGGGCTATACTACCCAAAAAACGGTTAACGGTTACCTACTCTACTACTAGGATTGTCTATCCAGTGGTTTTGGGGGTTCCCTTGGCTCTTTAGCTCCTTGTTTAATAGGGATTATCATCATCCCGGGCTCCTTAGCTCCCATAGTATCAATGGTTAGTTGTACTACCCGAAACCCTGAACCCTACTGTAAACCCTAAACCCCTAGGATTGTGTGTAATACAAGTGTATTAGATCAGTCTCTGCCTCGGTAGAGCCCGCCAGCAAGCTCGTTCATGTCGTGAGGCCTGCTCCAGGGCTAGGAGTGCATTCTCCGGCTTTCGTTCCCGGATATACATATGTATATATATATATATATATACATATATCTACACATACATATACATATATTTGTATATACATATATAAATGCATATATGCGTCTGCTTTTCTTTCTATCTGCCTGTATGTATACTATAAGAGCCTTAATGATCAGAATAGGGCTTTGGGGTATAAAATAATAACTACAGCTATAATAAGAAACCCTGAAAATAGTGTTGGTGCTTATTTAGGCCCCTATGTTACATGCATATCCTGTGAAAGTCGTCTTGCTCGTGCATGTGCATCCGCGTCTGTGTGGGTGTGCGTGCGTGGGTGCGGGTGTGTTCAGGTCTGTCTGCATGATAGGGTCCCGGCGGTTTTGAGCTTAGGGTTTGGACTGGAACATCCTCATTACGGCTCAGGACCCTCTGCTTTCAGTGGTGCTACAGCAGTCTAGGAGCGCCAATAGGGTTCAGAGGCTTCAGGCTCTGATGGTGTCGGCTTCGGGTTCTGAACCCTAGGGCTCTGCATGGCACCTAGACAAAGGGATAGGCTTAGGGACTTAGGGTCTAATGTGTGGGGGGGTTCAGGGAGGGATTTGGGGTGAAGGATTCGGTGATTTGGGGATTTCTAAGCAGAGGCTACCCTTCATCGGACCCTACGAGGAGGACTCTTGACAACAGTTTAATGCATCCTTATGCTGGTGTACTTCCCTTCGCAGTCCAAGCCACTCACGAATAGTAGGTTGCCGTGTCTAGTAGACTTTAGGGTTTAGACTTCGGGGGTTCGTATAGGGTCGGAATAACTACCTCATAGTATCCCCTTGTAGCTCCTAAAAATATTTATTTGAGAGCCCCTAAACCCTATACTAACTTCTAGGCCCCTGCAAATAACTGCGGCTCATGGGGCTTCGTACCCTAGGACCCTCTTGAAAGTGATGAAAACCTTCATAAGCGCCCTTGTACAACCATCCTGCTTCTTGGGATCCTTGCGTCAGCCTCCCTTAAACATGGGTAGCTATAAGTGGGGTTATAAGTCCTCTAGTATGGGTTAACCATAATTGCAGTTACCCTAATTATAACCCCACTTATAACTACCCATGAACCTCCAAGTAGACCCTAAACCCTATACCCTTATAGAATCCCTATAGATCCCTTTAAAGGGACCCTTAAAGGAGCTCTTAGAACCTCCAAGTTAGCCCTGATGTCCCAGCTGCTCTGGATTCATTGCCTCGTCGCGCTCGCCCCGCGCACGGCCAAAGTGTCTTGTCAGCTTAAGCCACAAGACGAGATGGATTTGGTGTAGGGAACA
Source organism: Symbiodinium sp. CCMP2592 (assembly GCA_905221615.1). NCBI lineage: Eukaryota > Dinophyceae > Suessiales > Symbiodiniaceae > Symbiodinium > Symbiodinium sp. CCMP2592. The sequence continues at coordinate 271,763 of CAJNDT010001813.1, read as the reverse complement.
AGAGAGGGGACGTTTAGGGTCTTGGGGTGTCGGGTTCAGGGATTCGTGTATAGGTATAGGGGAGGCGTTAGAGGCTTTGTCGTTCCCTTCCGCGTTCCAACTCTCATCTTAAGTCTAGGTTAATACGGTTTAAACATACTGGTAAACGTTGAAAATGAAAAACGCACAATATCATCAGTACTTCATCCAAAACAAAACTATGACTATGACCTACCCGGCGAGATCCGTTTTTGGCAACCACACCGTCGCTGCAAATGCCGAGAACGGGCTCCACGAGGATGTCACGACGATCGCCAAACAAGAAACTCAAGCATCCTTAACTAAGGGATATACCCTGAGGGTCCATGTACACACATAGTATATACTTTGGCCCCTATGTACCTATATACGGCGTACCTTGAGGCCAGAGTATATAGTATTCGGGTACATGGACCCTTCGGGTAAGTTACAAGTAATACACATTAGGGTTTAGGATTGAGGGGTTAAAGGTTTGGGTCTACCAGGACCCTCCAATGGCCGTTCAATGGAGGCCGCCTTATGGTCTTAATAGTTGGTATTTGCGATATGATAGAGGGTAGTTGGGGGGGGTGAAGGTAGAGCCATCACTTCGGAGCCCTGTGACTTAAGTAGCTTTCTTCGAAGGGTATTGCAGCGTTGGGAAGGGCGGGGAACATCATCTCAAATCAAGCGATTCTAGGCATCGGAGTAAACCGACCATGTCCACGCCAACATTGTGTTCCGTTCCAAGCATGAGCCGTACCCTACCCCAAGAAACCCCAAGGTTATGTACCCATCTAGTAGTATATACATCGGCCTTAAAGACCCCACATGGGACCACTTTAAGGCTTTCAGGCGTACATGGACCCTGAGGGAAGCAAGATAGCGAGCTTCAATGCCATGGTCGTCGTACTTCTATGTTACCACCTTCAACTTCGTTCTTTTCGGCATAGGATGGCTTTGGGTTTAATTCAGGTCTGAGGCTTTCTGGATGCGATATTAGCTGCAACAGCAAGAAAGCGCCTGCCCGGGCCTAGGAGGGTCTGGTCAATGGTGGCATGGGAGCAAAAAGGTACACTGATGCAGTCTGGGTGGGCCCTAATTCCACAGCATGCATCGTCTAGGAGCCTTAAGAGTTTGAATCGGGTTTTGGGGTACATTCTACAAGAATCATAATAACAACCCCGGACTACAGTACGTACTCCAGGGCCCAGAACTGGGTCAAAGTGGCTTTTCTCAGGTGGCCAAGCACGTAGCTCCAAGTTCGCATTAAGGTGCTGGCCATCCAGGGTCTGAAAAAAACTCTGAACAAATCTCAACCATAACTACTCTCAACTCTCCATGGAGATTCTCCAACCTCCACCCTGGTAGCCCCTAAGGCCTGAAACATTACGTATGCCATGCATCAGGTACGACGATCGCTAAACGTGTGCATACAACCAGGCAAAATGGCGAACAGATAAAGTGTGGCTCACGTGCAATATGCTGCCATGTACTCACACACATACAATACGAAAGGCCATACCCTTGGTAGACATGCTTGAATCACTGAACCAAAACTCCAATTAAACCCTGAACGCCAAAACTCAAAACCTTAAATGCCCAAAACCCTAAACCCCTTATGGTCCCCTAATAGATCCCTTATAGTAGTCCTTGAAGGAGCCGCTAAATAGGAAAAAAAACCCTAACGGTGTCGTTTTGCAGCAGGCAGTCCCGTCGGTTCCGAGCTCTGGAAGGCGGCTGCCACAGTAGATTCTCATTCCGCAGCTCTGGTCCGGGCTTAGGGCCTAGGGTTTAGGGGTTTATGGGGCTTCAGCTTCAGGTTCAGGGTTTTTGCAAGAGGTTTAGGGTTTCAAGGGGTTTAAGGGTTTCCAGTGTTCAACATTTAGGGCTTAAAGGCTTAGGAATGCATTTGACATTTGGAAGTGACGACCTGTGTCAAGGGCAGAAGAAGAAATATGTTGGGTGTGCGGTGGTGGCAATATGATCCTGGCCCTGGGCAGCTTCTCGGAAAGTCTTGATTACTCTCATGGACTTCACACTTCAGAGTGGATCCAGAATGGGAGTTTCCGAAGATGGGGAATATAGTACCCTAAATAGTAGGATCCTTATTCTAGGGACCCCAAAGGGACCCCTAATTTTCGGAAACTCCCAAGTGCCTTCAACCTCATGCCAGCAGGACCATCCCAGGGTCATGAAGCGGAGCATCGCGCACTATCTTCCCATCAGAATCCAGAGCTCCACAGCCCTGCACGCAGTCGAAAGCCTCCATGTGGGCTTCAGTCATCCTCGGAAGACGTACGTCGGAGAGCGAGGAGTGGACCTCAGTATGCAGCTTCGAGGCCCGGGAAGCGCAAAAGCTTCAGGATTGACTGTCTGGTGCTTAGTAGGGACTGGGGGAATGCATCCCTATTGTAGTCCCTATAAAGTCCCCTTCCCCCATTCCCTACTAAGAACCAGACAGTTGACCCTGCTAGGGAGTGTGTGTGTGTGTGTGTGTGTGTGTTTCTGCGTGATGCCCCGGAGTGTACCCTGAGGGTCCATGCACTCATATAGTATATACATTGGCCTTGTAGTCCCTATATAGGTACTTTGGGGCCCATGTATCTCTATATGGGTACATGGACCCTTAGGTGTAGGCAGCAGGGTGTGGGGTTCAACTTTTCTCTCTGCGGCCTTTTCGTTGCTTCGTTTCTTTGTTCACGGCTTCTTGCTTTGAACTTTCCGGCTTTTGCAGGTGACTGCGGAGTGGGATCAAGTTGTTCCTGGGACGTATGCAGGGTTCTAGCTTTAGGATAATCACCATGAAGTAACCTCTGAACACTAATTAGCTGTCGCGTCCTCCTGTGTGAAGAGCTTTCGGGCATCCCGATAATGTACCATACTGTATAATACACTCCTTATAAAAATACGAGAATATACTATACGATGTACCATGTCTTCTGTCCCTTCGCCATCCCTTCAGAAGCAAGTCAGCCAAACTCTCGTGGTGAGGACCTGAAACCATGCCACCAGCTAGCTCCTCACTGTGCCCTGACCTGAACATCAGCTCTACGTACCCCCGAGTCTTGAGACCCACACTTAACCCTTACAAGACCGGCCCATGCGCTAGGCTTGAGCTGTGTGCCTTCTGCGCCACGTTCATCGTCACCTCGGCCTTTCATGCTTCAAATTAGGGCATGTGTTGGGTGTTTTTTTTTTGTGAGGGGCGGGTGGCAACAAGGACCCAGTTATCCAGGTCGACATTTGGGTGTCTCAATGTGAGAACTTTTGATTGGAGTTCCGGATTTATAGGGCGTAGCAGACCTGCCAAATTTTGAATTCCTGTATCGCAGTTGAGTTCAAAGCTTAGGAAATGTGGCAACGGCACGGGCTACCCCTCGGATGGTGGGGGCAAGCCCTAGCACATCATAATGTAGACACGTCTCTATGACATGGCCGTCGTGGGTTGCAAACCCCAAACCCTGCACCCTGAATCCTAAACCCTCAACGAAAAGCTGTATAGTATACCCTGTGCATTGAATCCGAAACCCTCAACGAAAAGCTTTGTAGTGTACCTTGTGCCCTGAACTCGAAACCCTCGACGACAAGCTACATGGGTTGTTGTCAATTTTATGATCCTTTTTGGGTCCCTAACATAGTACGGCACCTAATATTTAGGGTACCCCAAAAGGGGCCAGAATTTTGAAAACTACCCACATGACTTCAGTTTCAGTCAAACCGGCTCTCCCGGAGACGCGGAAATCCCCTCGAGTCGCCGCGCAGACCCCTGATCAGCGCAATATCGGGGCCTTAATGATTAGAATGAGGGTTCCTTTTAAGGGTTCCTTAAAAAGGTTCTGTAAGGGATCTATAGTATAAGGGCTTTAATAATCATGTATAATGGTTTTGGGGGGCCTTTTTACTATAATTAGAATAAAGCGCCCCCCCTTGAAGACCGAAGCCTTCTTAGTAATGACAACAAGAAGAAAGCGTCAATAATGTCAAGGATACGAAATAACAATGACACGAGTAACAATCAACGAGAGCAAACTTAGTCGTCATTGTCACGACAGTAATAACGTCAATACTGGTGTTTTCGTTTGATCTGGATTGTTGTGCTACGGCACTAAAGCTCTGGTATCGCTGACCTGTTGTCTACTCCATCAATGAACAGATTAGCGTACAAAACGGGTTGACATGTACTGTAAGTTCTCATTCACGTCACGACAGAACAAACCCTGAACCCCAAAACCCAAACCCAAAGCCTATACTAAATCCTACAAGCTCTAAATGCTGGCTTCCTTGGCCCAAAGCCCTCGGGCCCGCCTTTCTCACGGCGTTCCCATGTTCCGCTTGGCTTCAAGCCTGGCGGTTTAGGCGGGGTTTAGGGTTCACGGGTTTTCGATTTCAGCTTTAGGCTTCAGTGTTGTTAGTCTTCTTGCACATGGTCCAGGATTGTTACTCTGCTTGCACATGGTCGCAAACAAGCCCTAGCATAAGAGCTAGTATAACACCCCTGCCCACAGGAACTTAACAGGTATTGCAGGTATGGACTAGGTGACTAGGTAGAAGGTGTCGGTGAACCTTACCAGAAATATGGGGCTCTCCAGAACATGCGCCGCAAACCCACCCCACTCTGACTACTCATCCCCTCTGATTCACCGAGACCTGTTCTCAAAAGCGGCACCCGATTTTTTTTTTGGGGGGGGCGCAATTCCCTTTTTCAAAGGTTACTCTGGGCTAAAGTTAGAAGTTTGAGCCCCGGCCTGGCAGGAGGATCTCACGAATCCAGGTTGCTGCTGCTAGTTACGTTGCTCCTCAGGCGAGAGGCTCCAGAGCTGGGCCCGGAGGTGTAAAACCCGAATCCTAAACACCCCAAAACTCCCAAAACCCTCAAACCCCAAACCTTGGGTACGGCCCCGACACTGTATCAAAACCGCGAAGCTCAAAAAACCCTGAAGCTCCACAAAGCAAGCTAAAGCCCTAAGCCAATGAGCTTGAGTGTTTAGGGATTGCGGTGCACCATGCCGTGCGTCAGCAAGGCCCAAAAATCATGCAGGAGGTTGCAGGGTGAGGTTTAGGGTATTATTAGGGTCTGCAGGACTCAGATTCATCAAATAGGACTTTGGCTCTACGTGGGCATTACGGGCTTGCGTCTCGTGGGTCTTGTGTGAACCAAATGCCAACTGAGCAGCTGCAGAGTCGAGTCGCGCTTGATAAGGATCGGTTAAGGCTTACTAGACCGAAGAGTAAGCTAGGAATAGAAAGGGTGACCTTTTTGGTTTAAAGGGGCTTCTGAGGAAACCCGAACCATTAAAAAAGGGGAATAAGGCCCTACTCTGGGTCCTAGTGTACAATCAGTGTTCGGGATCCATGGTTGAAGGTGAATGAATGCCGGGATCGACAGCCAGAGAAACACAACGATGACGGACTCTTGGAACTTTGGGGAAAGCGGGTGAGGAAATCAACTCCACATCTCACCAAAACGTCCTGAGAAGGAAGGCGCTACCCTACCGTGATGACTAGTAATAACGGTCGTCATAGTCGTTGTCGTGGTGGTGGTGGTGGTGGTGGTGGTGGTGGTGGTGGTGGTGGTGGTGGTGGTGGTGGTGGTGGTGGTGGTGGTGGTGGTGGTGGTGGTGGTGGTGGTGGTGGTGGAGGCGGCGGCGGCGGCGGCGGTGCTGGTGGTGGTGGTAGCTGTGGTAGCAGCAGCAGCAGCAGCAGCAGCAGCAGCAGCAGCTGCAGCGGTCGCGGTATAGCGGTCGCGGCAGCGACAGCGGGTGCAGGTGCAGTAGCAGTAGAAGCAGTAGCAGTAGAAGGAGCAGTAGCAGTCGTAGCAGTAGTAGCAGCAGTAGCAGTAGAAGCAAAGCAGCAGTAGCAGTAGTAGCAGTAGTAGCACTTTGTAGCCGGACACAACCACAGCGCCACGCCCCTGATCAAACTAAAACCTCACTCACTCCTAAACACTCACAATCCCTTTCAGCAACCCTTATCTTTCGCTTCAGCATTTAAGATCTTTGAGTTTGCTGTTTGTGGATGCTGGGTGGACCAAGACGATTCTGAGACAAATACGAGCCAGTTAACCGGTTTCATCTAACTCCGAGCCTGAAGTGTCTGCACATGGTCTACCCCAAACCCGAAATCTACGGAAAGCATGCTCGAAACTGGTTAAAGCCCTCGGGTTATCCCCTAAACCCTAACCCCCCAACCCTGAACCCTAAACCCTCGGGTTATCCCGGAGCTCCTGAAAGAGAACTTGGGGTTCTTCTTCGGCGGTGCGATGTTGGCGAGGCGTTTCCGGCCGGCAAGCAGATTATTCCTTGGATGTTACCTATAGTATCCATTGGAGTTCCTTTTTTGGTTTCACCAATATTATATTAAGGATCCTATAAGGTAACCCAAAAAAGGAACTACAATGGAGACTACAGGTAGGGTTGGGGGTGCTGGGATTTGGAGCTTCATAAAGTCGTTGAGTTCGGTGTTTCAGGGCTCAGAGCTTCTGCTTTAAGAGAAAATAGACGACCCTAATGTAGTACCCTACATGGTAGGATCCTTATTATAAGCACCCCAGACTAAGGGACCCCTATTTTCGGAAACCTCCATCTGAAGTCTGGGACTTGTGGTCCAAATCACCCCTCCTGATCCTGGCGTGAAGGTCCGCTTCCACGTTCCCCGCTCTCCAGAGATATGCTGGACGTCAAGCTGGATGCCGATTCTGCCACTCACCATGGACACCAAGTGTGCGAAAACACACACGGCAGAAGGAGTAGTGAGCAACTTGGTGCACACCTTTCGTGCTCCTGTGTTGTCCGAAATATAATTAGGGATACGGACTCGCATCCTACCACCAGGACAATGATGACCGAACAGCAGTAGTAGTGCAACCTGCGCACAAGTCTCCCGACGGGCGATTTCTCGCCGAGCATCTGCGTTGTCGCTCCAGGCAACTGAACTTCTTCGAAGTTAAACCCTAAGCCCCTCAACCCTAAACCCCGAAACCCCTAAACCCCTAAACTCCTAGCCAAAACCACTAAAACCCTAAACCCGTGAACCCTAAACTCCTCAACCCTAAAAAGTGAACCCTGCGCTGCACCAGAGGGATGATGAGCCAGGGATGCTGATGGAGCCACCAACGCCAATCTCGTGCCCTGAACGATCACGTCAACTGCAACTGCGAGCAAATGATCAAAGTTGCGTGGAGCTAACAAAAGATTGGTGTGGAACATAAAATTACCAGCACGGTGCCCAGAATTGCAAAAGACGTCTTCTTAGCCTAAACAGCCGTCCGAACGGGCTTTGCATATTCGAACTCCTAGGCCACACCCGCTTCAATTTCAAGGGAACCTCAGGGAAGCAAAAACGCAAATCTGCCTTGCTTCACAATGTTCGTTCCACGTCGGAACCGAGATATTCGGGGATCAGGATATGCATATGCAGGTTTTGGGGGTTTCGATGCTTCTCCGGGTCTAGGGTGACCAAGACCTTCATGCAATCAATCGGGGGCCGAGAAGGTTCAGCGACTTTAGTGTAAGCTGTACACCGTGAGATACCCTACATCACAAAACCCTTAACCTCAAGCCTTCAAGCCTAACACTAAGCCCTCTTCACGTCCCAAGTGTTCTACCTGAGCCCTCAACATCATAGCCATAGCCTAGTTACGAAATTAGGCCCTCACCCGAGACCCCTAAACCATAGACACCGAAGTCCTGGACCGAGCATTACCTGGCACTCCTGTCAGAGCCAGAACAGCGGTTCAGGGCTCATTAGGTTTAGGATGCTCATGCCTCAGACCTTTTTAGGGTACTATAGGGATCTATAAAAGGGTTCCTTAAAGGGATCTATAAGGGGTCTATAATGGGAGGATCATGGGACTTAGTAAGTAAGCTTATAAGTACCTTAATTGGGGTTGTAAGTAGCTATAAGTATAGTTAGCCTAATTCTAACCCTAGTTAGTAAGTCCCACAAATCCTTTAAGTAACCTGTTCTTCGCGCTTTGTGGCACGGCTGTTATTTGAGTTCTATCGCCCGTTGTCGCGATATTTCCATTGTGCACCCCAGACTCTCGTCTGATGCTCGTTTTCCTGAAGCTTTTGATACTTGATGTTGACCTCTGCATCATAGGTTAGATTACATCACCCGGTAATGCCTTTAGCAACCTCCTGAAGGCTTCTCGACTTGGCGTGTTATATAGTGGCTCCTATTAAGAATAGTATTATACCAAGGGTTCCAAGTCATGCTGTTAGTGAGGTTTAGGGTTTGGGCTACGGCTTAGGGTTCCCTAAACCCTAAACCCTAGCTGTGGCTCAGGGAATCGAAAAGTTGAGTTTCACGGTCGCCGGCGAAATAAGGCAGAACCTTAAGTATAGAAATAAACGACCAAACAAACAAATGAATACATAGACATACGTGTTATATTTATTTATATATATATATATGTATATGTATATGTGATGTATATGACTGCATGGAAATAAGCTATGAATATCTATTATATGTATGTGTGTGTGCATACATGCATCTGCACATAGTTGTTTTGCACACGTTCTCATGCTACAAGCATCTACAATTCGCATATCTCTGTACCTTGATGTCTTTTTTAGTCGAAAACTGTATTTACTCTCATCCGAGGTGCCAGATTTGGATAGCCACATCCACCTCGCGTGCACGGCTGATGTCGGCGATGACTTGGTCATAGCCTCGCTCCGAAGTGCAATCGACAGGCAGTTTCATGTTGTCTGAGATCAAGAAAAAAGTGTGCATTCATGCCCGGACCTCCCCGTCAAGGACATCGCCCAAGCCTCGCCTTAAAAGAGAGAAGTTAGTACAGGGGCCTTAATAGTTGATTAGAACAGGGTCTTGGGGTTTATTTTTACTACAAGTATAATAAGGAACCCTGAGAATAATGTTGGTAATTACTTCGGCCCCTTCGGCCCCTATATTGTTCCCGGCCCTAAGCATTGCCATTGCTCCACGTGGGCACGATTCGCAAGTAGAAGGCCAAACCATAAAAAACACCAGCCCTAGAATCCCTGAAGCCATGAGGCCTTACAGTAGAAGCCAGAAAGTTGGAATATCACTATCCTAATACCCCTATAAGGTACAGTATGGTACAGTATAAGGAACCCTAGCACTAATCATCCCTACTCAATGTTCCAACTTTCTGGGCTTCACTGTAACCTCAAGCGAGGGGCTGATGTCCAAGATGTTGGCAAGGCTGAAGGAAGCACAGTCCTCGATGCTGAGGGTCTATGGACGAAACAAGAGTAAGTACCTAGACCTACACGTTAAGGTATCCCCATAGGGTGGTAGGTTGAGTACTTGATGGTAGCGCGGGTTAAGGTCTACAGGGCTCTATCCTGAACCCTGAGCCTTAAACTCTGAACGCCCTACAGCACCCCAAAAGCCTGCCCCAACTAAACCCGAAACCCTACATTCTAAACCCTTGACCCCTAAGCCCTCAAACCTTTGAGCCCTAAGCCCGAAAACCCAAGACCTGAAACCCTGAAAGCCACGCGTACGGGACGGTCCCGCTCTAGCCCTTCTTCTGCTCGTAGCAATTCCTGGGCTTTCACGGGATTAAATGTAGCTTAAGATTTATGGCAATTTAAGACTTAAAACAATTTAGGGCTTAGGATAATCTAAGATTTAGGGCAATCTTAGAGGAGTGTTTATTACCGTATGAACACGTATGGACTGAATGTATAAGCGGACCTACTCATTTTGTTGTTTTTTTTTCGGGGCTTTCGCAGAACCAAGCTCGTTTGTTCAATGGTGCTGGAAGGTTGGAGAATAGAAACCCGCTAACCCCAAGCCTTAACCTGTAGACCGGGGGCTTTGTGTTTCGTTCTTCGAACGTGAGGTTTGGGTGTAGAAATCAAGGTTTAAGGTTTTGTTTCTACTTTATCGGCTTCAGGATTCAGGGCTGGGAATGTAATCCTGCTGCAATCTTACCCGAAACCTGCAACGGTAGCGTCATTGCCTGTGAAACTCATATGCCAGGCATGCTGCCAATATTTGCGCACTCATTCCCTGACGACTTCGTGTGCAAGTATGCGTCGCACATCTGCAATGCTCGTACGGAGTTTTCGCTTCTTCGCTACCTGGCAAAGAGGTCATCATGCGTTCAAGCTTGTTCCACACACCCACGACTGACTTTACGCTTGTCGTGCATCTGGCCGAGGATATTGTGCAATGACCCAAACCCTGCCTGCGTCTGTAAGCTGCATTGCTAGACGATACACACAACTTGCAAGCTGGTCGTGTGACATATCCACGTCAGCCTCTTCGGGGGCTGAGAAGGAGTAGGATCGGCGACATCTGACTATGAAGGCTCATTGGATATCCAGGATTGCCGTTCCATGCTGCATGTACAAGATAAGTTGCTGCCGACCGCGTTCAATGTATTGCAACATGTGGGTCGTGTTTCTGTGGCCCTGATCTTGAAAGACCAAGTTGCGAACCGCGACTTTCGGTCTAGGGCTATGGATTTGGGCGAACGTTTTGGGGATAATGACCATTCCGAGCGAGTTGTTGCTGTCTGATGTGAAGGCCCAACTGTGCGAAAACCCTAAAACCTAAAACCCTCCCCAAGCTCTATGAAGCAGCTGGGACTAGGAACTTCTCAAGCCCTTTATGGTAGCTTCCGAGAGTTAGGGGTACCTTATTTTGGGGTCCTTATAATAAGGATCTTACTATTCAGGGTACTTTATTCGGCCCCCCTATTTTCGGAAACTCCCTCATGGGACTAAGCATTGAACTGCAGGTTTGGGACATAAACAGGGGTTGCCGTTTACAAGTTCTCATTGGCTGTGATGCGGGCTCTCTGGATTTCAAAGTCGAGCCTGCGCCCGATCGGTGATCCCTGCGTCTTGAAGCTCTTTGATGTCTCATTAGTTTGGCGGTGCGTTGGCTTTCGGATTGATGCTTCAAGCCCTTTCCGAAGTCCTGGGCCTGGAAGGAGAGCAAAGCAAAACGGCTGCACCCCGAAACTTGCAACCCATCTCCTAGGATGCCCAGTAGTACCCTTATAAGGGGCACCTTCAAAGGGATCTGTAAGAGTTGATTAGGGATCTATAAAGGTTCTACAAAGGGTTTAGGGTTTCCGAGCATTAGGGACTAGGATGCCCAGTAGTACCCTTATTCCCTTTTTGTAGTCCTAGGTTCCTTATAAAGTTACCCAATACCCAAAAGGGAGCCCTTTTTATTCCTAGGTTACTGGGCATCCTAGTCTCCATGCCCAGCAGAGGATGACTGGTTCTTAGCTGGGCAGCTGTGAGCCGCCTTTCCCAAAAGAGTGACTCGCGAGAACCCAAGACCCGCAATGTCCTAAACCAATTAGGGTCTACTTGGAGGTTCATGGGTCGTTATGTGTGGAGTTATAAATCCCCTAATATGGGTTATAACTATAACTATATATATATACTTATCCTCCTTATAACTCCACTTATAACTACCCATGAACCTCCAAGTAGACCCTAAACCCTATACTCTTACAGAATCCCTACTATAGATCCCTTCAAAGGGACCCTTAAAGGAATCCTTATAACTACCCAGTGTTCCACGCTCGACTACAGTACCAGGCAGGGCGTCTGCGAGGTGCTCGACGGCGCCGGATTCTGTGAGCCGGGACTGGCGCAAGGGTGGATTGGGCTTGACCCTTGGCCCAACCCAGAGCCTCCAACATCCCTTAATTAAGGAATATACCTTAATTATAGTAGGATCCCCAATATGATTTAAGGTATACTCCTTAATTAAGGGGTATTGGAGTCTCGAACAGAGAAACGGCTCCTCTTCAGGGTTTAGGGGTTTAGGGTATGGAAGGGTCCCCTGAATTCCTCTGTCCCTACGGACAAATCGCTCATGCTGGTTTCAGGGAGGATTCAATGGTTTAGGGGCTTCGGAACGGGCTTTGCGGAATCCAGTCTGCCGGCTGTACCATTGCGTGGCCAGTTTAAAATCATGCTCTTAGAGGTTGTTCAGATAAACCCGTATGGAATCATGAGGATAATGCCGGCAAGTTCATCTCGGAATCTGAACCCTTTCCGCCATCTTCTTTGCCATCAATATGGTGTCCTCCATGTCCTCACTACCACCATTATCAAATCACCTCCTCCTCCTCCTCTTCCCCCCCCCTCCTCCACATCTTCATCCTCCTACACCCTTGTCTCTCTAAACCCCTAAACCCTAAACCCTACACAAACCTAAATCCGCCAAACTGGAAAACCCTCAACCAAGCCCTAACACCCCGTAAACCCGGAAGTCCAGCACTTAGTGACGTCCATGCAGTAACCCTTATGGCAAGCCTACAATAAACCCTTAGCACCCCAGCAGCTAACACTAAACCCTCAAACCTAAACTCTAAACCCTAAACTCTAAACCTTAAACTCCAAACCCTAAACCTAAACCTGAACCCTAAACCCTAACCTCATAGAACCCTTCCTCTCTCATCTGACAATTCGAAGGAGTTTTAGGGGTTTGGGGGTTTAGGTGGTCCCCTAAACCCTAAACCCTATAGATCCCTTGTAGATCCCTTAAAGGAAACGCCTAGGTCCTAGGTAAGGGATATAGGAATCCCTGGGGTTTAGTGCTTTCATATAAAGGGATCCATATGGGCAGTTGTCAAAATTACGGCCCCTTTTTGGGCACCTTGCATATTAGGTGCCGTACTATAATAAATAAGGACCCAGAAAGAAACCATAATTTTGACAGCCACCCATATAAGGGTTCCGGTTCGGGGGCCGAACTCGACCACTGCGTTTTGCGCAGTTCAGGTCCGCCTTCCCCACGACATCACTATCAACTCTGGCGCTTAGGGGCGTTGTCGTAATTCGAACCCTAAGAAACACCAGCCCCTTTCCTTTCACAAACCTATAAAACCCAATCCAAAAAAACAAAAAACAAAAACAAACAAAACCAAAAAAAACAAAAAAATCAAAAAAAAAAACATTATTTCAGTGCTCTTCCAGAATAACATTAGAAACACACACGAATGGGAGAGTTCTGAAAGAATGTTTTTTTGTTTTTTTTTGTTTTTTGTGTTTTGTGGTTTTGTTTTGTTTTTTTTTTGGTTTTGTTTTTTTGGTTTCGACGCTTTGAGACACATTGGCTACGTGACAGACAGTTCAATGAATCGCTGCGCGTTCCAAAAGAAGCCGATGCGTGTCAGTCGTGTGCTGCATCACATATATCGCTCATGCATCACTGGTCTCACTCATGCCGTATACAGTTTGTGATTCGCGGTGTTCCGTACTCAAGCCTAGTATAACCTAGTTCTATTTTCCGGTGACTCATATCTGCACAGCAGTCGCGATTCATGACAAGCTTCCGGTGGCCTCCTCAATACTTATTAAACTATCTTGGTTGGAAAGGACTGTAGTGGTACAAAATGAAACTAACGTGCAACCTCTCACCAACTGAACTAGTATCATTCCAACCGCTATATTAAGTAATCTCTTTAGTCTTGTTCTCTAGTAGGCTTAAACATTAGAACCACTGAGATGTAATGATGTAAGCCTTCACATAACATCACTAGAACACACATGAAAAACTTAGACAACTTGATTTGTATTAACCTCTACACACAGCTAACCTAGACCATTCATGCCAATGCCACTACCTATAGCTGTTCATCTAGTGTTAGTAAGTCATTTTAATACAGCACAAGACAATACATATAATAGTCCTAATGGGGTAGCATTTATTGTACGTAATGGTAAGACATAATGAAAAAGTGCAGCAACATAATAAGAGTCATGAAAATCTATGTCAATAGCAGCACTAATTACCAAGTACAATACCGGTTGAACCAGCTATTGTAAACAGACTATATGAAAGATATACTATAACAGTTAACATTAGTTGTGAAATAGTATCAGTAGACATGCATTACTTGTCCAGGGATGTAGAATACCAACTACATGATCGTAACGAACAAGTTGGTAATGATCATATAACCAATGTATTAACCTGTAAAGTTAGCTCTTGTTTCACTGTTGCATACTAGTTGTAAACATATGATGTGTCCAAACTAATTTATCCTAATAGACAAAGACAACTCATAGCCTCATAGCTCAGGTTATCCGGTTATAGACAAGTTAACCAAAGACACTAAACATGCAATAAGCCAGTTATTGTTAAACTATTGATTATCGAATGCTGGAAGGGTAGACTTCTGGATTCCCAAAGAACTAAACCAAACATTGATAGAACATAGCATCACCTCCAAATATGAACCAAATGCTATTGTATTAAGTGCATATCTGTTAATAACCTTAATTAGTGAAGCATCGCACCTGTTAAGATTGGTAGAACTATTAAAAAGATAGATGATGTAGTCGTAACTGATCTAGTTATAAGTTGGTTATGTAACTTAACATCAACCTAATGATTGCACAATGTGACAAGTATTACAGAAATTATATAGATGTTAATGTTGATGACAGAGCTGATATAGTTAAACTATAGACAATAGGATTAATACCGCGCACATACACACACACACACGCACACACAACTCTCAGCATATTCCTAAAATATGCAAAGCGCAGCGGTCGACTTCGACCCCGTAACCGTTCCAAGGGTTCCTATAAGGGATCTGTAAGGCTTCTCTAAGAGGAGTGTGGGCGGCCCAGGATTCTTGGGGTCCAAGAGGTTACGGGTTTTGGGGTTTAGTGTTTTGGGCTTCGGGGTTCTGGGGTTTAGGGGTTTGGGGTTTAGGGCTTTGGGGTTTAAGGTTTGGGGGTGTGGGGGCTTAGGATTCAAGGCTTTGGGGCTTAGGGTCATGGACATTCGAGACTCCCGCCCGCGAAGTTGCTTCGAGGGCTTCAGCTTTTAGGGTTTCAGCTTTGGCTTTTTAATCTCGAACGTTTTGGGTTTAGAGTTTAGGGTTCAGGGTTTAGGGGTTCAGGGGCTTAGGGTTCAGAGATTACGGACTTTGGGATTGCGAGGCTTTCGGGTTGGGGAGTTCAGACATCAGCGTAGTAACTTTCTTAGCGGCTCAGTATTGAACCCTTGTCAAAACCCTTTTTTGGAACCCTGATCGAATTAACTTGTAGAGCCCTTAAAGAAAGCTTATAGCACCCTTATATAGGAATCCTTATAGAATACTTATATCAACCCTTAGAACCCACCATCGAGGCCTGGTTCTCTGGATGGCCTTTGGCCATCTGCCCAAGCGCAACGGCCGCCTCGCGCGGTTCAGAGCTTAGGGCTTTAGCGCTTGGGGGTTTGGCGGTTTAGGGGCTTGGGGGCTTGGGGGTTTGGGGGTTTAGGGGTTTAGGGTTGGGTCACGGGTAGGTTTGCTGCTTTCGGTGGTCAGGGGCTAAGAGGGGATCGGGCTTGGGGCTATGAGAGCTGCTGGGGTGCAACAGAGCAGAGGTTAGGAAGGAGTCTCGGGAAGAAGCCGCAAAGTTGGAATCTACAAACCCCAAGGGTCCAAGTACCTAATTAGCATATACTCTCCAAAATCCTAACCTACATAACTACTCTTATCCTAAAACCCAGTACCTGCTTATGGAGGCCAACCTTCTCTCTAATTACTAGCTTTGGAAACTTTCCTGTTTCTGCTGCAAGGTTCGATGCCCTAAACTCTAAGTACTACAAAGCCCGTCTATCAGTGCCGCGCGAACACTACTGACTGCGTGAACAACAAATACGAAACTCACTCTCAACCCTTGACCCTCACACTTGTAGAGCCTGCATAGACAAAATGTTACATAAACTCACATATGAGGTAGTAGCCCAAGGAAGGGATCAGTCTCATCCCTCTCCTTATAGGGTTTACCTAGAGTAACCAAGGTACCGTAAACAAGACAGACTAACATCTTTTAAAAATTGGTTACTCTAGGTACGGTTAAGGGTTACGAGTTTGTTTTTCAGGGTTTAGGGCTTACAGAGTTTAGGGCTTGGGGTTAGCCAACCGAAATCTGCAACCTAAACCATCTGCCCCAGAATGAACCCTGTAACAATCCGAAGCCGGGTTTGGGTCTAGGGTCGCTGGCATAGGGCCGAATAATTACCATGGGGTGCTGGGGTACATTTTGGTCTAAACATTGTGGGAAAGATAAAAGTACAGTATTCGTAGCTATTCCGACGCCTATATTACGAACGCTGAACCGGCAATATTGAACTTCCATGCTCAACGAGGATTCTTGTTGCGAAAAGCCATTCGAGGACTCCCAACTCTGGAAGAAAAAAAGCTTCGCACAGCGGACGCCTTTCTGGAAGAATACAAACGAACTCTTGTTGTCATTGTAGCATACCCATAGGCTCCATCGCAGTTCCTTTTTTGGATTACCTTATAGGATCCTAAATATGAACCACAAAAAAGGAACTTCAATGGAGCTGAAAGGTAAACCCGATCGCAAGCCCCGAATGACTCAGCATTGGGAGTTTCGGTTTAGGGTTTATGGGGGTTATAGGGTCTACCTTAAGCTACCAAACCCTACTTTTTTGTAGGTCCTTATTATAAACCCTAATATGGAATTTATAGGGACCCTACTTTTTTGTAGGTTTTGGTAGGTTAAGGTAGGGTTTAGGGTCTGGGATTATGTGTAACTCGTTGCTGTTCCGGGGACTCTAGGGGCCCTAAATAACTACCGCTGTTATTCCTAGGGTGCCTTATTATAATGGTTATAGTATAATATGCCCCAAAACCCTATTTTAACTATTGAGGCCCCTATATCATAGTACCCTTATAGTCTTATAGTAGCCCTTTTTGGATATCTTATAGTGGCCCTGATGCAGAGCCCCCGCAAAGGAAAGTTGGGCCCCCAAGTTTAGGGCCGGACTAAAGAGGGTCTTGCGGCGAAGGCTTTGCAGGTGGGCCCAGGCTTTTTGGAGATTAGGGTCAAGGGTGTTTAGGGTTTGGGGCTTTAGGGGTTTAGGGTTTAGGGGATTTAAAGTTTTAGGGTTTAGGGCTTTAGGGTTTAGGGGTTATAGGGCCTGGGGTTCGGGGGTTAAGGTGTCAGCGCCATGACTTCAAGTCAAAAGGTTCTAGAACTCGGTTGAAGGCATATCCGAAACCATGAAATGATTGACCTCAAGAGCGTAACATAGGAATGATTGGAATTGGGTTTGGGGCCATTATGGTATAATTATGAAAAGGAACCCGAAGGAATGACACTGGTAAATATTTCGGCTTCTTTATTAGGGCTTCACATCAGCTTGTGCTTACGTTCGCGATGCGGTCTGGCTATATGCGAGTTTCCGAAAATGGGGACCTTATTGTAAGGACCCCAAAATAGGGTACCCCTATCATCGGAAAATCCCATATGCGAACCCCACCTGCTGCCCTCTGGCTTGATCTTCTCCCGATTGAACAGAACAGGCACAGCTTTTCTGTACGGCCACAAACCGAACTCAACCGGCAATTCGGAAAACCTCGAAACACCAAAATCCTCAAATGCTAGCAGCTGCTAGCATACGCGCCCAACGCCCCAAATCAACCATAACCCCGAACACCCTGAACCCCAAGGACGCGACCTACTTTCCAGGGTATCTCATGCTCCCAAACCCAAAATCCTAAACCCTAAACCCAAAAAATCGCTAAACCCTAAACCCAAAAAACCCTAAACCCAAAATCCTGACTCCCTTCACTCTAGTGATCCCCGAAGTCGCCGAGGCGATACTGCGACAGGGGCCATACTATCTAGAACACGGTTTTGGGTTTAGGGTTTAGGGTTTAGGGTTTGGGGGTTGGGGAATGGGGTTTAGGGTTTGGGGTTTAGGGTTTGGGGTTAAGGGTTTGGGGTTTAGGGTTTGGGATTTAGGGTTTAGGGTTTAGGGGGCTTTCAGTCTCGTACCCCTACTTCCCTAAACCCTAAACCCCAAAAGCTTGAAATCAAACCCGAAGCTTTAAACCTTAATTATTGCCTTACCTGTAGTCTCCATTGTAGTTCCTTTTTGGGTTACCTTATAGGATCCTATAATTATATACTTGGTTAAACCAAAAAAGGAACTCCAATGGAGACTATAGGTAAGCCCCAAACCTGAAGCCCTACATCGCAAGACTTCAGCAGAGCCTGCGTTCGCTCCTCAGTGGTTTCTGCAATCCTCAGCCGAGTAGACACTTCCCCCCAAAAAAAATGAAGGGGCCTCAGTAATTAGAAGAGAATTTGGGATATGATCTATTATACTATAGTTATAATATGGAACACCCTCACAAAAAAAACGTATAGGTAATTATTTAGGCCCCTATACTCTACATGCAAGGTTAGGGTTGGGTGCAGAAGGGGTTTGTAGGGGAACTTCGGCTTGGAATTCGATACTACTTGCCCCCCAGTACTCTTTAAGAGGCCTCATATTACTCGTTGATCGTTGAGCAGTAGAACTCAGAGGTGGAGGCAGGATTGTCTGTCGGCCTATGGTTTCGGATTTACGTTTGTAGGGTTTGGCGTTCAGAGGGTATAGGGTTGTCGGGTATTTGACTTTAGGGTTTGCGGTTTAAGTTTGAGGGCGAATTTGGGGCTGTGGGGTTTAGTGTTCTGGGTTTGGGATTTGAAAGAGTTTGGATAGGTGCAAGAAAGCTATCCAGAGCATTGAGGGCTCGGGGAGTTTGTGGCTTTGCCGCGTAGGGTTTCTAGATTCTCGGACACACCCAAAGGGTCAGAGCAACCATATAGTATATACTTTAGGGTACTGAGTACCTACTATAATGGTACTTGGACCCTTTGCAGAAGACCAATCGTCCTTTCAAGTTGAACGAGGGCCTTGACTCCAAAAAACAGCATTGAACTCGGCCTTGTTCCCGTTGAAGTGGCGATTCCGCATGATCGATTCAGCAAGGGCGGTGTCCTCCGTTTTGGAGTAGCAGGACTCGTACATGGTGCTCGCTTGCTGAAACAACGGGTCACCCAAGTTCAATTGAAGTGACCCGTCCGGCAGGCGATTGTAGAGGAGATTAATCGCCGACAGTTGCCCCGCCCGCAGGATTCATCCTCGATCAACGTCCGCCGCTCCTTTGAATACTTCCGGGCCTTTCCCTTATGCCTGCTTTCTTCTGGCATCCCTTGTTTAAGAGAATTGATATTTGTCACATGCTCTGAGAACACCTAAGGCGCCCATGAGGTTTACCTACATTGAAAACACCTCCCTTTGAGAGCCGACATCGAGTCTATGCAACAACTCCTTGGAGTTGGTACGGGTTTGAGGCTTAGGGCTTTAGGTGTAAACCCTAGACACCCTATAAGCAATAATAGGACCTGAATAAATAGACATCGTTTTTGACGATCTTTGAAATGTAACATAAGGAGTAAGGGATTCTGCTGCAATACTGGAACATTGTACATGAAGCACCTAGTGACCTAGTGTTGTGGCAACGGTTCAGAGTTCACGGTGTAGAGTTTAGGGCGTTTAGTTTCGATAGCTAAGGGTTTAGGGTCGCACATCCCATGTGAAGA
This sequence comes from Symbiodinium sp. CCMP2592, assembly GCA_905221615.1. Classification (NCBI taxonomy): domain Eukaryota; class Dinophyceae; order Suessiales; family Symbiodiniaceae; genus Symbiodinium; species Symbiodinium sp. CCMP2592. Next base: position 252,387 of record CAJNDT010001813.1, on the reverse strand, counting down.
AAACTGAAAATGCCCGACCAACCAGCACGTGCTAGCCCTCCCCCTGCGCAATCCCTGCTAAGCGCAGCGCAACTACGAACTACAGTATGTCTTATCGAATCAACCTGTTCGACGCATCGGCGAGCATGTTTGATGAATTTTTGAAGCTCTAATCTCAAAGCCGCTTCTTAACTAGACCTCCGGAGCGCTAAGCCCCTAAATCCCCCTTCCTGCGTTGTCTCAGTGCTTGGCAGTAAGCTGATCAGAGGCCTGGCCAAGTTGGGCTAGAGAGGTGAGAGGTGTCTCCATAGGTGGGAACTTCGGGTTCAAGGCTTTCTAGTACTACGAACTCCCACAGTCCGGAAATAGTTATACCAGAATGCCCCCCCCCCCCCCGCCTCCTACAACCCAAAACACAAAGAACAACCATCATCATAGGGGCTGGGTACCCAGGTCAACGAAGCTTGACAGTTTGCTTCTGGCAGGGTTCTACTGTGCACCCCAAGAGCTTAATCAGAGGTTACAAACCGCCCCGACACACTATGGTTGTGTGAATGTTTGGTCTAGCAGGATTGTACGATTCCACGGTTTGGGGTTGAGCCGTGTAGAGGGCTGACTAACCAGGAAAAGTGCTCCCTTGGAAGCCTGTATAGCTTTCCAGAATATACCACCGCTAACAGCGACCACCAGTCTAGCTACTATTAAGGCTAGTAAGACCTGCGCAGTCCCCGGAAGGAGTAGACTTCATTCAGAACTCGATTTGCGGCACCAGACATCACTTGCTGCCTTCGACTTGTCGCCCTGCACCCGGGGGCACCGCCACGAAGGTCTTCAACTTGCGCTCGGCAAGACAGCGGCAGCTGGGTGTTACGATGTCCCGCTTGGCGATGGAAGCTTAGAGAAGCTCACGGTAGACTCTGAATCGAGAGCATCTATGGAATCGATGGACCTGAGGTCAACCAAGAGATCAGCAGCTTGTAAGCCGATCCAAGCTGGTTTTGAACCGTAAAGACTGCAGATTTGGTGTGAGCTGAACGTCACACTGAAGCAGCAAACTGCCAGACTCTATAGGTTCTCAGCCATAAAAACGTGTATCTCTTGGCGGAGATCCATTCAAGAAATAATAACGCTGTTTCTATTCAACTATGAACTTTAATTATAACTACTAGTTCTATTCAGAATGATTCTGAAGCCTGGCTGTCCCCTCCACGGCAAAGGCGCGCTGGTTCTCAGGGTTGTTCTCTACCAATCCTTGGCATGCAGGGAGTTGAGGGCACTTGGGTCGCTGAGGCCGGGAACCAGCACAGCAGGAATCTGCCGCCCTTTCCTATTACTTCGGCGACCACCACCTCTGCTGCACCAGCTAGTGCTTTTGTTACCGACTGCTCCTGCGGCCGCTGCCTGCTGCCACTGCTGCTGCTCCTGCTTTTTTTGAAAAGCATAACGTGAGGTAGCATGTGTGGGAACCGTAGCAAAGTGGCAGTGTGGCGTCTCGGGTGCAGGGCTTCCAAAACCTAGATCCGGAGCCCGGAACCCTAAAATCCCCGAAATCCTAGGAATCCCGAATGGAAACTTACAACCTCGACCCGAAAGATCCCGAAACTCTATAAATCGCTTGCGGAAGAGCGGCGGCTGATGCAGGTCGCCGCAGCTGTGCGCTGGAGAGCCTTGGGGTCACTCGAGTGATCGGAATGGCGTCAAGCCCTCTCGGGCTCTGGGACACCGATACGAGAAGCAAACTTCAATAAAGGCAAGCAAATTTACGCATAGCACGTGAGACACCGTTAGACGTTAGACTCGGACACTACCGACTTAACTTGAAAGCCTTCACCTATTTCAACCGCCCACCCTTAGACCTCGCAAGCCCTGACTGTAAATCAACCAGGTACAGGAACACTATAAACCCAAAAAGCTTCGAAAGCCCTGTGCCCAAACCCTGAAGCCCATGCCAGAGCTAAGGCCTCTGACTGACCGGTCCCTTTCATCCTAGCAAAGTCGGAACACCCGGACCCGGCTTGGGGTTTAGGTACGGTTTAGGGTTTAGGGTTTAGGGTTCCTTCAGGGAGTATTTGGTCTCCTATTCTCCGATGGGTTTCGGATTTTGGAATCTGGTCATGGACGCCCCAATCGCATCGAGGGCACCGTCGATGCCATCAGCTGCCGCCGGAGTGGAGCCACTGCCCCCGCCATCACTACCTCCTGGGCCGTTGACTGGAGATTCAGGGTTTGCAGGCTCAGGTCATTATGCCTTAAGCTGGGCTGTGAGCAGTGTTAAGGGCTTCTCCTCCGGGTAATCTGATTTAGGGTTTGTGGCCGGGTCTTGGCATCTGTCGGCATCCGGGATGCCTTGCGGCGGGGTATTCTATGCCTTGCACTTTGCACGGTACAATATGTAAAGCGTATATATTATACACATAGATATGAGGTACTATCGTAACCTTTTCGGATTTAGTGTTAAGGGCTTGTTACCATTATCGTGTTATCGTCTAAGAGCACTTGTGACTGGGACCGCTTGCACGCCGACGATAAGGTCGATGATGAGGCTGAGGTTGTTACATTGTTGCCGTTGGCCATGACCTCTGACAGCAGCATGTTCATTCTTGCTGTGTTTGCATATCCGCGTACAAGGTTTGAAGTTCCAGGTCACCTCTTGACGGAAGTTTCGTGGTTTCAGCAATACCTTGAGCTTTGGGCGCAGGGTTTCAGCTTAGGCCTCTTTTTGCAACTGATGGTAATCTAGGAAATGCCATGATAGGCCGTAAGGACTGACATCATAGCATAATGTTCGGGCCTGAAAAACTAAGATAGGGTTCGAGGCTCCTTTACGGTGTAGTCATCATGAAGACCTCTAGGGCTTTATTGGTAATTACTTAGGCCTCTATGTTAGCCGCAAGCAACCGTTCAACTTATTGAGGCCAGTACATCGCTTTTTCCTAGCGTGAACGACCCAAGAGTAATCTAGCAATGACAAGGGTGCCCTTTTTGGTTTAAAGGGGGTTACATGGCTACAAGGGAACCTAAACCCTAAAAAAAGGGAATAAGGGCCTACTCTAGGTCCTAGACATACTGGGGTTGGAGGGTCTGCGCTTACTCAGCCCCGTGACCCTTGAAGTAGTGTTGAGGTCTCGCAACCCGAACACAAACATGGAAGGTGCAAGGGTTAGGGACCTAGCCGCCCAAACTCAGCCAAAGAGCTGATTGCCCTGCAGCATTGCCCTTGACCAAACGGGCCAGGGACGTTGCGGCCTGCAAATTCCCGCGCAAGCACGACATGAAATAGGTCGTGTAACCTTCGATGTGTCTGCAAAACCAGCAAGGCATTTGCTTAAGAATTCGAGGTACCTTCATACGGTTTCCTTTGGCAGCAACCCCAAAACGGTATCGTATTTTATGGGTCCTTGATTGCTGAAACCCTTCAAAGGGACGGGCCTGAGTTGCCATGGCTGAGAAGAAGGCACGTTGCTAAAAATACGGAGCCCTGTGGTCTTGACGATGGTGATGCTGGCGACGGCGGCTGTGATGGTGACGGATGATCCCAAACCCAGACACGGTGTCACCTCATTGAAACCCCTATATGCCGCTATCTTACTATAGCTGCTGCTGCTGCCGCTGCTGCTGGCGTTTGTGATGCTGTCGCCGCTGAGGCAGTCGCTCTTGCTCTGCGTGCTGCTTGTTGCTGTCGTTATTGCCAGTGGTGTTCTGCAGTCTTTGCTGCTTCAGCTGCTGCATTTGTAGACGCCTACCAGATATTCAACTTCGCAGAAATTCCTACTCGCCTATCCCCACATGGGCTTGGGGGAATAAGTATTGGCATACTTGCGATGGAACTCTGGCAACATACAAAGCTATGTAAAAATACCCAACTCCCAAATACAACAATGTCGCCCAAATCGTGGACCCGTGATGCAAGGAGAACGATGAAAGCGAACGTTGGATACAAAGGCGCGTGTCCCCCAGCAAAACTGTTCGAACTATCGATAAAAAAGCCTTCGAACTCCGATAGAACACTCCGAAACCTGAACAACATTTTACACGCCGCAAAGTGCCTGGGCCCGCTCCTGCCCATGGTACTCCTCATCACGTTCGGTCAGTTGTCATGGCTTTGTATTTCCGTTTACTAATCGACGAGTTACTATGACGGTACCTATACATGTCTCAGGCTTCAGGGTTTGAAGCTTGGACTCGGGCTTGGCAGCGAGCTAGCGAAGTCGATTCGGGAGCTCGTTAGGTGTGCGTGAGCTGTCCTCGAAGTCTCAAGGACAGGTGTAGAGTAGAAGTTCCATCTTACGCGACCCCAACCCTGCAGCCTGAAAACCTGAAGCGTCAAGCCTTGATCCTGAAAGCCAAAGTCTTCACGGAAAGTGGGCTGTTCTATGTCGGAACAGATCCGTGAGGGAGTTGGGGGGTGGATGCACCAGGCGCTTCGAGAATACTGCTCGTATTGCTCCGAGAACGATCGAACCCTGTACCTATTTAGGCCCTGCCGGCCAGCTGCTTCAGGGTTTAGGGTTTAGGGAATCGGGTTTAGCATCTTCTTCTGTATAGGTCTTAAGCACTTCGATGCTCCAGCCTTGGATTTCAAAACCTCCTCCCCAAACGCCAGGTGCGGTCCTTCAGCTGGCGCACCAAAGGCGGGATCACGCCGCCATCCACGAGGCTAACCTCCCAGGGATTCATGACCTTAGCCCTGAAGCCTCTACTTGAAGTGAAGGTGTATAACTGTAAGTTGAGGGTTAGGTAAGCTTAGACACTATAATTGTAATCGTTTCTGATTCAACAACGAACTCCGCCTCATCCTACTCGCCCTGCAGGTGCTGGCGAATAGTCCTGCTGTGACGTTACGACGAAAATCACACGACGACGACTAAGGATAGGACTTCCAACACGACGGCAACGTAAAGAAGTACAACTAGCGCTACGAGTGATACGACTGGGATTGCTCCTACTACTAGTTCTACAGCTACTCTCTGCACTTTGGCTGGTACTGGAACTGGTTCAAACCGTGCTGGTACCCGGGCTAGAGGAGTAGTAGTAGCGGTAGTAGCAGTAGCAGTGGCAGCGGCAGTGGAAGGGGGTTGTAGCCTTACGAGTAGGAGTAGAAGTAGGAGCAGTAGTAGTAGTAGTAGTAGTAGTCGTCGTCGTCGTAGTCGTAGTAGTAGTCGTAGTAGTAGTCGCAGTAGATGTAGATCAAAAACACAAAAACTCAAGAACCACAACACATAATAAGTACGGATGTCTGCGCGCGGACATGTTGTGTGTAAATGTTTATGTACATATATATATATATATATATATATATATATATATATATATATATATATTTACACACATACATACATACATACATACATACATACACGCATATATCTATCTCTCACCATAACACTTTATATGCACGTTTACACACACACACACATATATATATATATATATATATATATATATATATACGTCTACATATATATATATATATACATATATACACGAGTATCTATATCCACGACCTCAGGCTGAGGCTAGAAAGCCACCAAGTTGAACTATGACCCTAGCTAAAGTCCAAGGCGTTAAACTGCAGCTTCTGACGCTACGATACCAAACCCCTGAGCCAAAACCCTAAAACACCTAACACTAAAACACACCAAAAACACCGCAACCCCGAAACCCCAAAGCGCTAAACACCGAAAACCTTATAAAGCACAGAGACCCTAAGACCATAAGCATCAACGCAAACCTGAAAAACAGAAACCCTAAAGCTTCAAACACTCAACAACAACAACACAGAACACAGAAACCCTAGAACTCTAAACACGAAAAGAACCTAAAACCCTGAAGCTCTGAAACCCTAAGAAACCCCAAGACACTAACATCCTAAGCCTCCAAAAACCCCAAAAACCCTAAACTACAAGCAGAGCACATGCCTGGAGTGCGCTGCTCAGCTGCGCCTGCTGGCCCACTGCCAGGCCTGCCTCATGAGGCTTCGGGGCTTTGACGAGGGCTTTATAGTAGGTTATCGCATAAATGCTATATACAGTCTGACTAGAGTATATTTTATAGAATTATCTAAAAATATGTATATGTGGTTATTTATCTGCTTGTTAAATATATACAAACAGGATATGGTCTGGTTCATTATATGTGTATGTATGTGTATATATTTATATTTATATTTATTTATTTATGTATTTATTTATTTGTTTGTATGTTGTATCTAACCATCGTTGTTTATGCCAAATGAAGTTATATCATATCAACGTATATCGAAGGACATTGTAGCTGTAGGTTCCTTTGAGGGTCGTGGTTCCTACACTGCGGATGCATGCTTTTGCGAGGTCCTGACGAAAGGGATACTGGGCATGGGTTTGGAATTAAGCCGCTGAGCCCTACACAGGCACGACGAAACAGCCGCTGAACCCTGCATCTTACAGCATGCATTTTTTCTGAGAGTAGGTTATGAAAAAATACACTATGGAAGGTTGCAGGTGGGGCCGCGTCTTTTGTCAGCCTAAGGACATCAACGATGCTTGGGAACGCCATCAAGACCTAGTGCAAGTCTCGAAACCCTCAAAATCTGCCAAGGATTTGGGGTGTGGGCTTTAGATTAAAGGGCCTCAACGGCAAACCGTCATGTCAAGATCGAGCGCCTCCAGTCTCTTCCGAGGGTTGTCGCTCTGAAGGTCCAGGACGAGGAGCTGTTCGGAACAGGGAAGGGAACATGATAGCATCAGGACGAGTCTTGCGAAGGATCATGAACATGAGGGTGCTCATGGCAGTGAAGGGGAAGACGATGTCGACGGTGTTAGTGATGGTGACTTTGAAAACGACAATGATGACGAAGAAGACATGATGAGATGATGATGATGATGATGCTGGTGATGATGATGGTTGATCATGATGGTGATTGCAATGCCGATGATGATGATCATGTTGATGATGGTGGTGATAACGGCGGTGACGATGATTATGCACAGCGATCAACTTCTCTCTGTTGGAAGTGTTGTTATTGCCGTCATCATAGCACTGGCTGCTGGTGTTCCGGACAGCTATCATGTTCACGCTGGTTGCCGTTCTGACCGCTACTACTTCTCTTACGTGCTTTGCTTCGAGAAGTGTTTGGTGACGACCGTGCCTTTGTCGGAATTGGTGGCTTGGTGCTGGTCATCGCCAGGGTCAAGGCAAATCAACTCTCGGCGCTGGCCATCGCCAGGCTCATGTCAATCAATTCTCGAGACTTTGATTCTGTGAAGAGTTAAGCCTTTCGGGTTTAGGCTTTATGGGTGCTCGGAGTTTAGGGGCTTAGAGCTTTCTGGTCTTTGGGTTTGGGGTTTCAGGGCCGGCAATTGAGCAAAGGGGATGCATGCAGGCTTGCCAGGTTTTCCTCTTCAGGCTTGAGATTTGGGATGCAGAGTTTGCAAGGCTTAAGAAACAGGATCTCTAAACTCTAAGCCAGGCTGAAGGATCATAAACATGAAACCGGGCTCAACAAACATCAACTGTCTGGGAGCCAAAACGAATCAACATAGGATAAATCAAATTTATATCCTCGAGGGTGTACTCGAGGTTACCAGTTTTTGCATCACGACAACATCGAAAAGCTTTCAAAACAGAAATCAAAAAGAGATCAGGCTTTCGGCTGTCCAACCAGCGTCGTAGCACTTTGGGCTTTGACGTTGGGGATCTTGTTTTCTTGGCGGGGGACAGAGACAGGGTGCCGGGGGCAGGGTGGCTGGCGGCGCAGTAGCATATACTGGCCGGAGCAGTATGCACATGCAATCTTAGCAGTAGCAATCAGTAACAGCAGCAAAAGGTAGTAGTAGCAGTTAAGGCAAAACATGAACATAGTCGTCTTAGAAGTAATGATAATAGGAATAATGGCAATGGTGATGGTAAAAGTGGCCGTAGTCGTGATCGTAAAAGCAGTACTAGCAGCAAAAGTACGAGTCATCACTATCATAATCATCATCCTAACACTAGTATAGCGGCCAACAGCCGCAGGAAGCGCAGCAGTCGCAGCAGCCGCAGGAGCAGAAAACATAAAGTAATAGCAAAACGAGAAGTAGTGTTATTGTTATTGTCAGTCGCAATAATATTCGTAGCAGTCGTCGTCGAGGTAGCAGCAGTAGTAGCAGTAGTAGTAGTAGTAGTAGTAGTAGTCATAGTAGTAGAACTAGTAGTAGTAGTAGTAGTAGTAGTAGTAGTAGCAGTAGGTAGTAGTAACAGTAGCAGTGCCAGTGGCAGTAGCAGCAGTAGCAGTAGCAGTAGCAGTAGCAGTAGCAGTAGCAGTAGCAGTAGCAGTAGCAGTAGCAGTAGCAGTAGCAGTAGCAGTAGCAGTATCAGTAGGAGGAGTAGTAGTAGTAGTAGCTGTAGTGGTCGTGGTAGTGGTGGTCGTAGTGGTAGTGGGTAGTTAGTAGTAAGTAGTAGTAGTAGTAGTAGTAGTAGTAGTAGTAGTAGTAGTAGTAGTAGTAGTAGTAGTAGTAGTAGTAGTAGTAGTCGTAGTGGTAGTGGGAATTCGTGGAAGTGGTAGTGGTAGTAGTAGCAGCAGCAGCAGCAGTATCAGTAGTAGCAGTAGTCGTGATAGTAATTGTAGTAGTAGTGGTAGTAGCAGTAGTAGTAGTAGTAGTAGGAGGAGGAGGAGGGAGGAGTAGGGCCTTCAGATCAGCTGAGGGACGCGCAAACACGAAAACATGACAACAAACAAAATATGCTCCCTCATGAAGTTATGTGTGTATGTCTGTATGTAAGCATGTATGTATGTGCGATGTATGGTGCCTTCGTTCTCTCGCTCTCTCTCTCTCTCTCTCAGAGAGAGAGAGAGAGAGAGAGACTGGTTGTAATGTACTGCAATGTGATGTCATGTACAACATGATATGAACTGTAATGAATGTAGTGAAATGTAATGAGATGTAATGAAATGCAAATAAATGCAATGAAAGGGTCTGACATCTAATGCAATGTAAAGAAACCTAATGAGATCTAATGAGATTAGCGACATGCAATGAACTGTAAAGAACTGCAATAACATGTAGTAACATGCAATGACATGCAACTGTGTATGTTGTATGTATGTATGCAGGTACATACATATGCAAGTATGTACGTACATAGGCGTATATGTGTGTATGCATGCATGCATGCATGCATGGATGATGTGTGTTCTTTCCTTCTCTTCTTCCCGCTTCCTTCCTTCCTTGCTTGTTTCTTCGCTTTACGGAAGACCAAGAAAGACCAGTTTGTGGGTGTTCACGGGCTGCAAATACTGTAACTGATCGCATTTCAGAGTATTGGCTTTTGTCGATCGCAGTTTGATGTCATGTTGATCCCTGCTTCATATCTTGGTCTCTAACTGAGTTTTTATGCCTATCCCCTAAACCCAAGACATAATTCAAATTCTGCAACAGCTCCGGCTTACTTACGAGTTCCATGCTTGCACTTGGCCTGACCGTGCAGGTCGTCTTGGGGCCTGCCATAGCTTCACTGTATTGGGTATCATTTCTCAGGTATTGTGGTTGAAACCATGCAAACCACAAGTCAACCCTGACCTTATCGGGCTGGTGGGGTCCATCTTCTCGGTGCCCATATTAAGGGTCATCACGGCTCCGCCGTGCACCGAGATATCTGGCAAGGCTTTAAGCTTTTTTTGTAAACCATTCACCCTGAAAATAAACGAGAAGCCCGATTTTGTCGGCACCCCACGCCACGCTCACGGCTAACATCGCCGGCTGTGTGTACGGCAGTGATCAAGCGCTTAGGGCTTCGCAGTATGACCACAAGGACCCTTGAGGAAAAACATGGGAACACATTCTTATGGTATGATACAAGCAGGAGCCCTAAAGAACGCTGCTGGTGGTTACTATGATTATTGTTATGAAGTCATGAACATATTTAATAATAGTAACATTTATCTTTTATGAACTATTACGATTATGATTATTCGGGCATGTGTTGTAGCCGGACCAGATCACCCCGATTCGCACCCGGACCTGGACGCCGAGGTTTCGGGTTTAGGGGTTATAGGGTTTAGGGTTTCGGTTTTCTCATTGACCCTTTGCACCGAACCAGAACCACAGGGTTTAGATCCACAGGGCTTGTTCGACAGAGTTGGCTTTTAAAAACTTTTACAGACTTTTAAAAACTTTAAAATGCAAGAAAAAACCTTCTAAAAACTTTTCAAAACTTTAAAAGACTTTTAGAAACTTTAGAAGACTTTTGCAAACTTTAAAAGACTTTTCAAAACTTTAAAAGGCTTTTAAAATATGTAAAAGACTTTTAAAAACTTTAAAAGACATTTAAAAGACATTTAAAAGACTTTAAAAGACTTTTAAAAGACTTTTAAAAGCTTTTAAAAGCTTTTACAAAGTTTAAAAGACTTTGAAAGACTTTTAAAGACTTTAAACAACTTTTAAAAGTGTTTAAAAACTTTAAAACACAAAAAAAAGTAATTTTTCTACATTTTTAAGGTTTCTTCCGAGAAGACGAGGATGAAGAAGACCTGGCACAGGGTTTACAGTTTCAGGGTCTTTAGGGTTTGGGGTTAGAAGGCAGAGTGCCATAGTATTAGGGGTTTGAGGGTAATGAGAGGGTTAGGGTTAGAGTTTCAGGGTTTTAGGGTTTAGGGTTACAAGGCAGAGTGCCATGGTATAGGGTTTAAGGGTAATGGCTGAAAGGCAAAGTGCTAAGGTCTTCAATATGAATGGGATTCAGTTTTGGTAGTTATCTTGGAATGATCGTGGCTTGGCTTCGGGCTTTTGGTCGTGCCCACCCCGCTAAACAGCTCCAGGTACTCCCACACCCTCCTACTGTACCACTACTGTACTACTACTGTACAACTACTTTAATACTAGTGTACTACCACTTTACTACTACCCTCTTACAAGTATACTTCTGTACTACTATGGCACCGCTACAGTACTACGACGGTACTACTATTGTACTACTGTACTACTACTGCATTACTACCGTGCTAGTACTTGTACTACTACTGCACGACACACCACTGCACCGCACCAGGCCTCAGACGTGGTCGAGTGGAGGGGAGTGTAGGTTGGAGGCAAAAGTCTTCAGAGTGAAAGGTTTGCAGTTTTGGTAGTTCTCGTGGAGTGACCGTGGGTTGGCTTCGACTGTTGGTCGTCCCCAAACCTCTCTAGACAGATCCAAGTACCCCTAAACCCTCGTACTGCACTGTAACTACTACTGTACGACTGTCGTACTACAGTACTACTATTGTACTACTCTACCCTTTTGTACTACTACTGTACTACTACTGTACCGTACCGGGCCTCAGACGTGGTCGATTGTGGAGGGGAGTGTAGGTTGGAGGCAAAAGTCTACAAAATGAAAGGTTTTTAGTGTTGGTAGTATCTTGGAGTGATCGGGGCTTTTGGTTTCCGGCCTTTGGTGATCCCCCAAAACCGTTAAACAGCTCCAAGTACACTTAAACACCTCGTACCGTACTACTACTGTACTACTACTGCATTACTACTGTACTATTACATGCATTACTACTGGACTATTACGTTTATTCACCTGCGCATCATCGAGCTTCTTCTTGTATCTCTGCTACCTGTAATGTGGCGGCCGTGTAATAGCCACCCCCCCTCGACCAAAGGTTTTTGGCTTGAATAGTCTGGTGTCCGTGACCCCCTGGACCGGGGTTCGGCTGGCTGAGGGTCTGAATGGCTTTGGTTAAGTTAGAAGGGAAATGGGGGGTCGCAGGGTCGGTTTGAAACCTGCGCGAACGCCGCGGTCGGGGGGTTTGGGGATCACCAAAAACTTGAAACCAAGCCGCGATCACTCCAAGATAACTACCAACACTAAAAACCTTTCATGTTAAAGACTTTTGCCTCCAACCTAAACACCCCCACGATCGACCAAGTTTGAGGCCTGGTACGGTACAGTGGCGTGTAGTACAAAGTACAGTAGTACAGTAGCACAGTAGTACATTGGTGCAATAGTAGTACAGTAGTAGCACAGTACAAGCACAGTAGTGTGTTCATCGACTCAAGCAGGGAGCGCCGCTGTAAACTTTGCTTTGTGTGGGTGCTTTGTCTTTGCTCTTTATATGTTTTGCTGTTTGCTGTCGTATCTGGTATCTATATGTGCTTATAGGGTCATGGCTTTGAGTTTGGCGCGGGGGCGAGGCTGGCCTGGGAGGTGGGCTGATAAGGCGCAAGGGCGAGGGCTGGGGACCGGGCTCGGGACTTCATAATTTTTCAAAAGACTAATTAATATTTAATGAGATTTAGCTAGATGTAGTAAGATTTTATTTGTTTTGTGTTCCTTTCTAACACTGATTAGATTTAATATAATCTCCCTGCAAAGAGACTCTCTATCTATCTATCCAAGAAAAGACGCTTCCACGGGGGGGGTCACTCGGGGGGTCTCCCCCCCGCCCCCCCTGGGGGCCAAAACTACAAAGTTTGGATCAACAGGGCTTAGCAATAAGATTCAATAAGATTTTTCCGGGGCGTGCCACAATTGTACAAATGTCTTCTAAGATTCAATAAGATTTTTTGGGGCGGTCTGGAGTCGGTGTCCCTTTTAAACATGATGGACCAATAAGATTCAATAAGATTTAATAAGATTCAATAAGATTCAATAAGATTCAATAAGATTTAATAAGATTCAATAAGATTTAATAAGATTCAATAAGATTTTTCCGGGGCGTGCCACAATTGTACAAATGTCTTCTAAGATTCAATAAGATTCAATAAGATTTTTTGGGGCGGTCTGGAGTCGTGTCCCTTTTAAAAATGATGAACCAATAAGATTCAATAAGATTCAATAAGATTTAATAAGATTCAATAAGATTCAATAAGATTTAATAAGATTCAATAAGATTTAATAAGATTTTTCCGGGGCGTGCCACAAGTGCCACAAATGTCTTCTAAGATTTTGCCGGGCCGATCTTCCAGAAAAGGCTTCATGATAAAATGCTGCTGGGGCTGGGGCTGGGGCTGCTCGGCTGGGGCTGCTGGGGCTGGGGCTGCGGGGGCTGCTGGGGCTGGGGCTGCGGGGGCTGCTGGGGCTGGGGCTGTTGGGGCTGGGGCGGTTGGGTGGGGTGGGTGAAGGGAGAAAAGGGTGTAGTCAAGGAGAGAGGCTGGGTGGGGTGGGTGAAGGGAGAAAAGGGTGTAGTCAAGGAGAGAGGGCCCGCCCCACCCGCCAGTCCCCCAGCCCATGCCTGCCTGCTTCCGCACGCCCAGCCTTCCCTGCGAGCCGCGACCGAGCAGAAAGCCTGTAAATACCGCGTTAAAACAACCGCCAGGGATCCCACACATCTGCGGGCAAAATCTGGCGGAAGTGATCCGCCACCGAGCAAAAAGCCTGTAAATACCGCATTAAACAGAGGGCCAGGGATTTCACACATCTGTTGGCAAAATCTGGCTCCAGATTTTGCCAACAGATGTGTGAAATCCCTGGCCCTCTGTTTAATGCGGTATTTACAGGCTTTTTGCTCGGTGGCGGATCAGTTCCGCCAGATTTTGCCCGCAGATGTGTGGGATCCCTGGCCGTTGTTTTAACGCGGTATTTACAGGCTTTCCGCTCGGTTGCGGCTCACTTCCGCCAGATTTTGCTAACAGATGCGGTGGTGGGCTGGGGTTGGGGCCTGGGGCCCGCAAGGGGTGTCCCATTAGGTTTTACAGTAGCAGTGCAATAGTAGTACAGAAGTACAGTAGTAAGAGGGTAGTAGTAAAGTGGTAGTACAGTAGGGGTACATTACGAGGGTGTGGGAGTACCTGGAGTTGTTTAGCGGGGTGTGGGCACGACCAAAATCCAAACCACGATCACTCCAAGATAGCACCACTAAAAGCCTTTCATGTTGAAAACTTTTTTCGTCCGGCCTACACTCCTGTACAGCAGTGCATTAGTATTGTAATAGTACAGTAGTAGGACAGTCGTAGAAGAGAAGTACAAAAAAATCAGTCGGCCCAACAAAGAACGCACTAATCATTAAGGCCACATTTTTTGATACAGGCCCGAATAAGCACAGGAAACACGCATCAACTAGTCAGAAGGACCCTCACATTAACCTGTATTAATGGGGTGATGCTATTAGTCAATTTAAGTATTCGCATGCGCTTGGCATGTTGCTACTTGTTTGTGTTTGCTTGGTGACTGTTTTGTGCAAGTCTGTTGTTGTGTGTCTTGGCCCAAAACTTCTTTACACAAAACGAATCACAACGTCGCCTCCTGCTTGGAAGCAAAACAAGATATAGAAAACCTGGCTCAGTCTGGTCACGGATTTAGGAAAAGCAATCCACACTGGGGTGATTGAGCCGGGGACTGGCCATCCCCCCAGCCCCAACACCAGCACAGCCCAATTCCAAGACGCCAAATCGTGGCCCCAGCCAGCCCAGCCCCCCAGCCGACCCCACCCCCCCGCACCCGACCCACCCCCTACTTTCGAGGGACACGCCTTGCGATTTGATGATTTTGCTATGGGGACAGGCACCGGACACCCCTTGCGAGCTGCGAGTTTTTAGACAGCCGTAGGGGGAGCCCTTGCGGTTCATGATTTGGGAACTTATTTTTAATACAAATCTGCGTGATTTGGGGATCTGCGTTTCGTCACTACTAATTACGGTACTACTATTGTACTACTGCATTACTACTGTGCTATTACTTGTACTACTACTGTACGACACACCACTGCACCGCTCGAATCCATGTGGGGAAGGCATTTCAAAGGACACCTTAAACCCTTAGAATCAATCACAACCCCCAACTTAAATTGATAAACAATTTTAAAAACAAACAAAACAAATTTGTAGACGTAGAACAGCAGGAAGCCAGGTTGAACAGCAGGATGCCGTTTATCATTTGACGCAATCACAACCAAAAAATTTTAAATTGATGAAATAATAATTTCAAAAACAAATAAACAACAAATTTGTAGACGTACAACAGCAGGAAACCAGGTAGAACAACAGGAAGCCACTTGACTCAATCACAACCAAATACTTATAATTCACAAAAATATAAACCTTAAAACCAAATAAAGACATTAAAAGACAAATAAAAACGTTAAAAGACTTTTAAAAACTTTTGAATACGAAAAAAAACTTTAAAATACAAATAAAATCGTTAAACGACTTTTAAAAACTTTTAAACACAGATAAAGCCAACCACATACAAAAATAAGATTTTGGGTTCCTTTCATATAAGCCTTGTTGATCTAAACCCTGTGGTTCTGGTTCGGCGCAAAGGGTTAAGGATTTTCGGGCTTTGCTGGTTTTAGGGTTTTCGGGTTTAGGGGTTTGGGGTCTAGGTTAGAAGGGGCCCCCACCCTGTAATAGTGGTATAATAGGAATATAGTAGGGCGCTAATATGATCCTTGTAGTCACTATTACAGGGTGGGGGCAGCTTCTAAGGTCTAGGGTTTAGGGATCAGGCATTTTTAGGTGTTGCGTCTTCGGGGAGACCTTCGTGATCGGAAGTCCGCCTCGCTACTTGGAGGATCATGGGACTTAGCAAGTAGGGTTTAGGGTTCCCTTTAAAAGGGTACTGTAGGGTTCTATAATAGAGTTCCTTAAAGGGATCTACAAGTAGTCTACAATAGGAGGATCATGGGACTTAGTAAGTAAGCTTATAAGTACCTTAATTGGGGTTATAAGTAGTTATAAGTATAGTTGCCCTAACTATAACCCTAGCTACTAAGTCCCATGATCCTTGAAGTAGTCTTAACAGTCAGGAGTTTGGTACAGCTACCCGTCTGACGCCTTCAATCGGAGACGGCTGAGGTCCGAATCCCTGAAACCACAAGTCCGAGGCTCTGAAGCTCTACTACTGCTACTACAACTACAACTACAACTACAACTACAACTACAACTACTACTACTACTACTACTACTACTACTACTACTACTACTACTAAAACTACTACTAAAACTACTACTACTACTACTACTACTACTACTACTACTACTACTACTACTACTACTACTACTACTACTACTACTACTACTACTACTACTACTACTAAAACTACTACTACTACTACTACTACTACTACTACTACTACTACTACTACTACTACTACTACTACTACTACTACTACTACTACTACTACTACTACTACTACTACTAGGCTTCTGCTTAAGCTACTGCTACTGCTACTGCTGCTGCGACTACTAAGACCACTGCTACTACTGTGATATACTTGTTCTTACTATCTTTACTACTGCTGTTCATCGAAAGCTTACGGTCAAAACTAGAGTACACAGTGTTCTAGCTCCATCGTTTCGCCCGTCACACACAGCTGCGGTGAAACCATTGCCCCGTGTAAGAGACTTCCTCAAATGTGCCAGGAGTCTCCCCCTCCCAGAAAACCCAAAAGGTTCAAGATTCACAGCTTCTGATTACAGTTTATGGTCTGTAAATGAGTTAGGAACTCTCCAAGCAGCAACAGAAACCCTGAACCCTGGGCCCTTATGAACCCTAAATCCTTATAAACCCTAAACCCTAAGCCCTTACAAACCCTAAAACCTTATAAACCCTAAACCCTAAGCCCTTATGAACCCTAAATCCTGATAAACATCTACTAAGCCCCGACGGTGAGACACGGCTCCCTGGCTTCAAGCGCGTGACCGCGGGCCATCCTTCAGTCCTCCAGAGCCCGGTTTGGGGCGGCTTCGGGGCTTCGGGGTGTGCTTTGGGGGGCTTAGGGTTTTAGGGCTTAGGGCTTAGGGCTTAGGGTTTAGGGTTTAGGGCTTAGGGTTTAGGGTTTAGGGTTTAGGGTTTAGGGCTTAGGGTTTAGGGCTTAGGGTTTTAGGGTTTAGGGCTTAGGGTTTAGGGCTTAGGGTTTAGGGTTTAGGGCTTAGGGTTTAGGGTTTAGGGCTTAGGGTTTAGGGCTTAGGGCTTAGGGTTTAGGGCTTCCTTGACTTCGAGTTCAGTGGTGAGATGTGGTTGGCACATTCAATCTGCTGGATTGCGGAGAATTCTGACCCTAACCCGAAACTCTAAACCCTTGAGTCGAAACCCATAGCAGACGACGGGCTTGCGGCAGTCATATCGGAACCCCCATGGCCAGAAGCAGGTGTGTGGAAGATCCGTACGAAGGAGACACCAGGGACAGAAAGGGGCAAATGAAGACAGGATTGAGGAACTGAAGCAGGAACCCTTTAACTTAAAGGCATTGTGGAACAAAAGGTTATGGCGGTTAGGGTTGGGGGTTCATCTTCAGGAGCTGGGAGGCGTTGTTTAGGAGGCGGTTGGGTCATAAAGGCCTCAGGTTTCAAGGCTGAGATGGTTGAGACGCCTGAGAGCCCAGCGACCTATGTGGGGCTTTCCAAGGGTCTTATAGGGGCTTACGGGGTTTCGTGGCTTTTGACCCCGTTGTACTACTCAGTCGATGTACAGCTTAATGAACGGCCTGAAAGCCGAGCCCGAGAAAATCAGGCCCCGAAAACCTTCTCGAACCTGGTCATAAAACTCTAGAGACCTTAAGCCAGCCAGCTGGACCGTAACAAAGGGTTCAGGCTTTTGTCAAGGGTCATGGGGTTCGGATTTCGATTCCGGCCCTTTGGCGTTAAGGATTTCAGGCGTTTAGGGTCAAGAAAGCCGGCCCTTTAGGGTTTGAGCCTCAGGGTTCAGGGTTTAGAGGATTTAAGGTTTAAGGCTTTTAGCGCTTTTGTGACTTGTAGTTTAAGCTAACGGCCTAGGGCTGCACGGACCCAGGGTTTCATAACTAAGGGTTCAAAGTCTGAAGCAAAGCCCTCTCCCTGTTTCTAGGGCTTCAGATACCCAAAGAACGGGCTGCTGGGTGCCTTGTATATTGTTAGTAGCTTACTAATACCTGGAAAACGATTATCCTACTATTTGGGCACGTGGAGTCCTAACCTTCAGCCCCAAACCCTAAACTTCAAACCCTGAACCCAACCCCTAAACGCTAAACCCTACAAGCCCTTTAAGCCCTAAGCCGGTTCAGGGTTCAGGGTTTAACCCTACAAGCCCTATAAGCCACTAAACCCTAATAAGCTTTAGGGTTTAGGGTTTATATAACCCTATAAGCCAAAACTCTGTTTCATGCGGGAGAGATATCGCCTCGCAGCTCAAACGGCGCACTGCGACGAGGAAGTCGGGAGCTTCTTCGATTCCTCCGCGCCAGGTTTGTTACTATGTCTATGACTAAACCCTAGACCCTATAAACCCTAAACCCTAAACTCCCTAGACCCTGTCTCTATGACTAGTACTATTACTGTAACTGATTACTAGTATTACTACGAGTGTTTGTCGTTATTAAATCCGATAATTGCTGATACTGTTGCCTGTGTATACATATAAGGTACATAGACGTTAGTATGTTCAATGACATAATTTTCGGATAGGCCGTAGTACATAGTATTGCTGTGAACATTGTCATCACGATTTCTGACTAACGTGTTTTAACTACCCTATACATCAGCCACAGAGAAAACCGGGATTCACATGGAATTTTCCAGCGAAATGCGACCTATTGGTATTTTCCTGCGAAGCCACATGCTTGAACATGCCTCCAAAAACCCGGCGGAGAACCCAGCGGAATCCATTGCAAAAACCCAGCGAAACCCATTAGAGAAACCCAGCGAAAAAACGGCAGCAAACCTGTGAAAACCTGTGAAGACCTGTGAAGACCTGTGAAGACCTGTGAAAACCTGTGAAAACCTGTGAAGACCTGTGACGACCTGTGAAAACCTGTGAAGACCTGTGAAGACCTGTGAACACCTGTGAACACCTGTGAAAACGTGTGAAAACCTGTGAAAACCTGTGAATGGTACTTTTTGTGAAAACCCGGCGAAGAGCGATTGAAAACCCAGCGAAGAGCATTGTCAAAACCCAGCGAAAGCCACATTGAAAACCCATTGAGGAACCCATAGGCCTGGATGGCATGAAGTATGGGAATCGATGGAAACTTTCCAGCGCAACGGATAAGCGGGGCAGATTCACATGGTATTACCCAGCGAAAGAGCTATGTTTTTCCAGCGGGCGATGGTTAGGGTAGTACTATGTGATGATGGCGACGATGATGATGATGATGATTGCAATTGTGCAGGGGGTCTATGATGAAAAGTAGGCACCTGTACAGTTACACTTAGGGGTTGGGGCTTAAAGGCTTCGTGTTGAAGGCTTTCGTTCAGGATTCTGGGACTTGGGCGGACTTGGGACGTAATTACACACCACCTGTATATCTATGTCTACCTCTCTCTCTAATTATATATATATATATATGTGTGTGTAGATGTATATGTATATGTATATTTCTGGGCTTCGAAGACTTCGGGATTCCGTGCTCCGGGCGCTGCCGTGGGGGGGTGGGCTCGGGGGCTAATGCCAAACGTATAGCTCTGAGCACCTCTGCGAAGGAAAGAATCTAAACAGGTTTAACCTATACTGAACTTAGAACCCTAGCAAAAATTATAATTTATCTGTTTCTTAGGGATTATAATAACCAAAAATTGAAGACTATTTCTCAGCACCCCTAAGTTTAGGCTTCAGGGTTAGGGTTTAGGGTCTGAGCCCTGCGCCCCAGACAGAATCTGTAGTCTCCATTGTAGTTCCGTTCTTCGATTTTCCAATGGTCGAGTCTAACCAATTGTAGGTACCCTAAAAGGGGAACTACAATGGAGACTACGGGTAGAATGCTCCGACGAATGAGTTGCTAACAAATGGAGTCCCCAAAGACACCAAAAGGCGAAGCCCTTAGAGGAATTGTGCAAAACTGCTGCAGGGGCCTCCATAACAAGCATAGCGTCATGAGCATATTATACTAAATTAAATGCTACAAGGCGAAGCCCCATGGGAACTGAGCAGAAAACTAGACATCCCTAAGCCCTGAAGCTGAAGCCTATGTGAACTCTGTGGAACACAGTGGTCCCACAAGTCACATTTTGGCCAGAAGCCCTGGCCACTAAGCTCTAAAGCCTGTAGATCTTGAGAGGGTCGAAGGGGCCCAAACGAGCACAGGAGATACATGTATGGGCTCCTCAGTACTTTGAAGAGGGTTTGGAGATATGGAGAAGCACTAGCTCGGAAAAAGGCTACCAGGGAATAGCGTCCTGACCTCTGCAGCCCCAAAGCAAAACCACGAACAACAACTCCCTGTAGCCCCAAAGAGTATGGCACCCTAAAACCTAAACCCTGTAATCCTATTATAGACGCTTTAGTAAAGGCTTTGGGCGGTATAGTATACTAGAATTACAATAAGGAACCCCCCAAGCCCATTCTAATTCTTAAGGCCTCTACACTACCCACAAAGATGAAACCCTGTGGGATGAACAAAACTCAATATACTCAACTCCCAACTCCAACAGCACGGGTCTCGATCATCATTACTGGTGTTATCATGATTGTTATAATTTAATACTACCATGATTACTATTATCATCTGTAATATTCGTATTAGTATTACTATTATTACTACTATTATTACTATTATTATTAGTCGTATTCGTACTAGTATTACTATTGTCATTGTCAAATCATGGATCACAGCAAAAGCCTTGAACACTAGGTCACTAGGACCGCCAAAACAACTACCATAGAAAGGGACTGCAATGTACGACAGAACAACAAACACCTGGCACAATCCTGCACCAAAAGCCCTCATCAGGCAGCAGAAACCAATGTACACCCCCCCCCCCCCCCCCCCCGCCCCATAAAACCCACGAAAATGCACCTCAAGCCCACGGGCCGGCAGAGCCTGTAAAACAAAAAACTTATGAACCCTAAACGCCCGACACCAGACCCCAAAACCCTAAACTGTCGCAAACCCTGGGAGCTTAAAAACATAACCCTAAAAGTCTCAAGTTGCTGCCCCGAGGCGGCGCTTTCGCTGCAGCAGCCTACGTTTGGTCTCGGCATCTTTCGCGCCTCGAAGCTCCTGAGAAGTAAGGTTCCTTTCAAGGGCTCTTTCAAGGCTCCTAAGAAGGGCCCTATAAGGGTTCTATACAAGGTTTTTTTGGGGTTTGGGGCTTAGGGCTCAGAGGGACTCGGGCTTAGTGTTCATAAGGTTTAGGGGTTTTGGGGCTTGGGGTCTATTAAGGCTTGTAGGCTTAGGGGCTTTGTAGGGTTTGTCGGCTTCATACACATGTATGTATGAGTGTATGCATGTATGTATGTGTGTGTGCGTATATATATATACACACATACATATACTTGTGTACATAACAGCGAAGGCCTACTACGTGTTAGAAGCGTCCAAGCCATGACCATTGTCAGCACAGGCGTACCAGCACGAGAACTAATATGCATGGGTCATAACAATGCGTGAATCAACATGGGCTACAACCATCCTAACAGCTAGCAGTCTGCGTGCACATGGCTCAGAACTGAATAAAACATCATTATAGTGGCTAAACAAGGGCAAAAGTGCAAGGTCACGGGGACAGCTCGGAAATCATCAGCTCTCATGATAGCTGGGGCGGGGGCGGGATCTTGTGGTGAAATTGTAACATTAGTAATATAGTAGCAGTAAAAATAGCAGATTAAATTTTGCAACACCCAGACGCAGAGTCATGACATGGACCTTTCCCATGGCAGGACCCACACCCGACTTGTAACATTAACAGCAACGTGCCACGTGACTGGTGAACCCCCGACTTTGTTGGCGGTCGACATCAATGTTACCAAAGGTTCCCTACGACCCCACATTCAGCTCTGAGTAATGAGCGTGTTTTGGTATACCGTCACCCTGAACCTTAAAAACAATAAAACTCCAAACCCCCCCTTGAACCCTAAGCCCTAAACCCCTAAATCCCCAAAGCCTGTAAACCCTGCACGTCCTGGAGCAACTCGCACCTCGGAGCGTTCACCAGGCAGCTTTCAACCCACGCAACCGGCCCTGATCTTCCCCTACTTCAGAAGTTTGTTTTGGGTTTTGGGGTTTAGGGTTTAGGGAGAAGTTTGTTTTGGGTTTTGGGTTTGGGGTTTATAGGATTGCGGGTTTAGGTTTGTTTGTTTACAGTACATTTTTCGGCCCTGCCGATGAGGGTTTAGGGCTTAAAACTCCCCAGGATGTTAAGGCTTAGAGTTTAGGGTTTCAGGGTTTCGTCGGCTTTTGAAGGGAGGCCAAAAGTGGGGTTTAAGATTCTTGGGGTAGGAACTCCTCAATATGAACCCTATTCTGGGAACCCTACTCCCTACTAAACCCCCATAGGCGAAAGACCCTTTTGGCCTCCTCTGAGCTTTGGAAGGGGGTTTCAGGCTTTTGGGGTTTGGCGGTGTAAAGTTCCATAGGTTCCTGGGAGCGGGTGCACAAAGCATCCGAATCTATCGGTTCGGCTGCTGCACCCACTCCTAAACCATAAACCCCATAGATCCCCGGTGAAGGAACCCTATAGATCCCTTTAAGAAAGCCCTACTTCCTAAACCTTAAACCTCAGGGGAGTGAGGTTTACACGTGTAGATGTCACAGGCGCTGGTAGCCAAAATAACAGCTGTCGCTGGCCTTGTTGCCAGCATTATAACTGCCACAAACCCAATACAGAACAATGGCAAACCGAGGGATTTGCGGCCATTCAGGGGGGAGACTTGGTTCTCCGCTTGTTGGCCTTCACCTAGCAGCTCTGCCATCGGCAACTGGAGCTCGTTCGAAAGCCGCACTCCACATTGAAGCAAGATCCAGGCGTAAATCTAAAGCCTACAGCAGATACCCCAATAACAACCTAGACCTCGAATCCACATCCTGAAACTGTTATTAGGCTTCGCAAGCAACAGGGTTTAGGGATTGTTGTTTATAAGCTCCATTTCAATGAGGCTGCGTCTCACGAGGCTACAGAGCCAGATATTTAGATTAGGGTCTGTTATGCAACCCAGGCCGGATGAGGTGAGCAGAAAGCTCAGGCGCACACAGCCGACCGGCCACTTCGTCCACGAGTTCTGCAGCCTTTCCGGCGGAAATGTGGAATGAAGGGGCCAGAACTTAGTCCTATATAAACCCTACAGCCCCAGTCCCTGAAGTCCCAGTGGTTAGTAGCGAAATGGAGGAATAGGGTACAATTTTAACTACCACTACTACCATTCTTCCATTCCCTACTAACCAAAGGTAAGTACTAACTCGCCAAGGCCCTTAATATAGCTATTCTGTACCCGTTATATAGCCCATTATAGGGTAGGGGTCCCCATTAAGGGTCCCCACCTTTTCCCCTTTGATGTAAGAACTCCCCAAGGCCCCTCTGATCAAACCCTGAAAGCCCTGGCGTGTATCCTAACTACATGGCGAAGTGGAGTCACAGAAGGGTCTCTTTGGAGATCATGTAGGGGTAAAGACTAAAAACCCTAAACTCTAAACGCTAGAACCCCAAAACTTGAACCCTAAACCCCAAAACCCTAAAATCCTAAACCCCAAAGCCCCAAACCCGAAACCGGTGAAAGGAACTCTTCTCACCCGCGCCTCCTGCCATTTTGGGTCGTTCTCAGGCCTCTGTTCGTCTCTTTGAATTGAAGAGCTTGGGGGTGTAGGGGTTAGGGTGATACAGTTTTAGGGCTTTAGGGCTTTAGGGTTTGGCTTGCGTAGTGTTTAGCTTTAGGGTTTGGGAGGATTCGGAGTTTTTAATGGTTTGGACGCTTGCAGGCGCTTTAGAGTTTGGTCTTGGGGGTTTCGGGTTTGCAAGCGTTCGCGGTTTTAGTCCGAAGGGCTTCGGGCTTCCAAGGGTTTTGTTGTTCAGATTTACGCTACACGGCCTTGTCTGTCGATCCTGTTTTGGGGGCTTACAGGGCTGAAATGGGATGGTGTGTCCTTGCCCGATTTCGCGAGGGATGGCGATCGTGGAAGAAGGGGCTAAGGAGTATGCTCACAGCGAGTATGCTCACAGGTTCTGCTGTTTTGCCGGAAAGTTTTGTGGCTTCTTCTGAAAGCTAAATGCCCCCGCTTTGGCATCCTAGAATTAAGGACACTTTACAGGAAACCCTGTGACCCAAGGCTCTGTTATGCTTACACTCTCCACACCCCCTGCCCCGCAACCCAGAGCCCGCAAAACATCCTCAAATCTGAAACCCAACGAGCCCCAAACACCCCCACACCCGCGAAACCCACCAAGGTCTGCGTTGCTTTGCTTTTCCTAGGTGGATGGAGCTTGGTTTTACGATGTTTTGCGACAGGCTATTGGATAATTCCGATATTCCAATGAATCCGGAAGAACCGGATGTGCAAGGTCCTGTTTCCACCAGCCGAAGAAGCTTCAGCTGTCCTCAAGCCCAAGCCCTCGAAGCCACCGACTCCAAATCACCATTTACTCCATCAATCCTAAACCTTCGTAAAACCCCCTAAACCCTAAACCCCTAAAACCCTGCACAAACCCTCAAAGGGTTTCGGGAGAAACCCCCCAACCCAAACCCTCATACAGGCATCCTTCCCTGAATCGGGAATCTATATTCCCTTTTTGAAAACCCTAAAACCCTAGACCAAAGAGAACGCTTAAAGTCTTAAAGCGCCCCCTTATATAGTACCCCTACATATCTTCATATTCTTTGATTAATGGCGATGTGGGCCACTGCGGCCGGAACCCAGGTCCCCCACTTCGCCGCGGCCGCAGCTTCAGCTGCCCGGCGAGCCTCCTGCACGGAAAGGGCAAGGAGCAAGGACCATAATGTAGGAACCTGAATAAGAAACCCTGGGACTATAACCCAAAATAGTAGGATTTATATAAGGAACCCTAATAAAGGCCCAAGGTTTCTTAATCAGGTTCCTACATTACGGTTTGGGGCTTTTAGAAGTTCATAGGGTTTAGAGGGTTGAGTGTTTGCAGGGTGAAGACCACAGGGTTTGGGGCTTTTAGAAGTTCACAGGGGGTTTAAAGGGATGAGCGTTTATATAAAGGGTTTAGAGCTTGGGGTTCGTCCTCGGCCTAGTTTGAGCCTGTGCGCCTAATAATGTGGGGGTCGCATACAGGAAGCCCCGAAAAGCAAAAAATCCTTAGAAGAACCCTCAACTCAAAACCCTCACACCCGTTAAAAATGACTCCATAGAGATACCACACACCCTAAAAAACTCAACCCGCAAGATATGAGTCCCTTGGCACGTGTCCGGGACCCAATGCGAGTCCCTATAGAGCTATGAGTGATGGCATGAAGAGCCAGAACCCAAACCCTTAATATAGCGGTCTGAATATACACATACAGTCTTCTAACTGCTCAGGCCCCAAAACCATGTCCTGCAGAACTCACAATCTTGTAAAACCCCATAAACCCGTTCTAGCATCCCGCAAAAGCCTATAAGTATGTGGGCCACTATATTACGCTAAATGTGAAGCATCCTAAACCGCATGACAAAATAGCCGAACCCAACGGAACCCTTATAATACTTTGGATGTAGCGAGCCTGACACTGCCCCGCGATGAACACAACGACCCCCTTGAAAAACCTATAGGGGTTTAGGATTTAGGGGTTTAGAGTTTGGGGGTTGAGGGTTTAGGGGTTTAGGGTTTGGGGGTTTAGGGTTTGGGGGTTTAGGGTTTCAAGATTTAGGGTGTAGGGGTTTAGGGGTTTAGGGTTTCGGGTTTAGGGAAATCTGTCCATAGGGATCTATTGTGTTGTTTATAGGGTTTCACGGTGGTGTGTTTCATAGGGTTTTGCACACGGATTTTTATAGTGTGCTTAGAGTGTCATATCAATAGAACCATCAAGGCGTGTTCATAGAAGGGTGTTTCTTGGTATTTTACAACATACAAAAACATACAAATAAATACAAAAACATATCGAAAAATACGATCAGCATATAAAAAATATCACCAACATACAAAAAATATTACGCGAATACCAGAAAGTATTTCCAAAATCCCAGAAAATCAGTGTTCAATGCAAGCCCAGGAATGCTCAAACGTCTAAGCACACATCAGACGAGAAACGAATCCGGACGAGCAGTCGCGATGATATGCCGCTAAGACGGTAAGTTAACTTCTGCCTTGTTGCCCAAGAGAGCATACAGACACTCACAGACACAGAAAACAACTTAGGATTAGTCTTCGATAGTTTTGCAACACTCAGCATGGGTCGTAGGCTTCAAACTCAGCATAGAGGACAAAAGCAGCTAACAGACAGCCAATAAATGCAGCCGACATGCAAAAACACTCAAGCGAGATAGCAAAAACATCAAGCAACATACAACACAATAAAGGCGAAGTACAAAAGAATACGAGCAGAATGCAAGAAAATACAAGCAAAATACAAAAGAATACTAAAAAACACGAACAAATATGAAAAAATACAAAAAAATACAAAAAAATGCAAAAAGATACGAAACATACAAAGGAAAAAATACCAAAACAACTAAAAACAATAAAAATACAAATCTGGATTGTCGGTCTGTGTGATTTCTTTTCCCTGAAACAGGCCAGCTGGCAAAGGAAATGCTGCCCGATTTTTTTGCGGTGGTTTTTTCTCGCAGCTTTGACACACTAAACGCCCCTACCCATCACTTGGTTTGGCCTAGGTGCTCCCATAGATCACGACGTGGAGGCCAAACGAGCTTGAGATGGCAGGCGGTTTGCAGGAGGTTCAATCAACTGTTCTACTGACACATGAGACTTTACATGTAGTTACTTATAGTTTTGGATAGATACGACACAGCAGATCCCCCGACAAGACATGGTAACATAGCGATTCGACGAGCGTTTGTTTTCGATTGTCTATGGTATTATTTCGTTTGCCCCTGGCATTTTCTTGTATGTTTTTGTACGTTTTGGTATGTTTGTGTATTTTTGTGTATGTGTTGGTAGGTTTTCGTATTTTTTCCGCATTTTTCGTATGTTGGTATATTTGGGCCCAACCACAAGAAACCACCTTCCATGAACATGCCCCAATGGCACTGAAGATTATAGAGGGCTTTAGGTTCCTTTCCGTGGGGGTTTTATGGGGTTCGACAATGGCTTCATGGGATGCTAAAGGGTCATATTGGGTTCTATGGTAAGGTTTTGGAGGTTTTTTAGAAGCTAGGAGGTATCCACACATTAAAACGCTAAACCTTATATAAAACCCTACACCCTAAACCTTAGAACCCTTAACCTGCAAACCCACAGTTGCCCGAGCAAGTCCGAAAGGAAAAAAACTCTAAAACCTAAACCCCTAAAACCCTAAACCCTGAACCTTAAAAACCCGAAACCTTAAAACCCACAGTTGCCCGAGCATGTCCGACAAAACAAACAAACCATAAAACTCTAAACCCTAAACCTTAAGCCCCTGAACCCTAAATCCTAAACCCCTGAACCCTAAACCCCTAAACCCTAAACCCCTAAGCCCCAAACGGAAAATTCCAGGGCTCGCCTCGGCTTCGGCGGCTTCTGCGGCTGCTTTCACCAAGCCGGCCGCGACAGGCGAGGCTTGGGCCACCTCTTGGGCGGGGCTTCTTTTTAGGGTTTATAGGGCTTAGGGTTTGGGATGGCTTATGGTTGGGGGCTTATAGGGTTTAGGGTTCAGGATGGCTTATGGTTGAGGGTTTATAGGGCTTGGGGTTTAGGATGGCTTATGGTTGGGGGGTTTATAGGGTTTAGGATGGTTTAGGGTTTAGGAGGAGGGTTTATAGGGTTTCGGGTTTAGGATGGCTTATGGTTGGGGGGTTTATAGGGTTTAGGATGGTTTAGGGTTTAGGAGGGTTTAGGGTTTTGGAGGGTTGAGGGTTTATAAGGTTTAGGTTTTTGGATGGTTTAAGGTTTAGGGTTCAAGAGTTTAGGGTTTTTCGGGCTTAGGGCTTTAAGGGTTTCTTTTGGCGGGGTTTCAGGGTGCCTTCAGAAGGGGTTCAGGGCTACTGAAGCTGCTTACGTCTTGGAGGGCCCCTGTAGGCGGGGCAGGTGCTGGGCGGGTCCACACGGGGCCTGGGCAGGTTCCCGTGGAGGGGTTTTCTCCCCTCCAGCTGCTCCCGCCGGTGACGTTGGGGAACGCTGACCCTCATTGCCTGAACTCTCGCTCGGAGAGGGGACGGGTATGGCAGTTGTTTTCCTCACCTGCCGTCTTGACCATGCGCTCATATCGGCATCACATGGCCGGGAGGGGCGGGCCCCTTTCCCATCTCGCGGGCTGCTCGAGCTGGAGTCATCTTCCTGCTCAGGTGCGCCTTGGCTACTACGGCTGGCCTCGCTGCCTCTTGCTCCAAGGAGCTCGAGTAGTAGCTGTACTCCGTTGTATCAGGGGGCGCTGCTGGTTGCGAGCTCTCCGGGCCCGGCTGGTCACTGGCAGAGGCTAGGGTAGCAGAGGATGGGTCCTGAGAGGGTTCCCATGAAGGAAACTTTAGGGGTCCATAAGATTTATAACGGTTCAGGGTTTAGGTTATCATCTTCTTGGTTTCTGATTCCTTGATTGAGGGATTTGTAGGGTTGAGGGTTAAAGGTACGAGAAGGGTTCCTCTAAGGGGGCTAAGGGTTCCCATAAATGAAGGGATACTCGTGGTGTTGCCTTTGAAGGCGACTATAAGGAGTACCATAGAAACTTCCTGTTTGAGGGTTTTTATGAAAGGGCACTATAGGAAGTTCTTTGAAAGGTTGCGATACTTGGGTCTCACTTAGGTGATGCGAGAAAGGTTCAGGGTTAGTGATGTTTAGGGTTTAGGTGCTTGTAGTCTTTTAGTGTGTGCACCATAATGGTTTCCTTGAAAGGTTACTTCACAGGGTACTCTAAGGGTTCCTACAAGGGTTACGGATCACGTCCTTCTCCAACCTTCAAGAAGTCCAGGTGTTTGTCTTCTGACGGCTTGTCTTCTGAGGGCTCGTTCTTTGACGTGGTGTTGCCAGACTGGGCAAGTTCTGAGCGAAGAAGAGAAACTTCTTGTTGTAGCCGGTGGGTTTGCTTCTTTAGCTTTGTCGCGTGGCGTAGTGCTCTCTCTTGGACTTGTCAGCAAGTGTAGCCGACGAAGTGGACGCCGTCTCAAAACACCAAAGCTACACCTGCGATCAAAAGCTTGATAAGCAAACGAATAAAAGCCAAAGCCTGCAAGGCTCAGGTCTTGTAACGAAAGGCTTCGTGTTTCGGTTTGAGGGCTTAGGGTTGGGGTTCGAGATTCTGAGATTCTGATATCTTCTGTTCTTGAACCCCCGAAGGATTCATCAGGGTTTGAAGCGATTAAAATCTGCTTAGGGCTCATGCGCAGGTTCTTAGGGTTTAGGGTTCAGGCTTTAGGAGTCCCAACTTTGATATATTCAGGGTTAGGATGGGATATCCCCCCTCCCCCTCTTCCCCTCCCTCTCCTAGAAACAGGAGAGTATTTGGGGCCAGGGTTTAAGATTCTGTGATTAGCAGAAGTGAAAGATGTAGAATGCTTCGGGTCAAGTCTCCTACGGTCACCGGTATACCCTGAACAATCCGTGTAACAAGGAAGCCTGAATTATTGGGAATACTGGCCTTGCGGATTCCTTAGAAAGTACCTGGAACCCCCCAAAATATGTAGAATAATGGCCTTTTACAGGTATTGGGCTATTATTCTCCCTACTTTTGGGGGTATAGGTAAAAGTATCCCGGCATGCCATAGTCTAATTATTGGTAAGCTAACCAGTGGTTTTCGGGGTTCCCTTGGCTCTTTAGCTCCTGATTTAATAGGGATTATCATCATCCCGCTGGCTCCTTAGCTCCCACAATATCAATTGTTAGTACGGCTCCATCCTCCCCTTTCTTCCCATGATTCAGCTTCAACCAGCTTGAATCAGGAGAATCAATGTAAGACAGGGCAAGAAGGTCAACTGGGTGGACCTAGCCTTAGCACTTTAGAGTTCGCACTGAGGTTTAGCTTTCTGAGATTTGGGGTCCCTGAACCCTAAACTCAAATCCTAATCAGCCCTCAACCTAGCTAGGACCAGGATCCTCAAATTGCGAGTGTTTCAGTGTTTCACTTTACGGCCTCGGGTTCGGGCATCAGCGCGCAGCATTTTCGGATGACTCTACTGCGATTGCAGAGTCAGTGCTTTGCGGATGAAGACATGAAGGTCCAGGGAATGGGATCGAGTAGCATAGAAGCCTGCATGATTAACAATACTATTCCGTCATGGTTCCTACTATACACCCCCAACCCTAAACCCTAAAACCTACCACATACCCCCAAACCCTACTCTCCTCGTTAAGGTGGCAACAGTTCAGAAGGGGAACACGGATTAGAGTCACCAGAGACTGAGGGAGATGACTGATTCAGAGTAACTTCGGGGACGCAAGTCGCAGGTACACTAGGGATGTCAGAGTAAGATTGGGTGTTCTAGGGTTCAAGGTCTGGGGGTTTAAGTTCTATAGTTTACGGATTTGGGGCTTAGGTTCAGGGGATTGAAATTATCATCATCATCATCATCATCATCATCATCATCAACAACATGGCCAGCATTATGATTATGGCCCTTAGCCATGCCCGCATTCTTATCGTCATCATGACCACCATCTTCAACCTCATTCTGACCGCCATCATTCAACTCCAAAACCCCCAAGCACCACACCCCAAGCCGTAAAACCCAAATCAACCAGGCATTAAACCCCACACCCTTGTGCCCGAAAACCTGCCCTAAACCCTCTAAGCCTCACCCGACACCCAAAATCTGACGCTGTAAACTCTCAACCCTAAATCAAACCATCAACCCCAAACCCTGACTCTGGGCCTCGAGGCCCCGGAGACTGTTCCCAGCTGCCGCCCAGGCGTCGAGTGTGCGGCGCAAGCGTTTCGTCTGATGGCAGGGTTGAATAGGGTTTAGGGTTATATAGGGTTCAAGTTCAGGGTCTATAGGGTTTAGGCGGTTTAGGGTTTAGCAGGTCGGTTGCTTGCTCGGTTTAGGATTCTTTAAACGTTCAGGGCGTGCTGTAGGGCCCAAGGTTCAGCTGTAGGGTTCAGCCGCGTCCTTAACTTCTGCTCGTGGAGTGGGTTGTCATCGTATTCATCCTTGATGATGGTTGTGTCAGAGGCTGTTGGGAAGTATTTAGTATTGTAGTATAGTACATAACAGTGTACCCCTAGCCTTCAAGCTCAATTCACAGCTTTCTCTTCGTCACGGGGAATGGACAGTACAGAGGCCAACAGAAGCCATATGCACCCCTGTCATGGATAGCTCCACTTGCCATTGTCACCTCCCTGGAATAAGCCTCGAGAAGCTGTTCCGAGAATAGCTTGCACTTCGACTAGGGTTCTGCATTAGAGTCATCTTGCCAGAATTGTCCGGCAAGTCTATGCCTTTCAAAAGGCTAGGCATCCATCACCAGGTGTTGACAGTCGCCAAAAGCCTGAGGTCGCTCTTCCAAGGTTCCTTCCAGAAATACACGTCAAATTATAGGGCCTTGATTTATGTGGGTGCCCCGGTGGCGAGGTTCAGGGTGTTTGGTTGCATTTCCCTCAGACCCTGCAGTCCGAAAGGTCCTGACATCCTTTGCAGCCCTTAAAGCCTTACGAACCAAAAGTGCTACAAAATTAAACGGCGCGCCAAAATGCTATAACAACACTGCGCTCGTATGGCAGGGCAGTACGAGGCGTTTTCTCCAGTCGACGCCGGCTTCCGCAGGGATGAAATGGAGTTCTTCAAGGATCTGTCGGGCTCTTTCGTGTTTAAGAGAACTGTCAGCAATTAGTGACATGAGTTGTTTTGTTTGTGTTTGTCTGAGGGCCCTTTTCCAACTGTTCGTTAGTAGCCGAAATTCCCAGCTAGTAGGTTAAAGGCTTAGGGCTCAGGACTCATGTCAGCCACTCCGTGCAGCCCATCGAAACGACCAACCCAAAATTATGTCCATATGTTTGTTTTTGTTTGGGGGGGGGGCTGTGTATGTGATGAAATGTAATGTGAAGTAATGTACTGTAATGCAATGTGTATTATCTCATGTATAGTGCGATGTGGTGTAAGTGTATTGTAGCATACTGTAGTGTCATGTGGCATCATGTTCTGTATGCACTGTCGTGCAACGAAAACGCCGTGCAAGACTATGTACTGCTATGTAGTGTTAAGTAATGCAATGCAATGCAATATATGTTATACAGTGTGGTGTAATGTAAAGCTGTGTTGCGAAGTTTGATGTCATGATACGTAGCTGTAGGGTGACTTAACATGGTGCCTGTGCAAGCTTGTGTCATATTATGTGTCCCACCATAATGTTATGCAATGCTACGTGGTGTTATCTATTGCAAATCAGTGTTATGTGTTGTTATATAGTGTTAGACCTGTTAGGCTATGTGACGTTTTGCGGCGTTATGTACGGCTGCTATGTAGTGACGTTTAATTAATGCTGTGCAAGGGAAGTGCGTATGTATGTACACATACACGCACTCATGCATGTCTGCATGAATAATTTAACCATCCTGTCTAGAGGTGCGACACGAGTACTACACCTTGAGGAAACCGAGACCAATTGCGGGGCCTCATCGTCTGTCACTGACTCAATTTGGACCTTCAGTGCCTCGCAGAGCATCTTTCATTGCTTAGGAGTGTAGTGCTCGCGGAGTTGTGGGTTCAGGGTGTGCTGGTTTGGGTTGTGTGGGCTTATCGGCATGGCAGTCAGGCCCGCTGATCAAGACCTGCCGGGCCAAAAATTGAAGTCTTCCTCTTCTGAATGCATCCCCAAGATTTTGCAGATGGATTCTGTCGTGTTAAAAGCGGGCCGATACACTGTTCTCCATATCCGACGCCACTGAAACCTCAAACCCAAACAACCAGAGCCCACCACAAACAAAAACACTATAAGTTCCTTTCAGGAACCCGGAAAAGGGACCTTAATTACCCGCGTGTGGCTCTGCAGACCGACAGCCCTCTTTGTGTGGCCCCTGGTTATTTGTTCATCAAGGTTGAGAGTTTAGAGGTTTAGGGGCTTGGGGTTAAGATGGAGGAACCTGGTTAAGACACCCTGGGTCTTTATCGCGGCTCTTTTTATGGATCTTAATATTTTTGGGCTGTAGGACAGTTTCTTAGGTTAGATAACTTCGGGGTAGGGCTCGAAATTTTTGGGCTACCTCATGCCCTTTCTGTTTTAAGGATCAACCTGGCACCATCTGGCAGTTTCAGAAACCCCTGCATTCAATCTGAAAAAGCTATCCTTTCTGCAAGGAACCATATCAAGCAAAATCCTTGTTCAGGGACGCTGATATAGAAACTTAGATAGTCAATAGGAGGATACTCATTGCCAGGACCCCTAGATAGATACCAAGAGGTCCAAGAACCCCGTTGTTGCACGGAGCGTGTATGATCTGGGGCCAAGACTATGCTATGGATCCAGGTAGACATATACTCTAATTGTACCCCTCAGCCCGAACATATGTCCAAGGGTAAAAGGAGGGACCCTTAATAAGGACCCCTAAAAACCCTTAATATAGCTACTATATACCCATTATATAGCCCATTATAGGGTAGGGATCCCCATTAAGGGTCCCTCCTTTTCCCCTTTGATATATGTGTTCCGAGCCCAAAAGTACAATCGCGGCGCTGGGTCAGGTCGGAAGCGGCCGTCAGCATGGCAAATCCTCAGATTCTTTAAAGGGATCTATAGGGGTTCCTTTAAGGGATCTACAGGGCTTAGGGTTTTGGTCTTGGGCTTCGGGTCTTAAGGGGGGGGGGACTCTGGCTCCAGGTTTCATGCTGAAAGGCCTTGGCAGGCATACTATAGGGTTACGGGCCAATTTAGGGTTTAGTAGGGACAGTTCAGATCCAAGATTAAAGCCGTCGCGCCCGCAAACACAAAACGGGGAACAGAAACTTCCAAATGTACACAAAAACCACAAGCCGGCAACTTCCCTACCAACATCACTACCGGACCGATGCTTATTGATACTGCTGGCTCTGGCGACGGTGACGCTCACGACGTCTATCTGCAACGCCTACCAGTACGTCTCCTTCTAATTCTGTCCTGTTCTCCTCCTACTCATATTGCTTTTGCTGTTGCTGCTTATACAACTACTACGTGGCAACGATGATGATTCCTCTTCGTCTTGGTCCTCGAACTGGTGGAGCCGTGCCGCAAAACACATCGTCCCGGGTCTGATGAAAGTTGTTTTTCAACGTACAACCTTGTTGCGCGCTCTACCTCTCCCTGTCTCCCTCTCTCCCTCTCTCCATCTCTCTCCCTCCGCGCCATCTTCAGCATGATATCTATCATGCCGGCCCATCGTGCCGCTTGCATCTTTTTCTCATGTTGTGGGGCACTCCAAGAGCTGCGCGGTCGGTGGCAACGATGCTTTCTTGCATCCGCCTCCCTGCCAACCGGCGCTGCTCTGCCTTCTCATTGCCGTGCAGCGCTAGGAGATCAGCACTCGACTAGCCAGCACGAAGGATTTCAGGACAGGATCCATCTGGTCCTAGCTCCATGTCATGACTGTTTGCTGGCTACCGCTGAGCCTGCGCTTGCAGAAAAAGCATGGGAAACATGCACCGCGATCCCCGAAGATATAGAAACACCTAGGCCCCAGAAACCAGAAATCCCGACCATTTAGAGCTGAAGCTTTGGTCCGTAAGATGTCGAGGTCCGCTACTCATTATGTACGACTTGAACAGTCTGGAATTCGGCCCCACAACCCTAAAGCCTATTAAACCCTAAACCCTAAGCCCAAACACCCAAGCCCTATACTCCATCAACCCTTTAATGTGGGGGTCGGTTTAGGAATATAGGCCTCTTTAATGCGTCGGCTCCGGGGCTAATTCCGAATCTTACCAAAGATTTGGGTGTTCTAATTAATGCGTTTTGTTTTTGGCTGGGGTGACTTTTTGGTGGCGGGGCTGTGCTATTTGCTGATGGTCAATCTTATAAGGCAGCCGCGACCTAAACCCCCACCCAAACCCCCACCCAACCCTAAAACCCTGGCCCTGAAGCCCGAAAATCTCTTGCAGAATTGTTTCGCATATTGGGGCGTCAGGAATGAGACTCTGTACTATTACTGTACTACTACTGTACTACTATTGTACTATTGTACTGCTGCTGTATGCCTTGCTTATTGGGGGGGCTGCTAGGGTGAACCGCCGAATTGGGAATTGGACCTTTGCTCGACAAAGGCCTCTCCAGTAGTACAGCTTGTATAAAAAACTCAATTTTGGGTCCAATCTGGACCGACCTTTGTTTGGGAAGGGTTTAGGGCTTAGGGTTTAGGGTTTGTTAGGTTTAGGAGTTTAGGATTCGTTAGGATTTAGGGTTTGTTAGGGTTTAGGGTTCAGGGTTCAGGGTTTAGGGTTTCAGGCGCTGGCTTTATGCTTTGTTTATTGGGGGAATGTGCTCACTGGCTTTATTTTCTGTACTATTACTGTATTACTACTGTACTACTGTACTACTGTTGTACTACCACTGTACTGTTGTTTTACTATTGTACTACTATTGTACTACTACTGTACTATTACTGTACTACTATCGTATTACTGTAC
The DNA here is from genome assembly GCA_905221615.1 of Symbiodinium sp. CCMP2592. Lineage (NCBI taxonomy): Eukaryota > Dinophyceae > Suessiales > Symbiodiniaceae > Symbiodinium > Symbiodinium sp. CCMP2592. The sequence goes on along the minus strand of CAJNDT010001813.1, from coordinate 217,162 downwards.
TATAATCGTACTACTACTGTACTACTACTGTACTACCACTGTACTGTTGTTTTACTATTGTACTAATGCACTAGTATTGTACTACTACTGTACTACTACTGTACTACTACTGTACTACTATTGTGCTACTATTGTACTACTGTACTATTATTGTACTACTACTGTACTATTGTACTACCACTGTACTACTTTTGTATTACTATTGTACTACTGCACTACTATTGTACTACTACTGTACTACTATTGTACTACGGTACTATTATCGTACTACTACTGTACTACTACTGTACTACTATTGTGCTACTATTGTACTACTGTACTATTGTTGTACTACCACTGTACTACTGTTGTATTACTCCTGAACTACTGCACTATTATTGTACTACTATTGTACTACTACTGTATTATTTCTACTGTACTACTATTGTACTACTGTACTATTATTGTACCGCACCAAGCTTCAGACGTGGTCGATTGTGGGTGGGAGTGTGGGAGTGTAGGTTACGGAGGCAAAAGTGTTCAAAATGAAGGGTTTTTAGTCTTGGTAGTAATCTTGGACTGATCGGGGCTTGGTTTCCAGCATTTGGTGATCCCCAGACCCCCCCCGACCCCCGACCGCGCATTCGCGCAGAACCGCAGACCCTGCACCCAAGCCAGCCCCCAAACCCCGGCACCTCCCAATTCCCTGCCACTCAGACCCCTGACCCCTGTCCGGCGTCACCGGTTCCATATTAAATAGAATTTTTTTTTTGGTCGGGGGGGACCCTTCAATTAAACCAGGTTTGGAAGGCTTTCGGGCTTCGGGTCTTCAGAACGGCCGTCGAGGGCCCTCTCTCTTCGACGTACTCGCAGCAAAGAGCTTCCATTCTAGAGTTTTACATAGGGGACTGAACTACACTAGGGCCTTCGGGGGAGAATGTTATACATGTACTTAGCTTTGGAAGGGCTATCAGAGTAGAAATTAATTAATTCGAATTATACCGACCCCTAACTTCTGCTTCATCCCGGCTGCCTTGCACCCGGTCACGGCTTGGGGTCCAACAAACTAATTCATGTAGGATTAGACATGTACATTGTTATTCCTTTTCTGGCTTAAGTACCCATAAAGATGTAAAATGTTGCCCAACTATGGCAAAGCAAATTAGCCTAGCCTCAGCTATGAAGCGCTGTCATGGCCTGCCGCTGAAGCAGGCCTGACAGGCTCGGAGGAACACAGTATGTTTTGAAGTAAAACCTATGTAGCGACATGGGTAGTTGTCATATCGCCCTTTTCTGGGTACCCTAAATATTAGGTGCCGTATCATCATAATAAGGACCCCCCAAAAGGGACCATAATTTTGACAACCACCCACATGGCAGTTTATAGCGGCTCTCACAAGAACCTTACGTTTAGCGTTCAAACGCTCCGGATGTTCCCATTGCCCGAAACAACCACCTCGCAAAGACGAGAAATGCTAAGCCTGCTTAATTCAAGAAAGCCACCACCATGGAACGCGGCCGCCGCCTCAGAGGCTGCGCGCAGAAGACCCTAAACCCCCAAAATCAAAAACCCAAGCCCAAGACACCATCATCAGTCTCCCCAAACCCAGAGCCCCAATTGGCCAACTAACCCAGAGAGCCCAATACCCCTTAATTAAGGAATATAGCTTAAATCTTAATATGGAGCCCTATATAATTTAAGCCATATTCCTTCATTAAGGAATATGAAGCCCTAGATAATTTAAGCCATATTCCTTAAGTAAGGGGTATTCGGCTTTCTGGGAACCACATTAAGAAACCCTGGTCTCGCAGCCGCAAAGATCCCTCCGGCGGTTTCCGAAAATTGGCGACCCTAATAGGGTTCCTTGAAAGGGTTACTAGAAGGGTTCCTTTAAAGGGCTCTATAAGGGTTTAGGGGGTTTCCGAAAATAGGGGACCCTAATGTACTACCCCTAAACAGTAGGATCCTTATTGTAACGACCCCAAATTACGGCACCCCTAATTTTCGGAAACTCCCATATAAAGATCCGCAATAAAGACCCCATGCGGGATGAATGTATGGGACGCTTATGAATGTTTGCGATAGGGTTGTGTTGGGGGCACTGTTTGGACTACAAGATGTTATAATTGCTAATTGTTGCGAGTCTTGGCTTTGGCCGCAAATCGGGCCGAAGTGCATCTTTCGGGCCATAACAGAGAGTTGAACCGATTCTGCTACGGAGCCTTGACAACTAGAATGGGGTCTTGGGGGGTACGGTATACTATGACCCCGATGCACCCTGTGACTCATTATCCAGGGTTCCAAAATCATGTTCTTCTGCGTCCCTTTGGAGCAACCCTAAACCATAAACTGATGGGAGGCCAAAAAGGGGGTTTAAGATACTTTTGGTAGGGATTCCTTAATATGAACCCTATTGTGAGAACCCTATAGTCCCTACTAAACCCCCATAGGCTGAAACCCCTTTTGGCCTCCGATCAAAAAACCACTGGGAGACCAGGCATGGATCCGTGGCCGTGGTCAGAAGCACGGCAAGTGGGGCATCGAACTCATCTGCCTCCGGCTTGTCGGTTTTCAGGAGGCTTCTGGACTTTGGGGCGGCGGGAGATATGATGTACCCTTTAAGGGTTGCCTTTCAAAGGGTTCTGTGAGGGATCTATAGTAGGGTTCGAAAATATAGGGGGCCTTAATAATTAGAATAGAGGTTTCGGGGCCCAGTGTACTATAATTATAGTAAGGAATCCCCCAATGTCGTATAGGTAATTCTACAGGCCGAGTCAGGCCCCTGTGTTAGGTTTGCATCGGGATTACAATTGAGGGAACCTCTGCGAAGTGGAAGCTGACGCGTATGGGTTTGGGGTTTAAGAATCAGGATTAGGGTTTGGTAAAGTGCCGCGGATTGGCGCTGGATTCTCGATCGCAGGCTGGACACGCAGTCCTCTACCTATGCTAGAAAGATGTCATCAGCATCTCAGGGGAAGAAATGTCATGAGGCATTGAAGGTGGTTGATCAGATTAACCTTGGTTTGGCAAAACTGCAAGTAGCTGGAGTTTTGCTTCCAATGCGGAAGCAGAGAATCAGCAACTCGGCAACACGGGTGCCTTGGCAACGCGAGCCGTGACAACATCCCACGTGGAGTCAGCATTGTGACAGTCTGTGGACTTGCCTGCACCTCTCACAACCTGAGCAAGAGACTCCGCAGAGAGATAAGAAGCCTAATATAATCTAGACTAGATGCCCGGGTCTGAGTATAAAGACTTCCAAATGTGTTCCTTTTATACACTACCAATACCCATCATGTTCTGGAAAGGCCATGTTCCTGTGGCCACCACCCACATGCCGTCAAGGGAGTACCTATAAACCCTAAACCCCTAAACTCTAAACACATAGCCCCTAAGCCCCAAAACCTCTACACTCTAAAGCCCTACACTAGCCCTACACTCTACACCCTGAACCCTGAGCTGCTAAACCCCTCAACCCTAAACCCCTGAACCCCTAAACCCGAAACCCTTGCACTGTTTCAAGCTTCGGAGATGATAAAAAGTTAGGGACTGTAGGGGTCAGACCTGTTTTGGTCCGGAAAATCTGTTCTGAACCCCCCAAAATCCTAAGCCCCCGAGCGCCGAAATCGAACCCCTAATGCCCAAAACCCGGATATCGGGTTCAGACTTTGGGGGCCCTAAACCCTCAGTGAGGCGTCGGACTCATTCATGATGGCACCCCCTTGTAGTCCTTGTATACTATATACTTGGATGGCTTATGTTTAGATTTAGGGTTTTCTGGTTTACTGTGATATACCACCAAAACCGCAAAGCTCCTGTATTAACAAACCTTATAGCCCTTATACACTTAGATAGTTTAGGTTCAGGTTTAGGGTTCTGGGTTTGCTGTGATATACCACCAAAACCCCGAATGCTCCTGTACTAAACCCTATAGACCCTGTGGCCCGGAGCACCCCGAACGTCCCTGCACCTCACAGTGCTCGATCTTCCACATGGCTCTGGCCTCTCGGATACAGCTAAGGATTAGAATTGTGAAGGGTTTCCTTTAAAATAGGAGTACTTCAAGGGTTGGGGGTTTTGGGTCCAGGGCTTGCTGTATCTGCTACCGTTTTGGATTTAGGGGATTTGGGGCTTTGAGATGTTGCTTTGGGCTTTGGGGCTGAACTGATTGTCATGTCTGTCTCTGGTACTTGAAATTGAATACCTATCAACCCTTGTAAGCGCGAAACGCAAACCTAAACCGCAAACCCCCGACAGCACTTGTGCACATCCAACAAAGTGTCCTGCATCAGGGTACCCTGCCGCACTGCCACAGACCGAAACGGTCTGGGTTGGGTCGACGGGACTGTTGGGGGTAGGGATTTGCGGACTATGGTGGAGTGTCGAATCTTTTGCATGCGTCCACAAGGTTCAAGCGTGATCGATTCGACGAGGCCTGCTTGTACTCTGGAGGGAGCCCTTTCCAGACGATGTCCATGGATCTCAGCTTCGTATCACCTGGGGCAGGGCATTACTTCCCCAAGCCAAACCGAGAGTTTAACCCTAAACGCTAAACCACTAAACCCCTAAACTCCTAAAGTCCTAAACCCAAACCCCTAAACCAAACACAAAACCAAACACACTGCTAGGCTTCAGGGCTTTTGTGGGTATGAAGCTTCAAATCTGCAACAGGAAACCTCCGGAGCGGCACGGAAAATCGGGACGATTTAAGGGCTATTACATGGTTTCAGAGGACTCAAGTCCCCCAACCTTTGCCGGTTCAGGGTTTGGTGCCGTTTATGGTAAATGACTCAGACAAAAGGCCTCCATGTTAAACCTGTAACCTCTATACTGAACTTAGAACCCTAGCAAAAATTATAATTTTAGCTGTTTCTTAAAGGTTTATAATAACCAAAAACTGAAAATTATTTCTAAGTACCCCTAAGACCTAAGCTAGTTTAGTAGGCTACTTCTCTGGAACTCCCATGCACGCTGAATAGGATCCCAAAGCCGGCACATAAAGATGAAGCTTCGAATGAATGGGGTTAGGTTTCAATCCGCTATGTGCAGACTCTGCGGTCGCGGGATGGTTTGGATTTAGTATTGCGAGCTTCAGGGGAAGCGTTTGGCATTCACCGCTTCGACGCAGGGTACACAATTCGGGATTTTGGTTCAGGGTTAAGTCAGGGATTTACGGCTTTCGGCCTCAAAGTTTACAGTTTTGCGGACCTAGGGATTTAAAAGCCTTATTATAGGTCCTTAATAATTGGAATCGGGGTGTATATTAATGACTGTAAAGATAATAAGGAACCCCCGAAACCCTGTTCTGAGTATTAAGGCGCCTACATTAATCCTCAAACTCCACGGTTTGTCCATGGCCTTTCTCACGCACCACACGGCGGAGTTTGAGCGGCTTGCCCTGCTCACCTCAGAAAGACAGGACAGCGAGCAAAATATCTGAACATCGCTCAGGTCTACAGATAAGAAAAACCAGAGCCGAAGAGTGATTTGTTGCTTGGGTTCAGGTTTTGGGGTAGAGCCTTCCGGATGTAAGCGGAGAAACTCGTGACTTCCCTTTTCAGGAGGCTTCTTCAATCAGTCGAAAATTCAAGAAACCTCCATGGAACGGTCCATGGACCCAAGTAGTATATACTTTGGGCCCAATGTACCTATATAGGGAGTACTTTAAGGCCAAAGTGTATACTTTTCGGGTCCAGGGCCTGCGGTCCTCATGAATTTGCGCACTGGCCGGGAGGGCTTTCCCTGGCTGTAGACATTCCCCTAAACCCTAACACAAGGCAGGCCAATGCCCAAAAGTGCCTTCAAGAATTGGGTCTGTAGACTTCCGAAGCTTGTATGCATAGACCACTCTTTCTCTCTCTCTCTCTCTCTCTCTCTCTCTCGTCTCTCTCGCCTCTCTGTATACACATATATATATATATATATGACAGACAGATGGATGGATAGGTAGGTAGATGGATAGGCAACGACCATCTACTACACATCGATACACTATAGCCCCTGCATCTTTCACACTAAACACTCTACTTGGAGGATCATGGGACTTAGTAAGTAAGCTTATACCTTAATTGGGGTTATAAGTAATTAGAAGTATAGTTACCCTAATTGTAACCCTAGTTATTATGATCATTTAAGTAGCCCCCTCCCCAGCCCCCTCTCCGCCCTAATGCTCATCCAAATGGCGCTTGAAGCCGTCACGCTGCTTCGTGTAAACTCCGGCGATGACCTGGCACTTCGAGTGGAGCTATGAGAGCTTACTATGGGGGCCTTAACAACAAATTAGAAGAGTGTTTTGGAGTATCTTAAAACTTTAGATATCATAAGAAACCCTACTGAACAGTATGGATAAATATTCAGGCTCCTACAAAACCCTAAACCCTAAACCCTAAATGCTCAACTCTAAACCCTAAACCGCTTAAGGGTTTCGGCTTCTGGAGTCTGGAGTTGCGGGGACTTGCCGTAGTTGATCATGCTACAACACTGCAGGACTTCTGGTTCGAGGTGTACAACTAGGATACCCAGTAACCTAAGAATAAAAAGGCCTTTCTTTTTGGTATTGGGTAACTTTACAGGGAACCTAGGACTACAAAAAGGGAATAAGGGTACTACTGGGCATCCTAGACAATGTTTAGGGCTTGGGTTTAGGATTTAGGATTTAGGGTTCAGAGTTTAAGGATTGGGTTTACGGTTTAGGGCTTTCGGCTTGTTCATGTAACTTGGGCTGTGCTGCTTGCTGGGACTGTGCTGCAATCGTGCTTAGCGCCAAGCTGCCAAAGCTGGATATCGATGAATGCTGCTTCCCTGAAACCCAGCACATGTGTATAACTATGTATGTATATATATATATATATATATATGTGTATACATATGTATGTGTATCATAGGTGCTTGCTACAGTATATCGTAGAGTATTGCATTATACTCTACCGTAACATACAGGGTTCCGGATGTATGGGTTTAGGGTCAAGACCCCCGCAAAAAGCAGAATGCATGCCCTTAATACAGGGGCCTGCAGGACTAGACTAGCGCTCTGTGGCCCATGATACTATGGGAGTTTCCGAAAATAGGGGACCCTATTATACTTCCCTAAATAGTACGATCCACATTACAAGGGCCCCAAAATAAGGTACCCCTAATGTTCGGAAACTCCCTTTAACAATGTTAGAGGAAACCCTAGCCCCA
>CAJNDT010001813.1:187500-207500 GCA_905221615.1 Symbiodinium sp. CCMP2592 | reverse complement strand
CATGTACACGCATAAGCAGAAACAACATTATGCTCGTGGAGATGTGTAGACCATGTTAGAGTTTGTCCCCATCGTGCTGTGTAAGCGGGTGCAAGGTTCTAGTGATTCTAGTGGAGATCACAGATTGTATGCATGATCCAGGCCCACTTCGTGGGCATTGCAGGGGTAGATAATGGCACATATGGCGCTTCGAACACGGAGTTGTGCTTGTTGAACTTGACAAGAGAAAAATGGGTAGTCCTGGCAGAGGCCAACAACTGGAACATCTCCACGACCCACACATCCTCATCTGACATCTTTCAACAGAAAAAGAATTGAATAAGCACCGAGCAGTTGAGTCTGCTGGATATCAGGTTTGATGGGTATCGCTTTATGGAGAGATGCTACCTTTCGACGCACATTGAAGTGAAGGTTGCACCATCAACCGCACGCTCCAGCCAAACCGTGCACCCACACCGCACCTTCGACGCTACTCCCCTAAGCCCTAAAGCCTACATCTGACTTCTTGAACCACCCGAAAGCACAAGCTAGCCGCGAACCACAGGCACAACATTAGAATACCCGCTGTACACCCAAGATCCAAGGACCCTGAAGATGAGTACAACGACGAGTAGAAGCCCAAATTATATCCAAAGAACTAAAATCACTGACCGTACAAATCAAGCCTCAAATCAATGTACAGGGCCAGGCAAAGAACCTGGTAAAAGGCTCTTGGGTATACTCTGTTTCGATCTCATGGTTTTACAAAGACTATAAGGGAATGTTACAAGTAGTAATAGTTCATCCAGCGTAGAAACTTAAGAAGCCCTGCTCCTGTATATCCCCCCCAAAAAGAACAAAAAAAGTGGTTCCGGGAACTGAACCCTAATGATGACTTGAGGTTTGTTAATCAGTATCAATCACGCTCCTACATTGGACCCCCCAAAACATTAGGATCCATATATCAAAAATGAAGAACTTTAATTCCAAAAAAAACCCAAGCTTCTTAATCAGGTTCCTACAGTAGGGCCCTCATAGAACCCTATAGATCCCTTAAAGGAACCTTTCTAAACTGAACCCTGAACCCCTAAACCCTATATTATTCTACTTCTGGGAGACTGGCCTCCGCCACCATAGGCACTGGCAGCTTCGCGGGCATGTGCCTGAAGTTTTCAGCAGGCCGGAAAGACCAAGCTTCGGAGGCTATACCATGGGGGCCTGGATTGTTGCAATAGAGCCTTGGGGCATGTTATGGTAGAAACATGTAAAGGAATGGTGCCTTTGTAATTAGAATAAGGATTTGGGGTATCTTGGGGTAGAAAATATTGAGCAAAAGCCAGAAATGGTTACTTAATCATTAGAACAAGGTTTTGAGGATATACTATGGTAGAAGATTATGCGGAAAGCCGGACTTCTTGAATACTTTCCATGTCCTTTCTAGTCCTTTGTCAGCTGTACATGGTTGAGGTTGCTCCAAACCCCACAGGCTGAACCCCTGAACCCCCAAAGCCCAAGACCGCTGAATCCTGCCCTGAACACCTGAACCCTTATCTAGTTCATGGCTGGGATAGGATTAACAACTAACATGTTTATTCCTTGTTAGGTTGAAGTATCCATAAACATGTAAAATGTTACCCAACTTTAACAAAGTTATAGCCCCAAGAGCTCTAAATCTTGAATTCTCAACTCCCTGAGCCCCTCAACATCCAAACACGGAACCCCTGCCTCCCTCGCAGCACTGAGCTTCCGATGAGCTGGATGGCTTGCTCCAGGGCCGAAGATGAGTGGGCGCAGTCTGGCCGATCAGGGACTGTCGCAGGGTTTGGGGCAGAGTTTCGCACCGTTTGCTCGATGGCGAACGGGGATTCCAGTTCAGGGGTACATGGGATTCAGAAACCCAGGCCTTCAGAAGCTTTGGGTCTTTGGGGGTGCGGCCTTTTTCGCACAAGCTACCAACAGTGACAGCTATGCACACGCCTATGAGTCACCATCCAGAAACCGCCCAATTGCCATGACGGAGCGGCAGGGCTATCTTGCGCAGGACAGAATGCTTTGGGGGTTTCTTGGGTTTAGGGTTTCGGGGCCGTGAAGTGGCGTGAATCAGCATGCCTGTTTTTCGCCCTCATACGACCGTTTCCTTAGTTGCAGTTTTAGTCAATCACCAGTCTGGGAAAGGGTCCGGAGTTTAGGATTCGTCGGGGTCTAATGTAACTCACAAACCCTACCTTCATGAGGATTCTAAAAGGGTTTCGAATATTACAGCTTTTATAAGGAACGAGGATTTACTGGTCATCATCCCATACAATGATGACGATCATCATCATCATCATAATCATAATCATAATCATAATCATCATCATCATCATCAGCGTCAACATCATAAACGGGATCTTGAACATTCCCCTCATATTATAAGGCCCTGGAAGACAGCTTATGTATTCCTCAGTGGTCCACATTCATCAATAATGCCGAGCCGAGGGGTGAACCTCTGGGTTCAAGGCAAGGTGCAGGTGCGGCTTAGGGCTTAGGGTTTCGTCAGGATGCGCATGTATCGTCTTCTCCGGGTGTATCCACACACAGAAGTCGGATCGCCGGCTCTGTGGGTGCTCCTCGAAGATGACAAGATGTTTCTCATCCTGTGTTCGCAGCGGACACGACAGAGCCTCATCGGTTGTTACGATGAAACTCCTCCTCACTTCTTGCTTCTCCTCGCTGGACGAGCCGGCAAACCTTCGCGCGCACAGGCGCAGCGCTTTGGCACCCGCTGCAGGCAATTGCTTCCGTGCCAGCCATTGAATCAGCTCAATCAACTCCTGCTTGGTCAGGGAGACGTCCAGCGACTTTTTTCGTGTAGAGGTCTCCCTTCGAGTCTGCGGAGTTGAAGATGGAGGCAGGGTACTGCTTGGAGCTGACGAAGTCCATGCGGGTGGTTGTCAAAATTCTGGTCCCTTTGAATTTTGGGCACCCTAAATATTATATAGGTGCCGTATTATAATAAGGACCCAAAAATGGACCCTAATTTTGACAACTACCCATGTATAAAGCCTCAACCCTATACTGGTGGATAATGTCAGGGTTTAGATCAGCACGGGACACACAAGCTGCGGCTGATGTCTGATGGTTTTGGACGCAAGCCTTAAAAGAAACCAAGCACGGCTTAGGGTTTCGGGTCTTTAATAAGCTTCTGGACCCTAAACCCCAAAACCCTAGAACCGCTGGACTTTCCACTGCCCTCTGCATCACGCCTGCTCGCCAAAGCCTCTCCCAAAAAGCAGCGGCTGCTGGGTCAGAGTAGGTCTCCTAGCAGGTAGGGCGTACGTGTATACATGTATACATGTATGAATATATATATATATATATATATATATATATATATATGTGTGTGTGTGGGTGGGTAGACAAGTAGGTAGCTAGGTAGGTAGGTACATAGGTACATAGGTAGGAGCGTAGGTAGGTACGTAGGTATAGGTAGATAGCTATTCATTCGGCCCCTGCATCCGCAAACTCATACCTTTTAGCGTACCGATTGCGAGCGCTTGGATGTACACATGTGACTAAATCCAGCAGAAATTTCTGGAGCCCTAAAGTAAACTCTCGTGTCCCTCTCACACAAAAACTTCCAGCGCCTGCCAATCCCTCAACCGAAAAATCCAAAAACCTGCCACTACCGAGGGAACCGCAAGCCCTGTCTTTGCCTTAGAGCGAGAAAAGCCGATGACAAAATTGAACAGATTACGCACCATTCCAACATCGGCAACGACTAGGACAAGCTTGTAAAAGCCAGACATAATCAAGGAAACACACTAGACCCTAAACCCACAACCCTAAAGCCCGCAACCCGAAACCCTGAAACATCCTAAAGTTCTCTTCGCCCGAACTCTAAACCACAAAACCCTAAAGGGAAGAAAGGCATGAAGTGTGCTCCTCGGCGAGGGCAGTCCCGAATTCGAGCTCCAGGAAGGCTGGGAGAATGACAAGAGACACCTTCGACACATAGGTAGTTATCAAAATTATGTTTCCTTTTTGGGTACCCTAAATATTAGGTGCCGTATTATAATAAGGACCCAAAAATGGACCCTAATTTTGACAACCACCCACATAGGCCTAGGGGATTTGCATCGAATCTATGAGGGCTTAAGGTTTTGAGGGATTAAGGGTTCAGGGTTTTTGGGGGTTTGGGGGTTTCAGGTTTTGCTGCTCAAGGTCCTGGAGTTTGGGGGGCAATGATATGATGTTCAGGGTCCTATTATGCTGGTATCTTACATTCTGTAGTCCTGCTTGTTTTCGAGAGGGCGGGCTTTCGGGATTGTTGGGTTCCAGGAAGCTAGGCTCCACGATGTCGTTCCTGTCTTTGGTTTAACAAACTGTAAGGAATTGCACTGGGGACTATAGGAAGATGCTGAGATTTCGCGCCTCGGGGTCTTTGGGTTGCTCAAGGCTTCAGGGTTTCAGGGTATCGAGTGGAGGCCTGGCTGATCCTAAACCCTACACGCGCGAGGCCTCTGTCCATTCAGGGTTTTCAGGTTCAGGGTTGAAGGTTTAGGGTCTAGATCAAACTCCTCGGCACTAGGAGGTGCCCAACATCCAGTTTTCATAGACTTGCGGCTTCAGGTTCAGGGTGCAGGGGTTTCGGAGTTTAGGGGACATATTTCGGGGTCAGGTTTCAAGCTGCTTAAACATGGTCAGCCACCTCCAGGTGCAGGGCATCAATGTAGGGGGCTTAACAACTATATTGCACCCCATAATACTCCTCATAGTAACCCTGATAGGACCCGTTTTAACCAGCCCTTTAAAGGAACCCCATTGTTTAGGCCCGCATTTTAGGTCTCCGGGTTAAGGGTGGCCCTGGTTGGTCTGGAGTCAAATCCTGGGAGCGCGGCCTGGAACAAAGGTCCTCCCCAGATGCCACAGATCAAGGCTGGGAATCCCCCGTTTGCAAGATGCCCGGGCATCAAACGGATGATAAGCAGGCTTTATTCGAGTGATTACATGTATCTTAACCAGCTGTCTACAAACTAGATGTACCTATGTACCATAATTAATGTAGCCGCAGGAGTACCTCAACTGGGTCTCTAACGAACTGCACTCATGCACCTGATGCAACCCGACAAGCAGTTTAATTGAGTCTCCAGCGAAACAGACAATGAAAAGGACTTTGAGGCAGATTAGGGTTATGTTGCAGAGTATAGTGTACTTATACCTGGACCCCAAAAGTATGTAGAATAATAGCCTTTTATAGGTCTTGGGCCATTATTTTGCCTACTTTGGGGGGTCTAGGTATGGGACTTTGAGGGCACCCTGTTTTCAGACCCCCATATGGTTCATCCTTTTTCCGCATCACTAAAATGGATGGATCACCCCAAACACACGCCAAATCCTAAACCCTGGACCACCGGACACCACAACGTGGATCAGGCTGACGTCGCACAGCTTTCGGTGTGCTGATGATTTGGGGTTTACGGTTAGGGGACCTGGGTGAAAGCGGGATGCTCCACCCCAGAGCGCTATCCGTAAATTCGACTGAAAAGTTGTGGGGTTTATGGTTTAAGGACAGATATGTGCACCAAATTCGATCTGACAATGCACCTGTTGCAACTTATCCAGGGCCTGGACCATTCAGTTAATGAGGTTTATGGGGCATCTTAATTGAGTTACCTAGGTACTTGAAGGAAATAGTAAATAGTATTGCCAACTCGGGTTAATTACTGCTAATTGTTCGGACCCCTCTGCTAGACAGCAGATCAAGGCCTCGAGTGGTGCCCCCTCTGCCGTGTTTATGCGCCGCGCCTCGTGATTCTTGCGGTTCAACGTTTTGACATAAGCACATGAGACTCCGGTGAAAAGATGTTTTGTACATCAAGCATGTGTAGGTTCTGTCATTCCAGGACACCAGAACTCGAAATCGTACAGTTGGAATGTTTAGGATGCCCGCTGGTGGCAGTGGCGGTAGCGGAAGCACCACCACTACCACCACCACCACCACGACAACTTTGCTGCCGCTACCACTTGCCTCTGCCACTGCCAAATATCTGCTGTGTACTCATTGTTACCCCTCGCATAAGACCGACCAGTCGCGACGGCTGAAACACCACGAGCGACGATACTACTAAGATGAACAGAACAATTTCACTTCATCCTGCCACCACTATGAAGGCAGCGGCTACAGTGACACAGATGCCTGCTTTCCTAAGGGGCTCAGTATCAAGATCCCGGTTAGATCCCGAATTAGGGGCTTGGAAGTGACGGTCTGCGGTCTACAATAAAGCATAAACAACCAACCTCGCTGTGCAGTTCAGTGAACTGAACAAGCTTGCGCTCCGCAAAGCCCCAAACCATGCATTACAATAAGAAATTACAAACCAAAACTAAAAGGGGCCCTGTTTGAAACTTGAACCCCTGAACCCCGCAAACGTACACACCGTACAGTCCAAAAATCAAACCCTGAACCTTCAGCCCTAACCAACTCCTGCACCGTGGTGCTTGAATCAGAGAGCAACTTTCAAATCTTAAGGCCGGAAGTTGGCAGCCCCGAAATCCTATATAACAACGCCCTTTTTATGCTTAACAGCCGCCTCAAAAGGTGTAGCCGCTAGCCTACCCTACTCCCAGTTCCACCCACACGGTTTAGGAAGTCTACTTGCTGTTGGACACACTTTAAACCCTGGACCCGAGGTCTCCCAATCGGGACTGGGCCTGCTCCAGCGAGCGCAACCGTAGATACATGTCATACACGGTGGAGATGTTGGGACCTGATGGATCTAAGAATATCGAATATTTTTGAAGGAGCTTTATTGAATGGATTGAATAAAATCCTAGCACCCATCAGCCCCATACTAGTTCCTTTTGGGGTTTACCTTATTGGAATATGAACCCCAAAAGGAACTACTATGGGGCCGAAGGGTAACTATAGTATACATATAAGGTCTACATGTCCCTGTGCTTTGCAGGGATGGGCCTCCGTGGAATATGTGGGGCAGGCCTCCGACAGCACTGTACTGACACTGGTTCCCAGTCTGAAGATACGAACAAATAGAGGGTCTATATGGCGGGGTTTCCTAAAATAGGGGACCCTAAAATAGTACCCTAGGGTCTATACGGCCACATGGGAGTTTCCGAAAATAGGGTTACCCTATTTTGGGGTCCCTACAATAAGGATCCTACTACTTAGGGTACTATATTGGGGTCCCCTATTTTCGGAAACCCTCTAAACCCTTATAGAGCCCTTTAACCCTTTCAAGGAACCCTATTAGGGTCCCCTATTTTCGGAGACACCCACATACACCCAGCTCCCTGGACAATTGGGGCAGCAGGACTGACCGCCCAGAGTTCAGGGACTGCGTGGGCTTAGGACAGGTTTTGGGGTCCCTATCCGGGCTCTTCTTCAGTATGCGCCTACCAGCAGGGGGAATTCCTTCAACAGAATCCTCGGTCGAACAACCCCCTGTTGTCTCATGGCCATCCGGAGCATAGTTCCACATTGTGGCAGCAAACATCAAAACAGCTACAAAAAACGACAGACCCTTGACAACATGAGTGTCTGCATGTGTTGCCCTACAGGAAGATACTGGAACAGACTGAAGCCCCGAACCCCAAATCGCATTTCTTGCATCTGGTGCCGGATGATGAGTTCATTAAGAGAGAAGAGAGACGAGCTTAAAAGTGCCTACTGGGTCTAGTGTCAGCATTGTTCTTCTTTGAAATTAAGGGTTTAGTGTTGTGATTCGGGTCCGAGGTTCTTCTTTGAGAATAAGGGCTTACTTGAGTGTTGTGATTCCGGTCTCCAAACCTGTGGGCTCTTGTGGATAAGAGCCGGTATGAGTCCAACAAACCTTCGATTTTGCAGAAGACAGGGTTTCGGATCAGGCTCCGCAGAATGTGTTGAGTTCAAAATCCCTGAACCCTAAACCCTAAACCCGGAATTACAGCACTGCTCGGGGCTCAACGCTATTCTTATTGCGTTGCCGCAGTGCCTCCAGAGTAGGTCCACGTCAGCCAGAGCGGCACCTGGCCCAGAATGGATTCCATCGCTTTCTCGGTTTGCCCGCCACCCGTCTTGGCTTTCCTCCATCATCGTCTAGCAAGTGCGTACTCTGCCACTCCACTACCTCATCTCCTCCTCCTTTCCTCCTACACGAGACGATTGCAACGACGACGACGACGACTCGAACACGACGACTGCTACTGCTCCAAGGCCAGGGCAGTTGAGGGCTTGGCAACCGTAGTTGGTGCTGGGAGAATTCCAAGCTTCAGCTACACGTATAGTACGATCGCGGATACAAGTCCATTGAGGCTCAGCTTTCGGGTAGCACCAGAAGCGCGGTGGTCCTTATTGTACTTACATTGCAATAAGGCTGAATTGTCCTCGTTGACATCATGATCGTTTTTGCAAATGATGATGCTTCTGAGACTGACAACTCTCACTTTCATCATCGCATCATGCATGGGGCCATGTGAGCATCAGCACCAACATCGAAATCGTCGTCCGGGTTAACATCATCTTGTCATCATCATGAGCAGCATCGTCATTAACAACAACCAAAACAGCCACAGCACCTTCAAAAAGTACGCTAGTTGCTAGAAGCATACCTCTGCCAATCGAAAACACCTCGATTGTCGTTTCATCGGAACCAGTAGCCACATCGTCTTTAGAGCTGCTACAGTTCCTTTTCAGGACTTTCGGGCTCAGACCCCATGGCTGCGCGTTCATCTGCAAGACTTACGGCACGGGCTGATGGAAATTGGGAGTTCCGTTGCAAATACTGCGCTGAACTCCTTCGACCTCAAACTCCTCAAGCCCCAGACCCCCTGCACCCGACCCTAAAGCTACCGTAGAACCCCAAATGCCCAAACCCGAAACCCAGAAGTCCTTGGCCACCATCAAGAAATCTGTACAGGGGTTTAGGCTTTACGGAGACCCCTTTGAGGACCGAGAGCACCGGTCTATGCGACATGGTGTATAGACCCGGACCAAGCATTGAAAAAACAAAACATTTCATACCCTCCACACAGAGAAGAGGCAGGGAATCGGGGCTCAGGAGGGGGAGGGGTTGTAGTCTCATACTGGCAGCTGAGGGTTTGGGTCTGAGGGATGCTAGGGACGGTACGAACCAGGATTACATTGAGACCGGGAGTTTGAGGGGGTCGGTATGACCCCGGTCCTGTTATTTGAGGTTTACTCTTGGGCTCCACATTATCTTAGACATCCAGATGCATTCGGAGTACTGAAGCACCTGTCCAGAGGCATCTCCCAGCAAGGATTCTTTGGGCTGTCCATCCTCCTGCAACAAACGTTATCGATTTTCGGGCTTGGAAGTAAGGGTTGAGATGGGCTAGGGTTTGAAGCTAACGGCGGTTCCCGTTTAGGGTGTGGGGGGGGGGGACGGGGGGTTTGGCCTTGGGGGGCTTAAGGTTCCTTCTGTTCGGGTGCCAAGCCATGGTCTTGCGGTAGGCCGGTGCAGGCTGTCAGGGCAGGGGTTTGACCTGATCGAAGCTTAGGGTGTTGCGGCTTATTTCGGGCAACTCCTTGAACCCTCTGCAGATGGTTCTAAGCATTTTTCTTCTGCCTTGACTACAGGGCGCTGCTGCCAACTGTGAGCATGTAAGCCAGGCCAGGGGCGACGTTGAGGGTACACGAGGGAGCTGCTGCTGAAGAGGTCAGGGCCAGTGCATCAAAATTCTTGCAGCCTGATGCTCTGCCAGTGTACTCCTTTGCAGAGATCTCGGTGTCGGTTCTTCATCCCCTTCGGGGGGGGAGCTGTGCTATTGGCACAGCTGATGTTCTGCTGTTTGCTGGTGTGACCGTGAATGTGGAGTGGGTGTGCATCCGATGTGTGTGTCGGCAGTATGTTTCGGGACATGTTCCGCAGATGCGCCTCATCCCCCCGGACACATGTGCGGGCCCCTCGAATGCCTGCACCCAGGCCTACACCCTTACCGCAGTCCCAATGCTTGAGTCAGGAGTACAGTCGGGAATCGCTCAGACAGCAAAATTCCGCGTGCGCCTGTCGCATTTTCAAGGAACCCCGCGCCACTGCCAACAGGCACCAGGACCCGCTCAAAGAAGGCCCACATGCTGATCGTTTCGATCATGGGCCCCACCTGTGATGACCAAGCCCCACTGAGATACCAAAATCCTAAAACGCCTGATCTCCACAGGATCTCGGGGTGGGCGGCTGCCGGCAGTGCACCCTAAACCCCTAAACCGTAAACCCTGAGGCCCACATCCTCAACCCGAAACCCATACCCTAAACCCTGAGGCCCGCATCTTGAACCCCGAACCCCCACCCTAAACCCTGAGGCCTAGATCCTGAACCCCGAGCTAGCGCCTCCTCAGTTGGTTCCAAGCCATAAAGCTCATCGACCTGTCGTGTGCCAGACTACACGTCTAAAGAAGGTCGCGTCGGCTTGAGGGACCAGGGCGTAGAGGATTTAGTGTTTAGGAGTTTAGGGGGCGTACCGGGTTCAGGGAATATATGGCTTAGGGATTATAGGATTTAAGTTTTATAGGGGGGTTTATAGTGTTTAGGGAATATAGGGTTCAGGGAATATCTGGCTCAGGGAATATGGAGCTTAGGCTTTCGGGAATTTACGAATGAGGCAAAATAATGTTGCAGGGGTAAGGGGGTTTTAGGGAACAGAGGGTTTAGGAAAATGTAGGGCTTAGGGCGTATAGACTTTAGGGCTTAGTTTAGAGTGTAGGCCTCACTTTACTGTAATTGAAAGAGCTAGTAGCCTCTGAAGTTAAGCAGCTTCGAAACTCAGTGTTCCTTCACGAATGTTTATACATACATATATATATACACACCTATCTATGTTTACAGTTCGATACTGATTTATGTACATGTAATTACGTACACAGTATACGTATCATAAACACACTTACCTTCCTCTACCTATCTACCTCTATCTACCTATACCGGCCTGCCTATACCTGCCTACCTACCTACCTCTACCTACCTACCTACAGCACCTTTCCCTACCCTACCTACATGCGTGCATGCATGCATACCTATGTTACATACAACTACAGACTCAGGTTTCCGAGACTGGGCATGCGTCTCTTCTTGACAGTCAAGATCTTGCGATTTCGGGACACTCTGCTGCGCTTCTCGTGCAACTCTGCCAGTGGCAAAGGTGCCGGCCAGAGTTGTACTTTACCGGGCAAGCCCTCTGCCCTGTCTCGTCTGTCGCCAGCAGGCGGCGCAGTAATGCCGAAGATCGGATGCAGCATTATAAGGATCCATCATAGGCAGGGGGTATGTGGATGTACTCAAGACCCCTCGGCACTGGATGGGCCTCACCCACCTCTGCTCTTCGAAGTTCCTCTTCCTTCCGCAGCTGGGAGGCTTGAGATTCCTGAATCACCCGCTCTACCTTGCGAAGGACGTAGCGGCTGTGCCAAGAGAGCTTCGGCGAATGGCGAGGCATTCTGTGGCGAACTTCCTTGGGGTTCAGGGTTTTCCGCAACTTAATTACGCATCGGTGAAGCAGTCAGTTGTACTAGGGTCGTCTGTCTATCTATCTGTCTGTCTACTGATCTACCTATCTATCTATCTATCTACCCGTATATACACAGCAAGGATAAAGGCTGCAAAGCGTGGGCCATCGTCGCATGATGATATGACCATGACTCGCCCACCACCGGAAGCGGAGATCCAAAAAGCCACCGTCTACGGCGGGGTAGGGTGCGTTCAGACCGGTATATCGTGACATAATGTAGACAGGGGCTGCGTAGAACTTGCATGCGTTCATGATGAGCTCGAGAACTACAAAAGTCCTGCACTCGACTGAAAGCCCTACATGCAATACACAAAAAACCCACAAACTAGACCCTAAACCCGTAAAGCCTTTACAGCCGTAAGCCCGAGCTGTAGCCGAATGCGTTGGCCTTTCCGCTTCAGAAGGTGCGAGCTGAAAACAACCAACCCTTGCTGTCAAGAGCACTCTACTGGGTGTCGATTCAGGGTTTGGGGCGATATCAAGAGTTCCCGAAATTAGTAATACTTAGGGCTCTATCTTAAATAGAGAAGGAAATTAAACATCGTCCCACACGATACTCAGTCAAAACAAATCCTGAAACTCAATACCAGCATGTAAAGCCAATGCCGAATCCGGAAAGTCCGGAACAAGACAAAACCCTAAGCCCCAAACATCACAGAACCCAATTCCAAAACCCTGGAATAACTTTGGCCCCCGAGCGATCTTCATGACCAGATTGTCGGGCAGCCAGGCCTTGTGGGTGTCTCGGGCTTTGAAGGTGCTCTGAGGGGCTCCTAGAGTACGGCTCTACAAGGGCTGGCAAGGTTGTAATGTTGGGATTTAAGAACATCGGATTTACAGTAGGGCTCTAGGATTGTCGGGTTGAGCTTTAAGGGTTTGAGGCTGTAGGGTTTCAGGGTTTTACGGCTGTTTGCGGATTGCCCTGAGCTGAAAGGGCGCTGCAGAGAGTGCAGGGTCCAGGGTCTAAGTCAGGCTCCGAGGCAAGGGTTCCTATGTAGACTATAAGGTAATCAGGTAATCCCCAAAGGGAACTACTATGGGGCCTATGGCTAGGGAGTAGGGATTATTGTGGGTTGAGGCGTGAAAGAAGGGCTTTGGTCCTTCTGGGCTTCTCTAGGAGCTCCTATTGCTAAAACCCAAAATGTGGAAACTCTGGTTTCGATGTTAGGGGGGTTAATACAAGATTCGGAGGAGCGGATTGCTAGATGGTGATGTCGTAACTGTCGTCACCACCACCACCACCACCACCACCAGCACCAGCACCAGCACCAGCACCAGCACCAGCACCAGAACCAGCACCAGCACCGTCATGATCATCATCAGCATCATCAGCACCACCATCGCTTTCAACATCACCATCATCATCACCATCATCATGATGATGCTGGCTATAAACTTTTCGCGATCGCCATCACCATTACCATTTTGCTCTTCTTGAAAATAGTTACTAGGAACCATGGGCAGCAAAGTGCCATGGCATGTCGGTGAACCCTAAACCCCTAAACCCCTGAACCGTAAACCCGCCTTCATTCGACGCTTCCGCAGCAACGGGAGAGGCTGGAATCCGGGGTTGTATTCCATGGCACAGGCTGCCTGCGGGGCTTGGAGTCTTGGGGGTTTAGGGTTTTCTGCTTCAGAGCAGGCTTTGAACATTGGGCGCTGGGTCTCGGGTGCATGTTCTGAAGCTCAGGGATTCTAGTTACTATTGAAAATTGTAGGTTCTTCTTGTTTGCGCGCGTTTCTCTGCTGGTGCTGAAAGTTTCGGGCTTATGGCCCAGCCCTTCCGTCATCGGCGTTTGTAGTCTGGCTTGAGAAAAAAGACTTTGTGTTATACAAGATCCAGGTATCCGACTCCGAAGCCAGTGTCGCCCGAGATCCTGTTCGTAAAGTCTCTGAATCTGTCAAAGTATACCTACGGTGTCCAGTGTAGCTTCTTGTTGGTTTAACTGAGTTTTTACAAAAGATCCTACATGGTAAACCCCCAAAGAAACGTAGACTATAAGTGCCATCTGAACGGCCGACGAAGCTTGCTCTTTTTGTTCAGAGCTTGGGATATTTTCAGGCTGTAGATTTGGCGGGCTGAGAAGCTTTCTGCACCGTAAGTTGCTCATGCGATCACCCTCGTGCTTTCAAACATCAGGCACTTCTAGACTTACCTTAGGTTAGTGAGGAATGGAGGAATGGGGTGCAATTATAACTACTATTACTACCCTTCTTCCATTCCCTACTAACCAAAGGTAAGCAGAGGAAGGATGGAACACGTGAGCGCCCTCATGCCGCTCAGCTCAGAGGTGGCGCTTCGGTCTCCTCGATCTCCGACCATGACCCAAGCAGCTGCTTGACATACTGCACGGGGCCTTAATATTGGAATAGGGCTGGGGGTCATTATACTATAACTCTAATAATAAGGAACCCTCCAAAATAGTATAGGTAATTTCTAAGGCCCCTATATTAATTAACAGGGAGAGGGTGGTCGGCTGCAGGGAGCAGGTCGTGGATGCCCTGCGTGTCTGGGTCCTGTATACTTGGAGGTTCATAAGGATTCCTTTCAGGGTCCCGTTAAAGGGATCTATAGGGATTCTGTAAGGGTATAGGGTTTAGGGTCTACTTGGAGGTTCATGGGTAGTTAGAAGTGGAGTTACAAGCCCCCTAATATGGGTTACAAAGATAGTAGTTACACTACCTATAACCCACGTATAACTACCCATGAACCTCCAAGTACCCGTTCCACAAAGCACGCCATTTCCTGGCATTGAAAGTGTAGTCTGCGGAGCACAACCCTAAAACCTACTATTCCCAAAACCATAAACCCTGAAACCTACTATTCCCAAAACCATAAACCCTGAAACCTACTATTCCCAAAACCATAAACCCTGAAACCTACAGCCCTTTAAACCCAAACCTGAAAGCCCTGAACCCCGCACTAAGCCCTGAACCCGAAATCGCCTGGGCTCCAGCTCTGGGTTTTGTTGTAGCTTGGCCCACACAGGGATTGCAGATGCGACATACTTCTTTCCCAAAGGGGCCAAGAACCCGTATAGTAGGTACCTTGTAGATAGTTGGCCCCTGAAAGTAAACACTGATTGGGTTTGTGACAACTTCGCGAGGGCCATATGATAGGTAGCTCAAGATTTTGAAAAACTCCTACTAGTAGAAGAAGGTATTGAATTATCTCATCTCGGGCAGCGGCGTTAGACGGGCAGCACAAGGCCCGTTCATCATGAAACTGTACAAATACCTGCGCAACACCCCTACTCCTAAACCCTTTTAACCCAGTACCCTAAACACCGTCCGATCCTCAACCTGAAAATACACAAGAGTTAATCAGAATGGAGGTTGTACCGAGGATTGGCCCTCACGACAAGAGTTATTGAAGCCGATAACAATACTTGGTAGGCACTTGCTGCCTGCACAATGCAAACACATACTACTGACGCAGACGAACGCTAACCCCACACTCCAGACCCTAAACCCTAATACGAATCCACAGTGTCATAGGACACTACAAATACCAGGCAGAGGTACTACCCTTAGTGGCATGGTAGCAAAAATCCGTCCATGAACGCCGTGTTCCTGAACTCCTCAAGTTCAAGTCCCTTTCAAGGTTTTGGGCTTTTGGGTTTTGGGGTTTTGAGGGTTTAGGCCCTAAACCCTAAATCCTAAACCCTAAACCCTAAACCCTAAACCGTTAGGATCTAGGATTCAGGTCGTTTCTTTCTGAGGCGCCTTGAGGGTTTCCAGAACGAATCGTTGCACCGCGCCGTGCAAGTCATCCTGGCTCACCGCTTCGGGTCTCCAGGTCCCGGGTTGATGTTACACAAGGGGTAATGTAGGAATCTGATTAAGAAACCTTGGGCTATCGGGTTCCTTATATGAGTCCTACGAGTTTGGGGTTAAAGGCCCAGGGTTTCTTAATCAGGTTCCTTTATTAGCTGGATAGCTTCTGCTTCAACATAGACGAGATAGACTCTGAGCCCAGTATCGTGCACACTGTCTCATTTGACTCATTTGCCAAATACTCACAAGCCGCCATCAGTGAATCAGTCAGCCAGCATCGTAGGCTCCCGATCATGCTTGCAGCCCGATACGAGGTCAGCCACGTATGATTCTCGATGCAACACTAGAACGACGAGCGTCATAAGAAGCAACAGTACCAGCAGTATTACAAGCAGAAGTAATGAGCTGTAGTACTTGTAGTAGTCGCCGTCGTAGCAGTAATACTAGTAGTAGTAGCAGCAGCAGCAGTAGCAAAAGTAGTAGCAGCAAAAACCCTAAACCCTAAACCCTCGACCTCTTCAAGGCCGACCCACATCTTCAGCCGCTCCAGCGCCTGAGAAAAAGTAGACTACCCTAAGGCCCCAAAGCAGTTCTTTTTGGGGGTTCATGTATAAAATCCTATAAGGTAATCCCAAAAAGGAACTACTTTGAGGCCTGTGGGTAAGCTTGTTCGCAACTTCATTCGGTTTAAGGTAGACTGTTTTAAAAAAGGCTTAGCGCATTGTCCATTGTCATATAGGGTAGCTGCCGGGTAGCTACTAAGACTTGAAGGAGTCTTGCAGATTGGTGTAGAAGTTGTCAAAACTATGCGGCTACGGGTATGGGGCACATGCGGCCCGCTGAAAATGTACGGCTCGTCGACCAAAGACGTAAGCCTGGGAGGCAGTGTAAACTGCTCATGAAGCCCATCGACACCAATTCACTACAGCACCGGTACCGGCAGAGCCCTACACAAGCAGATTACAACAATAAGCTGCTCGCAGGAGTCTTCCAAATTCCTCGGCTCGAAATTGGGGCTCTTTGGAAAATGGCTTGCTCATGTCGCAGGCTCTCTGTTCACAGTTTATGTTCGGGCACATGCGGGTACATACATCCCCCCCAAGGCTGGCTATTGGTAAAACAGTAACCCTACTTGGGCCCTGTACAAACAGAAGCCTCAACACACAGACTTGTGGAGATTTTCCTGGCCCTCTCATCAAGTCACGTCAGTTTCTGTGCTACTAACAGTATTAACCTTTCATACCCGGAGTACGTAGTCGCAAGCTACCGAGTGCTTCTCATGGCAGTGCAGATTCAGCAACACACCGCACGCTGTGTCTATACGAGTGTTGATTAAGGGCCTTAATAATCATTGATTTTCGGGTATGCTTTGCTATAAGTGTACGGTACCAAAGGAAAACTACTACAAACTAAACGCTGAACCCTAGCCCCTGAACGCCCTGAACCCTAAACCCTACACAGCAATCAGCCCTGAAGCCCAAACCATTTGAACCACCAAAACTGACCATTAGGGATCCTGAATATAACTTACTTATACAAGAGAAGTCCTTAAGAATGCCCCCGGGACCTAAGACGCGGAACTAAACAAAGACCCGAAATGTTTATAGGGTTCAGGGGCTATGGTTTTTCGGATCAGGTTTAGGTGTGAAGGAACTTACTGAAGGCATTAGGCTTCGAGTATGGGGTTTATCCCCAGAAACGCACCTAACCCTAATACCCTATCCCCATTTATGCACTAAACGCCGTAGTACCGTTAAGAACTACCCTACAGCAACCCAGCCCCCAAAACCTAGCGATGACTCCAGTTCTACGACCTCTGAGACGCGTGCATCGTCGGGTGTCTGCGTCAGCCAATCGTGCAACTCCTGGTCGAGGACTGAAGAGACTGCGATGGAGCGTCTTCGGGTGCAGGGGTTTAGGGTTGAGGGTGCACAGCGCATCGTAGACGAACTCTAGTGCGAACTATAAGTGGCATGCTGAGAAGCTCCTGGACGAAGCGCCAGCCTCGGATAAAGAAAGCTTGACAAACACGTTCTTTCCATACGGATTCTCTTGCGGGTTGTCTAAGGCCCTGCAACCCGTTACATAGTGTGATCTTTGGGCCGTAAAGCCTGGTGATATGAGTCCTTAGATCCCTAAAGCCTTTTAATATGAGTCCTTAAATCCTTAGGGTTTAGGGCTTTAGCGTTTACCTGTCGCCCGGAAAACCTACCTTTCTGAGAAACTATATAAAAGGTAGGTCTTTCCCGCTACAGGTAGGGCTTAGGGGTTTAGGCTTTGTGTTTCTTTGTTTAAGTGTAGTGGCCCTTGGCTTTAGGGTTAAGGCCGAGGGGTTTAGGGTTTAGGGTTTCTTGCCTATTTAAGTGTAGTGGCCCTTGGCTTTAGGGTTTAGGGTTTCAATGTCGCCACGCAACAGACCTCCACCAAAGGCATCTTTTGGGCAGTGACCTCGAAGCTGGCGGCCACCATGTTCCTTAGGAGTTTAGAGGTTTAGGGGTAGTTCAGGGGTTTGGAGTCTAAGGGTTTGGGGGTTTAGAGGTATAGGGGTTTAGGGTTAGAATTTAGAGGTTTAGGGTTTTGGGGTTGAGGGGTTTGTGGGTTTAGGTGCTTTAGAGTTTAGTGTTCCTTGGCAAGGGTCAGCGGGCTTTAGTAAGTAGGGTTGTAGATTGATGTCCATCGATGTACACAGGTATGTATGTATGTCTGTATGTAGGTATGTTTGATTGTTTGTTGCTTGTTTGTATGATTGTTTGATTGATTGCGTGTTTGTGTGTTTGATTGCTTGGTGTTTGCTAGTTTTTGTTTGCTTGGTTGGTGACTTATTTTTCCATACACATATACATATACATACAAAATTTCTTGCGCGAGCCCAGGTGTGAATTTCTGGGTCCCAGGGCTGCAGGTTACTAAAGACAGTCACAACTTTCGCGCAAAAGGCTAGCCAAAAAGGACTGGAGCTCCGTGAACCCTGAATCTTCATCTACGACAGCGCCACGAGGCACACGGGCAAACAAATCTAGTAGGCGTTGCATGCGCAGGCAGCCTGATTCATCTCTGGCCGCTGCGGGCTAGTAAGCATGTTCAGAACAGCTCTGGCCCGACTCAGAAGGAGAGGAAACCCCTGAACTACCAAACTCTCAACCCCACGTCCGAAACAGCCCGAAACCCTAAACTTTGAACCTCCAGCCCTACGTCCGTCGCTATCATGTGCTGAGTATCTTAAACCTCGAGCTTCAAAGCCCTGGCGTAGGTGCTCCTATCTCGACAGCAAGCAGCAACCAGCTTATCGAAGCCAAAATGCAACGGGTGCGGCTTCAGGATACGCACCCCACAGTACTTGGGGTGATCCTGAAATTCTATCCTCACGTACAACCTACGCACTGCATCCCCTGATCCTCCGAGCGCCCGTTGGCACCGAACATTTTTATCCTAAGGCCCCAAAGTAGTTCCTTTTTGGGGTTCATATATAGAATCCTATAAAGTCGTCCCAAAAAGGAACTACTTTGGGGCCTATATGGGTAACTTGACAAATCTCAGCACATGCGGCCTCTCTAGGAACTTACAGGGCTCCGCAGCATTCATGGGGAGGCCTCGGGGTTAATGGGTAGATAGTTCCATGTAGGGTATATAAAAGTCGTGACCGCACTACTACCAGTGATTATACCTCAGGTTCTTGCAAGACCAGGACGTTTTGGGTTTTCCTTGGAAGGAAAGTTGTGCGTAATTGGGGTTTTAGTGTGGCAGTGGCAGATTCTGCTCCTGTTTCTAAGTCGATGAGACCGCTACCCTTGACTTTATTGTTTGTGTTTCTCCGCCTGCGGTAGTCAGTGCACCTGTTGTTGATGAATGCACTGCTATCTTCGCACACAGCTATCGCTGCAATGCAGTTGGGCAGATCTACATTGCTGCAATCCCTGCCTCAAGTCCCAACGCCCTTTCTGCGGTGCTCCCTTGCCGACAGAGTGTCCGTTCTTTCATGATGTCAGCGATTTGGTTGAAGTGCTTCGCAAGGGATGCAACCAAGGAACCTTTGAAAGGAACGCAGCATAATCCAAGAGGCGGGGCACAAGGTTCAGGGTTCAACTCGAGGGTTTAGGGTTTTAGGGTTTAGGGTTTACGGTTTTATAGGGTTTAGGGCTTTGAGCTTTGACGCTATAAGACTGTACCAGTAAACTTTTGTGTGAGTGTCAGCGTGGCTCTGGGTTTCCAGAATGCTGGCGGAGTTGCGTCTCGGGCTGCTCGTCTACCAGTGGGTTCACCCGCGGTTCTAGGCCATACACGGCACTAAACCCTAACCTGAAACGTAGCAAATTCCAAATTCCACAGAGGCAAAAGGCTATTCAAGATATTGTCCTGTCTAGCAGTATCTGACTCGCGTCCTTCTATGAAGAGTACCGCTGTCTTGTCCTGGGCATGGATTGTTGGCGGGTCCTCTGAATCCATAAAATCACTCAGATATGCTTGGGCCCTACAGCTAGGATCAGCCATGGTTCCAACGATTGCACATGATTGCAATGTTGACGTGAGGGTCGTGCCTCCCAGCAAAGGGAATCCGTTACACGGGACAGGTTCGAACGACCTCCAAGCATCGACCGTCGAGGCAACATATGTCATGCTCGGGGCAGCATTGCCTGGTTCTTTCGTGCAACGAGTCTGGCCACCAGCTGCACACGACCATGCGGTGGCTCGGCGTTGCCCGAAGGGCGCATCATCTACCCCGATTGGGCGTTGGCGTGTCGGTCGAT